>CM060963.1:91436858-91631858 GCA_030765045.1 Tenodera sinensis
GTTGTTTGGACTGTAATTTACATGAAACTGGAAAAAGATGCTCAGAAAATTTGACGTTGAATGGAAGCTCAATAGACATCTGCACAGCTGGAACGCACAAAGGGCGTTACTAGGTTACCCTTGTACAAAATATCAAACGTTTATGTATATACGTGATTATTAGGAAAGAAAGCTTGCTGTTTACTCTAAGTATATGCTCGTACTATATAAAACCTTTGTAATTTTTAAAATCAAACTCATTAATAACATCGCAAGTTCAATTTATTTTTACATTTTTATTTATTTACTGATTTATTGTTTATTTACTTATTTATTGTATAACATGCTCCATTATATAGTAATATAACATGTTTTAGTTTTCAGTTTCAATTGTATCTGGGAGTTTTTAGAATGCATAGTGCTATTATTATGGCAGTGAGGACTAGAATCTAGGTGAAGTTAATCTTTTTTTTTTTTTAACCTTGTGTCACGTTGTAGTATTTGGGAAGTATTTAATATATGCAGGATAGAAGTGAAATGATCCGCCAGACACAGCAAAATTCTCTTGTTGTGAATAACAAGAAAGTGTAATACCAAATTGTTGAAAAGTTTATAGTTTTCTAGAAAAAAATATTCTTATCAAAAAATAAGAGAATAATTCTATTCAATGAACTGGCAGAGTATTTTACCTCCCCAAACTATGACAGAACTTCTGAACAGTATCATTAGTTGTCCATGTTCTCACTAGCGGAATACCACAACACAATTGTATTGCAGTTTGAGTAAATATATAATAAAAACATAGAGATAAAAACGAAAGTTAATAAATTACTTTTTTCTTTGTCTTTCAATACACTTAAACCATATATGTTCCCGCTAGGCTACTTCACACCAATTACTTCAAATTCATCTCTATGTTACTGATGAGAGATCTTATATGCACAAATGTCGCAGCTGTTCAATTTAATTGCACGTGCAAATGATTCTTCATCCCTTGCTCTAGCAGATTTAATTATGTTATATTTACTTCCAGCAACATGCAGAAGTGATAGCTAGCAACTGTTGTTTGTCCTTACGGAGAGAGAAAAGATTAGTCTGCCTGAAACATATTTTTTGAAGTGCTGTGTCTGCTTTGGTAATGTTAGTTGACCTAAAATGTGAACACACTGTAGGTTATAAGACACTACATATTACACCCTACCACTACCAAGCTACCTGTGGCTAACACAATATCTTAGTCATCAGAATTTGAACCCAAGGGTTGCTGCTTGGCGAAGTTCAACTCGTCTGGCTATGGACCCTATACAAAGGATGCTGGAAGGGGGCTGTGCATTGTGTGCTGTAGCTGGGCGGAGTTAACACGCCAGCCAATTAACAGATAAAGTACAATTATAGTGGACTTATATCTCAGGATGTCAAGCGAGTGTATTATCGCACTGTTGGGATTGCAGCCACGCTGCATCTTGTTGCCATTCCTTTGTCTTGAAGGACCCAGCGGGAATCGAACGGCATTAATTGTATTCTCTCCCTCACCATATGGGTCTCTATTCCTCCTGCTAGGTACTTCACAATCAAACGCCTGTCTAATCTCGCTCGGATTTAGTCGGTTCTAAAATAATAACTCTTCTATATGTAGTTGTTTGCCGAATGGGTGTAAATAGCAAAATGCTCATTAATTGTCATTTACTAAACGATAATACTTGCAATTTTAAACCTGAAACAAAGAAATATAGGTAATAGGATTGTGGTGATATTTCTGATATGATATTCGATATGTATCTCAGGTTTGAATTTATACTTAGTTTATAAAAAGTTGTACGTAATCAAATTGCTACAGTGTTTAAGCATTTATAATAATAATAATAATAATAATAATAATAATAATAATAATAATAATAATAATAATAATAATAATAATAATAATAATAATAATAATAATAATAATAATAATAATAATAATAATAATAATTGTAGTTTTACCCTAGATCATAAAGTAAAGGTTTATTATTATTATTATTATTATTATTATTATTATTATTATTATTATTATTATTATTATTATTATTATTATTATTATTATTATTATTATTATTATTATTATTATTATTATTATTATTATTATTATTATTATTATTATTAATTATTTTAGATAAAAGTTCCATTTTTTTTCCAACCAGACGATAATATATCTGATTGTTCTGAAGTTGTTGAATGAGCCACCAAAACTCATTTGGGATAACCCAGCAGTAGAAAGCCAATTGGAATCAGGTTATATATTTTGAAACTCAGGATACTTAAGGAATCTGCTGATCACTTATTGACATTAAAAGAGTTTTAAATGGTTGATAATTTTCAATGGAATATCAGCATTTTGTAAATGGCTATAAATATTATCACTGAGAGAGACCTGTAGAGTTCCATTAGACCATAAGTACTGGAACCTTTTATGATAGAGGCGTGTATTGTGCTTTCGTATCACAGCACTGTCTAAATTAGACTTCAGTTAAACCACTAATATACTAGATGCAAAATAAAAATAAAATAATCATAAATTAGGCAGCTCAATGGCGATTTAATTTTTGGTATTGACCTCAATATCACTAAATTAACTTAGCTCCAAATTTTGAAATGGCTTTTGAAGGACCATGTTTCATTGGTAAATAAAAGAAACATCGTAGCATTAAACAATCCGATGCGCGCTTTGACATAACTTTCTCTACCCTTGTAAAAACTATTCCTACAAATGCTTATTTTTCTTCATGTTAATGGCATTACTGATTTTCTTGTAGGTGCAAGGGACTATACTTAGAGCGATGATCAAATCTTTTAAAGATGGTTGCCATGTGCTGACTTTTAAATTCCGTTCTCTTTGCATGCCCAAAAGACAAAAATGAATAACGACTTCCCATTTGAGAGAAGTATTAGTATTGTAAAATTCTGACAAATAATAAATATCCAAATAATGGTTTACTCCACACAAAAGTGTACTTAACATACATTTTACGCTTTAATAAGATACATGTTTTTGTGTAGTAAGATTTTGTCTATCCATTAAGCTTTGCCAGTTATATAAAACTAATCCTGAATGAATGTAGATGGTCAAGATAAGTTGCGCATCCTGTATACGATGATGTTAGGGTGATCATAACCAAAACATAAAATATAAAATTGATCTGCAAGTTTTCGTGATCTTCAGAATGTGGTAGCCTGCCACCCAAAAGTAGCTTTTAATAAAATTAGGAGTAAAACAAGAGAAGATTTAAGCTTTTCACAGACTTTAAGAAACACAGTTTCAAACAGACTCTGTAAACACATTCATCAAAGTAACCCGAAGTTTTGACTGCATGCAAAGAAAATCACAGCTCTGGTGTCTTGTTAACAAAGAGAATCGTTTATGAGTTCCGTTGTACACAAATCTCGAGCTTTCCAGTTGCATAACTCCACGCAAAGAGTAATTTATTCAGAGGCACTTTCATTGAAGCAAATCTTGCCACTGCAACTGACTTTATTGCTCTTTTTCTAAAAATATCATGTGCAGACTCTCAGCATTTGGGTTAAATGAGTTGTTTGCTATCTTTACAGTAATTTTGTACCATTTTCGGCTCAGAAATAATAAGCTGCATATAAGTAAGTATATATAGCCATTGTTATTGGTACGAATCTAATGCCTGTAACTCAACCTAATGTGAACTGAAAGGGTGATTTAGCTCTGAAATTCCGTTCTCTCTTAAAAAAAATTTCCATTTAAAGGGAGTTTGGAGTGGAGGAATTTTGTTGAAAATCTTTGTGTCGCATCCTTGAAAGACATTAAACTTAAATACCAACTTTGGTTTTTAACCGACTTTTGGTTCTTGAGTTATGCTGTCCCCCAGACGCGCGCACAGACACACACACACACACACACACACACACACACACACACACACACACACACACACACACACACACACACACACACGGGTCTTTTTCTAAAAGTGCCCTTTTTTGGATTCAGGGGGCCTCAAAACATATATTTCTGTTGAAATCTCGACATCGAATTTTTGGGTGAAATACAATATTTCCTCTGCTTAACGTAGTAGGGAAAGTAAAAATACAACCTACTACTATTCCATAAAATTACTGTATGTTAAGTATCTTTAGTTTTCTATCCTTATTTCCAACAAACTGCTATTACGAAAAATAAATGAACTTGCAGGTTATTAACACTAATGCCAGCTCATCACAAAGTATGTTGAGGCATTTCAGAGAGAATGGGAAGGAGATTCTGCTAAATGGACAGTGGATTCGGTTTGCCGGGAGGTATTTTACAAGCTACCTGCTGCTGAGGCTGGCGACTGGCCAACTGCACGACAAGTTAAAAAGAATTACTACACTTTCAGGAGGCTTTGTGTAGGTGGGTGCTAACTAACTGTGTCTGAACCCTTCCTTTCACCGGAGTATCAGGATTCAATTGTCATTGCCTAGCCCGAGGGAGCGCACAAAAGACCTTACTCGAAGTTGACTTGAGAGAATTCGCACTTCGTGGGGAATTCAATTTCCCAGTTGTATAAGCATAAAATTCTTTAAATAGTAATTTGTCTTAAATTTTGTTTGCAGTAGGTTTCATTTACTGCGCAGTTACTTTAACCACGATATATGCAAATAATTCAGTAATTAGCATGAGTTAATTGGTGGAAAGTGGTGCTTCGTAGGAGGGACTTACTTTCATAAAAGAGCGTGCACGACTAAAATTCGCAGCATTCCTATCGTGCCTTGGAAGTAGTACATGAGTGTTTACTTTCATGACTATCGGAAGTTAGTAGTGCCCAAAGACTGCATCATGGTTTGTACGAAACTTTAGCTTAACATTCCATCAACTAACTGCAACAAATACTTCACATTACTATGGGAACAGTTATTTTTAAACTATAACGTCAGAACTTAGCAGATTCAAAGTTGCAATTTCGGGTGATAAAATTCATAAACAATGCAATTCTTCCACCTCAACAGTCCGCAACTACTAAATACATCACTATTAGCCTATATTAAATTTATCGTCAACTTAACTGGTGTTGTTAATCCTCACATACACCCACGCATACCCTGAGATAAACCTCTCATTTTAACACTAGCGCAGCTGGCAGCAGATTCTTCGAAGAACGAGATGAGTTGGCGTCAAAAGTGACGCACATAATATCGACATCAGAATGAAATATCTTCGACATTTATTTTATTGCATATGGCCATTCTATGGAGTAAAAACAAATACAGTAGAGCCCCGCTAATCCAAAATTCCGGATAATCCTAACACAAAATCCATAACTTCAAAAAACTAGAAAGCTCATTTGTAGTGTAAAGGAACCATTTTATTGTGGAACTGACAAACTCATTGAAATTACACACGTTACAATGAAATGCTCATTGTACAAAAATGGTTTGCTTAGCTTTACTTTAGACAATGTGCTTGTACACAGCGCATTTAGTCACTGTTTTACCACATTGTCACATGTATTTAGATACCGTACTGGTAACTATTACATGTTTATGAAATAGCAACTTTCACTTAACTTGCAAAATCGGCAACTTCTGCGTAACATGTGAATTTCGTAGTACTTTCCCATTTATCAAATCGCTGCACTCCAGTCTTTCTTTTAACATACAGGAACTGCTTTCGTTTGGTTAACGTTGTAGTGCACGATATAACACAAATAGGTATCTGTTCTGTATTAATTTATAAGTGAAAAGCATAATTTACTGTGGAATGGCCGCTAACAATAGCGAAACGAACTGGACTGAACTTTTTAATCTTTTAGTCATTTATAAATTAAAATAGACCATCTTCATCGGAAAGAATTGAAATTTTCAATCAGGAAGAAAGTGCCAAAATAGGTAAATTATAGTTCTAAGCTATTAATAAACAGTTATCAAGATTCTATGGATTAGCTTCTTTTGCAGTTACAGATTCATATTCCATGAGACGCTTAAAATATGAATGGGAAACACAAATGTTGGAAAGCTCGAGCAAATGTTGCCAGTGCTAGTTTTGAATTTCCTTGTAAGACAGAACAGTATTTCTTGCAATTGTTGATGTATTCACTAATTTAGCACTTCTATTCATTACTTCAGTGATCTCAATAGGGAAATATACTTGGGATGTCAGTTACATATTGGAACATCCATTGAAAAGTTGCAGAAAACTTTGTTTTAGGGCAGGAAAGTGCTTGTTATGGTAGAGAGAGTGGTTCTGAACATAACCGGAAAACATTCCTCAAGCGTCTGCTTCCGTTATGAAGTCCCTGCGGGTTTTCACTTCAAGTGTTGGCAACGATCACCTCCATTGGCGCCATGTTTCTATTGTTCCCTCTTACGGTTCCTTTTGATGAACGAGCCAAAATATTCTCTTGTTGTTAGATATAAAGGAATTAAACTGACCAACTCGTTACCATGCTCAGAATAAATAAAAACATTGGAGAACTTACCAGTAGAACATTCGTGGCTGACGAAAATGCTACAGGAGCCTAAGCATTGGATTAAATGTTGATAGATTTGAAGTCTATCGGAGTAAGATGATTCAGACGGTAACGTCTGTGGCCAACATTCAGGAGATCCTGGGTTAAAATCCGTGGGCCGACCGCTCTGACTACGATTTTCTATGGGATACCTTAGTTACCAAGATAAATATTGGATGGGATATTTAATACCAGGACCCAAAGGTTCATATTAGGTATAAAACAATAGTAAATGAAAAATAGATAGCCAATAGTGAATGCTATGCCATCTATCCACAGATTATGAAAGCATATAGACAGTCCTAATGCCACCTACCCGTCACAAAGACTGCCTACTTCCCCTGTGGACTCGTGACGAAGCAAGATGCATGCTATCAGGACCTCCTAAATACCGGACCTGACACTGTGATTCAAGATGGCGCCCTATGTGGTGGGAACTACTTATAAACAACTCGTCTACAGGCTACGATTTCAACGCAGTAAAATAAAAATGTAATAACACGCCTATTTTGTGAATATGGGCTGTGTTAAACACAAAAACACTGTCTTAAACATAACCTCAAGTAAACAAGAAGGATGACATTTAATATTAAACGATAACCCATGGGCAATGAAATATATAACCTTAAATATCATTCATGCAATCTACAGGTCTACATGCCATTAAGTAACTGCATTACACACTCAAATTACAAAGAAGATAGACAAAACTGCAAGCAGCATGTTACTTAAAACAGAAGTGTTGACATTGAGTTGACTCAATTATTAATCATTGTTTACACTGTTTGTCACACTTGTACAATGTACATAATGTCATATACCTACACAAAACATACTATACTGGATGGCTGATATACAAATGCTGCCATTTAGAATAATTAGCTACCTACTAAATTCAAAAGCTTTAGGGTGGAAATTTGCTTTTACTATTACTGAAAACTTTTGATTACTCAGTTTGCAACAACATATTACTCAGCACTTCATGACACTTTATTTTACAGGGGGAATCCACAAAAGCAGATGAAATATTAAAAATAATAACCGTAAAACAGCACTGTAAATGAAATACATATATGAAATACGTAACCTTAAATCAGCATTGTAAAGCAACTTTGGATAATTATTTATAAAATCGGCCGCTCGAGAAAAGGAATGAAACATAGTGCAATGGATGCAGTTTTTATTGCTAATTACGATTTTGAAAGTTTTATTATGCCCTTAAGCTCCGTTTTTTATTTATGAGCAAGTTTAGTATGTGCTATGCAGTGGTTTTATTTCGCGTATGCGGCGGATATTTAGCAAATAAATGTTTATAAACGAGTATAATATATGCTAGAATGATTGACTAATGTATTTACGTTGAAATTGTTATTGCTGATTACGGTTTTGAAAGTTTTGTTTGCCGGTCAAGCTTCGTTTTCGTTTTTCCTGTGTTACGTTAGGTTAAGTGTATGTATATGAGTGTAGTAACAGGGTCCTATGTTATCGAAATTTTGCCCGTGTTAGGTTAGGTTAGTGTATGTATATGAGTGGGGTGACAAGGTCCTGTGTTATCGAAATATTTACAATTTGGGCAGTGTTTATGCAATCACTTCAACGTAAATGCATTAATCAATCATTCTAGTATATATTATACTCGTTTATACACATTTACTAGCTAAATATCCGCCACATAAGCGAAATAAAACCACTGCATCGCACGTACAAAATTTGCTCATAAATAAAAAACGAAGCTTGAGCGCACAATAAAACTTACAAAATCGTAATCAGCAATAAAAACTGCATCCATTGCACTATGTTTCATTCGTTTGTAAACATTTTCCCAACTTTGCTATAGTCTACGGTTTTACATGCAGCAACATAACACATTTCTTCTAAACTACAGCTACACATTTAAATTACAAAGACAAAAAATAATGTATAAATACAAGCAGCATACTACTTACATGGGTAAAACTGTAGGAGAGCGGCGTCTCGAAATTGTCTTTCACTATTCACCATGTTACATACACACCGGGAACACACATAACGCTGCAATTTATAGTAATTAAATAGAATTTACAAGCGTTACGTTTCAATTTACCTCTTGTTTTAACTGAAAGTTTCTGATTTTTAATTTGCATCCGGGAATGCAACAGTTACAGGGCATTGTGATGTTTGAGGTTAGGTTGAGGTATGACTACATTAACGTACACTACTGGAACAGTTTTTCTTCAACAACCTCTCACCACTGTAATCGTGACACAAATTGTATTTGCAAACATATAAATTAACCACACTATACGGCTAACGTAGCGATAGCCTTAGATGAAACACAATAAACATGAACACGTGGTTAAACACACGGCACAGTCAACACGTTATTAGATTTATTCCCGTTCCCTATACTGCCCAAATAAAAGTTTTTAAACACTCGCTTTGCTAATATGAAGACAAACTTACATAGTAATTGTTATAAAAAATAAAAACTCAAAAGGCATAGAAAATAATACGAAGGATAGCGTGTGGAAACACCTCAGAAATCACCCCCACCAGCCGACGCCATTTTTGTACAATTTAGATGGCAGAGTCAGGTGCGTTAATCCAGAAGGTCCTAAATGCTATGGGGATGAGACCTTGAAGGCTATCCGTCCGTCGCATACCGTTCTACGTGTATCTCCTAACATATCCGTCGCGACATGACTACGTAGTTAAAGCGACGCGCGACCTAAGAGAAATTGAAGAGAAAAAAAAACTGAGTTCAGAGGGTTTCTGCCAGAAGCTTTTTGCAAGGTGTTCAGAACTGTAACATAATACAGTCAATGATGCCACAATGCTTCATGTTTATCTAGTTATTTATTAATATATAGGTCAGATACCCATAGTATTTGCAAATACAGTTCAAAGCAACACATGGAGAAATAAACAAAAATAAGACTAAGAACATATAGCTGAAGTAAGTTCACTGTACTTCAGCTATTTAACGGTTCCTATGAAGGTAGGTATACAACCTTAATTAGCTGACTAAAACATACTGCATTGCTAAATGGGTTTCCGACTTTCAAATATGCGAACATTGAAGTAATGCATTTTATGCAAGTTAATGTTCCTATTTATTGGCGAATTCTCACGAAAGCCACCCCTCTCACAAGAATCTTTTAAATCCCCTTACCATATTAGATATATAAAAGGTGACATTTTAGGAGTATTCATATCATTGACGATCAAGTAAAACGTCTCAAAAATATCATTTTCACTATCCCTCTTCTGAAATTTAAAGACTGAAGCTGTTTAAAAATATTATACACACACTCAAATGCCTTTCTGTACTCGTGTACAAACTATTCTTACACATAAATATCTGCAAAAATTATGTATTATTTTCTTGTAGGTGCACGAGGCACGAGGGAATATAGCTTTTAGGGATAGCCAAATCTTTTAAGGGCTGGTCGCTATGCAATGCCTTTGAAATAAATTCATTTTCTTTCCATAGCCTAGATATAAAAAGCTAATAAGGTGTTCCTATTTGAGAAAAGTGTAAGTATAGGAAAATTCAAACATATAACAAGGAATATCTCTGAAATGGCTTACTCCATAAAAATAATGTATTTCACGTAAATTGGGCTTTTTAACAACGTCTAAACTTTTTGTGCAGTAAAATTTGGTCTATCTCTTCCAATTTACTAGTTGCGCACAAGTTACCCAGAATGAAGAGGATTTCTAAGAACACTCCCATAAAATTGAAGATATGCTTTTTTATCAGTAATACAATATTTTAAACATAGGATATTTTGATAAAAATTGTTAGCCATTTTGAACTAATCAAAATTTTGCAAAAACATTCCATGGTTGGCGTAGTCTTTTTCTTTCAAGTCTTCCTGTCGCATGTTTAAAAGGGAGTAAGTCTAAATACCAAGTTTGGTATTTTCTTTTCGAGTTATACTGTTCGCACTCTCGCACACATACACACATTTTTCTAGAAAGTACCTTTTCTATGATTCAGGGAGTCTCAAGCATGTATTTCTGGTGAAATATGGATATCAAACTTTTGGATGGAACATCATATTTCCCCTAGTTACTATACGTGGAGTAATATCCAAATATATTAAAAGTAATTATAAACATTATATTCTATTATTCCTATTAGATCTACAAGATTTGCCATCATAGAACTCAAAATAACAGAGGTATATAAAAATTTTAGTAAAAAATAAAATGTAGTCAAAATTATGTCCGTCTTATTTCTTTGAGTTTTGCGGCTGTTTTCACTTTACACAATAATTTAAAGTTAATCAATATGGTATTAATAAATATTAACGGGCAGTAACTTATAACTGAAATAAAGGAAAATCATTTCTAAGTATATTCATGCACCTATTGATAAATTGGCGCTAATGACATTAATACACCTCTAATGTTCTTAAGAAGAGGATTTTTGTCGAATTATTGGGCATTAGAAGAGAGGGAGATAATAAAGTTACATCGCCATCAGTGATGGGGTTTGCTGGATGTTGCAATAGTACTTTGTCATACTGAAGCTCACGATACGCCACTATTCTAATGCAAGTTTAAAAAAAAAGAAAAAAAGACTAAAATTGAGTTTAATTTATGAGCGCTGCGTAACTGTTAAGGCTCTATATTGGGTGTGAAAGAGCACTTAATTTGCTCGGAAGTCTCTTTATTAGACTTGAAGCTCTTTCAGTGGTGTAAATCTACTACACGGGACTACCGGCTTTACTTCCCATCCAAAGTAAGCCACGCTAAAGATTTTTACGCCCGAAAAGATCCATTGCTGTCCCCCGGGTTTGAATCCACCACGTCGGAAACCAGAGGCTAGACCACGGAGAACCACTCGCTTTGTTTGCGCAATGATCTTATACGCATATAAGGGGTTTCTTTCCCCTCCCTTCCTTTTTCCCGTTATTTCTTAACTCAAATATTTCAATGATCTGTCACTGATATAAATATAATGCATTATTTTGTAAATTTAAATATTGAGCTACTTCCTTTCTGTTCCTGTGGATTTATTTCTCAACCGTTTAGATACATCTGCTAAAGTAATGCTTACTAAATATCTGCTTATCAATAATGGAATGATTTTCAGATAAATATCTATAACAAACTGGAATTAATGTGCAAAATGAGCTTCGGCAAATGCCATTATAGCGTAGTAGTGTTGTAGACATTGTACCCATTAAGAATTTAATTGAAATATAAAATACCTTGCACATGTATGTGCGGACAATATGCACACATATGCGGACAAATTACAAAGCAATTAGTCATATCAGGAACATAAACAAGCAATTATTGCTGATGCTAATGCAGAGATGATTTTAACAGCAATATGCATTTCTCTGAAATTAGACTTCGGAATTATACAGTAACGGAAGGTAAATGGAGCCTTTATTGATTATAGCTTACTGCCATGTTTTCTCTAGATCGCATTTATTCTTGAAATGCACTATTTCTGCTTTTGGCGATACGGGTAAGCTAACTGTATGATATTTGTTACCGTTGATGTATGAATATGTTTTTCATGTAGCAGAGCTTCAAAGTGTAAGTGCAAGCACAGATATATTAGCAAGTACAGACGGTAGAAAAGGAAACGTGGCTCAGGAACTTCGTCTTTATCCAATTACTCTCCCCTTCTGTAGGACTTACAACCTCTAGGACGTACAAGCCAATGCATAGGGTCAGATGCCTGTGACGGAGCAATGGAACCTATGAACCAGACAGAGTGAAGACCTGGAGTTGGGAGGTCAGCCAAACACCAAGTATAATAGTGAGGCAAAGAATGATCTGAAATGCAGGCTAAATGGATGACTGGAAAGATGATAATGGAACAATTGGTGGAATGAGTGGTAGAGGAAACCGTAGAACCCGGAGAAAACCTGCCCAGACATCGCTTCGTCCACCACGAATACCACATGCCCTGTGATCAAACCTGAATTTTTGCTTAAAGTATTTCAGATGCTTACAGCTCTGACAAAGGCAGTATAAAACAAAACGTTGTAGAAGATAACTCGCTATACACTTTACATATACAAATTTTAAGAACGACTGTTCGTGTTGCAATAAACATATCGTACACGGAATATTTACTAGAGTCATGTTGGCATAGAAGAAGGTTCGGAACTACAGGATAAATCTAAGAACATTGTTATGTTGCCAAGCAGTTTCATTAATTTGAGTAAGCTTTTGTGTTAATTTTGTGAAAATAGTTTATTAAAGAGCTGTCTTATGTCTGCTACTTGTCATTGGAGGTCAATTTTGACGCATCTAAGTGCAGTAAATAAAGAAAGAGTCATAAAAGGTAACTGATTGTAAGTTATTTCGTAACATGTTAAAAAAGTGTGACATGTAATTTTATGTGCGTCAGCTAGTTCTTTTGTTATTTTACAAGTATTCCATATACACCTAAAATAATTCGAAATGAGAAGAGACACAATGTATACTTCATTTGCACTCATTGTGTTATAATGTAATCCAATGTGTATCACAAGGCTCGCTAGTTACACAAAAGCTGATGCGAATCAGTGACTTATGTGAGTTTTACAAGCTGACCTTGCTTGGGCAGTTCTCCCTCGTACAAAAGATTGTTATAAATATTTTTGAGAAATATTATAAAAATATTATGCTCTAGAATATTTTAAGACCATTCGTTTACATTTCTTTGTGAGATATTAACACACAGAAGCGGATGTATTTATCTCACAAAATGTAATATATTTTACACTAAAGAATAGATATAAGAACTTTTCAGAACAGCACAGTACTCACACGCATCAAAATCATAAACTGCGACTCTACATAAAGCCAGTAAAATATCAATTATGCATCAACTATTTTTTAGTCTGAAATATGTTGATCACATCTCTTTCAGCTTAAGGAATATATTGTGAAAATTGACAATGTAGCAAATGCCATTTCTGTCATAAATAACAAAATAACAAGTCCAATTATTTTTTCTGTCGCTTTATTTCTCTAAAACAGAATCAGCAAAACACAGTCCCCATTTTTATTGTTAATGAAATTTACAAATCGTGGTGACAAAAACTGCTTGAAACAACAAGCAGCTCCGGCAGCGAAATGTCACAAACACACGTACACGCACAAACATACACGCAATTACAACTAACTTCTGATCGCGGTTTCGTTCAACACTTTACAACTGATTCCTCTCAACACCGCAGATCTATGTAACCGAGAATGGCGGCTATTGGTATAGCATGGGGTTTTCTCAAAATCTAGCTTTTCTCGAATCTCTCGTATACAAGCTGGCAGTCAAACCTTTCTCAAAATGATTTGTTCTGTCGTGCTCATAGTAATCTTTGTTCTGAGCACTGCATTGTCGTCGGGTCACGTATTTTAGAAGCAGTGGTGTCTTAACTTGACCTTGAGCGTCTTTGAGGCAAGCGGCCGACATCGCTTTGTTTTAATCCAGTAACAGAAATGTAGTTAATAGTTTTATCATTACATATCTTATTACAACTCAAATAAGACAATTCATAAACGTCGTGCAAAGTATTTAGTTTTGAAAATAGAGTTAATGAATCACTCTAAACAATGTAAAGACGAAACTCTGTTCACTGAATGATTTTTTAGCTTTTAGCTTTTTGTCTTATTTATTAAGCAGCAACCGGATATCTATACATCTATGTTTCTTAAGGATAAATAAAAGCCAAAGTGATATACAAAGATATATAGATGTATGTCGGACCTATATACTGTACAGGCCAAGTGACCGTGCAATCTTTATTAGTAATGAACGCAATGCACAAATATTAAAAGATTCCGGATTCCACCACCTTCTATGTGTATTAGAAGGCACATGAGGCGGAGCCCGATAGGGCTCGCCTAGAGCAACTATCCTACTATAATCGTGCAACGTTACCTAGTTTGGAACGCACAGCACAGAAGTGAGCAACAGAGATTTCTCTTTTTCAATCGCCCAACATTATTACTGGAAACTCGACATTCTAACATGCCTTAATGTATGCGGCAAGAACTTCTGAGGCGGCCTGTACAAAGGCTATTTTTCTACGACGTATGGTTCTCGAGTTATCGCCTCGAGAATAAACAGCTGACTCCCGCGTTTATGCTTATGTATCCAACTTCCAATCTTGCCTGTATTTTATTCCTTTTTATTATGCAGTTACAGAGTGAGACATTACGAAGTGTCGTTAGGAACTGTGTATATTTAGTTCCACGGATCACTGCAGTCGCGCGCGAATTCTTTAATTCTGTTCAAGACCAACCCGTAACGCAAACTGTGCTTTGTGCAACTGTGACAATAAGCAGAAAATTCACATGTTTACATTGTGTTAGTAAAGTGTTAACAATGTCACCTTAAAAGTCTTGTACCAGTAGCGTAGGCACTAAGGGTAAAGTACTCCGCTCTCAGGCCAGAAATATTATTTTAAGGTGTACAGTTTTTTTAAGGAATTCGCATCTGAGGAAGTGTGTGTAAGTAAGTGCGTTACTATTCAGTGTTACAGTTTATGTTATCATCATTATCCTTTACTGCGTATGTTTACGTTCTGACAATTTGTGACATGACAAATGTTACTTTCTTCGTTCCCTCCCGTAACTTCCGCTCTCTGGCGCATCACTTGGCAGCAGTGCATGCATTGGTTCAGCTTATGAGCCTCATGCACGCCGATAGTTGGGCACTATTGTTTATAAGAAAAGAACCAATATCGACGTGTCACTGTCGCCTCTATAGACCTCTGCAGCGTGATGGTTAGCGTGTCTGCCTCACGTTCAAAAGATCGCGATTTCGAATCTCGCTTAAGGTAAATTATCCGGATAAGGGGTTTTTTTCCTTCTCTTTCCGAGGTTTTCCCTTATCCTGAGAAGATAAATGTCGGGTAACTTAAAACTCCATGGACCTCAGACTCATTTGGGCATCATTTCATTCATTCACCGTCCGATGTGACATTACGTTGGAGGACGTTAATTGCAAAAAAAAATATCAACAGAAATTCACACTCTCTTTAGGAATCACTTTAGAAGTAAATACTTAACAGCGGCACTTGCGGGTTATTCCAAGCTGTAAGCGCAAAAACATCATTTTTGCGGTCCATATCACGATAAGGATTAATTCCATATCATCAAACAATGAAAATGAAATGGAGAAGCGACCTCTTAGTTTCTAGGATTATGTATGTACCAACAACACAAGCCGCTTAATCCACGGCCTGTATGAAATGCATTAGTGGAGTGGAATGGCATTTTGATTATTCTAAGCCTACTTGTGCGTGCATGTAGATTGATAATGCTTCAGCCATTGTGTTCAGCAGCATTCTAGGTTTAGCCTCGTTTCCGGAAAAATTTAACGAGTGCTTTTTAAAAGTCACACACAAATAATGCATTGAATGATTTTGCCCACCACGCTCATAGTGCTGCTTGAAGCTTCCCACTTAAAAGCTTTAGAGGTTTACCAAGGTGAAAAACTGCATTGTTCATCAGAAGTTGTCAGTTTGTATATTTTACTTTAACATTTTTAAACTTATACCAATTTAAGAGGATCCGGGGCTTAAAACAAATTAGGTATATGCATATAAATGTTTCCCAAACCCTCAGTCATTGGAAATTTTTTAGATTCCGCAATTTTAAAGGTCTAAGGCAGACTTTAAATGTCATGACTATACATTTAAACACACGAGGCTTGCGCGAAAATCAGGTACGGCCCGATTGCGTCATCTTTGGAACAGCTGATCGGGGCGAACCGAGGCCAACGTGAATATGACTTTCCCGTTTGGAGGAGAAGCGTAAGGAAATGATATCCATTGAATTGTCATTCATTATTGAAAATAAAAACGCGTACAAAAATACCTGCACAATGTTAAAATAGTTTCATAAATAAAAAATCACATATCAATATAATAAAGATTGACTACCTAACCATGTCAATAGCTGCCATTATTATCACATTTTAAGTATGAGCCACGTGATTGTTGCCAAACTTAATTCCACTGAAACTGAATATTTACATGCGAATGGAACATTCCACTCTCATTAGTATTTTGATTTTTAATGGCCCATTGTAGCTAACCGATAAATTATTATAACTGGTCAATGATATTCAAAGAATAGTAATATTGATATGTTGCTTACCCCGGAGAAGCTGGAAAAGTTATTTTTCAATATCACCTGTATAAAGTACTTACCAATGTATCCACTTACCTAACATAATGTTTATTAATGCTGGTATCTATAAATTTTAACTTATTATCATCAGAGCATATACAGATATTTATGAACTACCTCAACTACTTTTACTGTTTTCAGTTGTTTTTTTCAATTTCAGTTTTGTTTATTGAGAGAAGGTTTGGTCTGATGGCAGTACAAAGGGCCTGACTTACAGACTACAATTAACATTAACTTACAATTATAAATATTTGCAAAGTTTACAGTTTTGGGGTTTAACAAAAACCAATACGGCGACCGTCTTTAGGTCACCGAGAACAGTTGTTGGGTGTAGATTTGTCCGTTAGATTGGCATCCCAGAAATTGAAGCAAAATACTAATTAAACTCACTCTATGATTAACATTTACCATGCTGCTTTGGTAAATTTGCACATAAGATAACAATTATCAACAATTGGCTAAGCTGTGACACCTGTGTTAAAGTGGAAAAGTGGAAAAAGAGTTGAGATATGATGTTATAAAGTTAGGTTAGGATTGCATTTTGTTATTGATGGCAGGTGTGGATGCTGCCTCTGATAACACACGCTAAATTTTGATAACACAGGACTCTGTCATCCTGCTCATATAGGTACACATTAACCTAGGTATAGTTGCCTACACAATATCATCATATGCGAGTAGAGACATGGGACAAAATTTGACACAAGTATAATAGTTTTCCCTTTTTGGTGAAGGTGGGAAAAATGTCAATGACCTAGCTACTGTCTGTTTCCTAAATTTATTGATTAACTTGATAAATGTTAACATCCATGGCATTTAACTGTTACCAGAATGGTTTAATAAAAATCCATACGGTTACCATCTTTAGGTCACCGAGAACAGTTTTGGGTGTAGTTTCGTGGTTTCAGATTCGAGTTATCTTGGATAATCTTCAGGAGGCAATACCAAATAATGGGTACACAACAACACAAAAATGTGAGACTAAAGCTTCTACACCTTCCACAAACTTCTAACACCCAAGTCCTCCTCCAAGAACTTCCCTGGATATTAAAAGTAAGCCAGGAACAAAAGGAAATCCAGAAAATCTGAGGTTATAAAAAGCTCAGAATTTGTAACTGGTGTAAACGCTAGAAATACTTCTCAAACTGAAACGGAAAAGGCAGCAGCGAAAGCCGGAAAAATTAAGAAGTTTGCCTATGAGAAAGAGGACATCTGAAAGAGGGTTGTTACAAGAAGGGGAGAACTAGGTGCAGTGCCTCTATTGTGTAAAATGGTACCATGTTAAGTGTTCAGAGAGTGCAAATTATCCATATTTCATGCGTCATATTGAGTAGATTAAAGTCATAACTCACATGATCCAAAAACGTAAATTTTGGTAAACAACCGAAAACCAGTTTGTATTGGTTAAAGTCATTTCCATTTGGGAGAAACCGGAAAGATTGAGGCCCATTAAAACATGGATCAAGTGAGAAGTGGAAACTATATTTCTCTGAAATTATATTCTACGTAGAAAACTGAACCGTAACATAGTGCTACCTCCGATTTGTATTTTGGATCATGCGAGTTATGACTCTTACTTATTCAGATAGTGACTAAAAATGTTAGTGTTCTTTTTGCCCTAAGCGGACATTGTAACTAACTTCCTTGCGGTTCTTGTATTCTATTTCAGAAGTTATAATTTTAAATTTGTTTAAATGAACGTCAGAACTTCCATTAAACCCAATTCGTGGTTCTGCAATAATTGGATAAAGGCGTTTGCCCCATCTTTATCCAAATAAATAACCTATAAAAGGATATTTTGTTCGCTCTTTGTGGTACTTATACTATTTCCCAGTATGAACGAAGAATGCCTGTTGATATCTATACTAACTTTCAATTATGATTTTAAATATTTGATTTTACAATTATTGTTCATAGCATATTCTCTTGTTTTATTTTTCCCAAAAAGCGAATAAGGTCAAGTGTGCGTTTGGATTACAGGCAATGTATGCGCTGCCAATATAGGTATGCATGAAAATGAAGACTATAACTTAATTAACTCGTAAGTATACCCATAAAACACTGTAGTATTGAGTTTAAAAGCCTTCCTTTGTATTAGGCCATTCCTCAGTAATTGGATCGACTATCAGACCAAGGAGTGCTGGAGGGTGATGGCCATGGATTGCTTTGTTGTCCGCCCGAAGTCAGGAATGCCTTGAAAGGGACATATTAGAGAGAGGTTAGGCAGTATATAAGGCTGAGAGCACACGTTGGTCAGGAGTAGTAGCAGCTGAAATAGTCGAGGTTGCAAACAGTTGCTGCAGAAGTAGCCTACAGATTGCCAGCAAGTTACAAGTTATCCCAAACAAAATAGGAAAAAGAAAAATTCATTTTTCGTTAGAAGAACGTAATGTTAACAAAGTTGTCACCCGCTTAATAACAAAAAGAAAAAGAAAAAGGTCATACTGGTTGTCAACCTGTAACTGGAAGTGTTACCAGCATAGCTTTTTGGAACCAGACAAAGGAAATAACATCTGCAACATAGTTGATGGCCTGGTTTCTTGATTAGATTTTCTCAAACGCTCATTTTCTGTTGTGTTTCCACCATGGCTACATTTTAAAGGCTTCTTATTGCCTTTCTCTTTAACTACATGTGTTTCAGAGCAACGAATACCAGAAAGGCAATGTTTCATGATCATTTTTGGAACAGTGCAGTTAATACTAAGATCTTACTCGTTATATTATCAAATATCAGAAGAAAATTATGCAATATAAGCCAATCACTTTAACACACGTCACTATTCCAAGTGATACAGAAATTAAAGATTCGGAAAATCGATCATTAAAATAGGATTAAAAATAATAAGAATAATAGTTGTCAATCAATAGAGAAAAAGGTAGGTTTAAGGTAAAACCTGTAAGTAAAAAGGTTAGCGGGGAGAGTGGATAAGGATTGTGACGGTTTTAAGGAGGAATGGGGAATGTAGTGTCATTGTTAGTTCAAAGAAAAACATGGTTAATTCTTAAGAATAAGTGTGTGGAATACATTGGAACTAACGGCCGAAAATGTATATCATAGAGATGCATATTTTAAGATGTGATATACGAGCACAGTTTTGCTTGCCTGCTGAATTGATTCATAATCTACATCTACGTCTTATTGGAAATGTTAAAACAACTCATTAAAATGATGTTCCATAAATAGTGTCATCCTTACTAAACAAAACTCACGCACACCCTGTGAGAGGAATCTTAATGCTCTTTCGGCGGCAACGGGCTGATGCAAAGGAATTTGAGACATTGTCAGGTTGTGTGAAGCATTGTTGCTTCTAACGGTTTCACCTACAAGGAGTAGATTGTTCCTTCAACACTTCTAAGTCAGAGTCAGCTATCTTAATTAGGTGCGAATTATTACAATCGTGTGATGTAACACTCAATTAGGAATGCATAGACAGTGAAAGGTCTTCGTCTAACATAAGCATATGGGTGTTAAGTACAACACAGATCTTTAATTCACTAGTCCTTCGCTTTCTGTAGCTTCATCTTTTCTTTTTCTCCATCTGATCTACACGTTTCAATGTATTCCTGACTAAGAAACTTGCTCCCTGACGTCATAGAACATTAAGTGAACTGATGCTGGCCCTAGTACTAAGACTAGAGGTTAATATTGAGTAAAAGCAAATATTTGATATTCAGAGTCCAAAAAAATATGCAGTTGTACCATTGGAGGCAAATAAATAATGTTTAGAAAAAATCTGCTGGCACGTACTTGTATATTTATGGAAAAGGGATAACAAAATAGATACATTTGGATTGTGATAGTTCATGCTTTTTCTTATTGACTGTTATTATTCTGCCAAAGAAGAGACATCAGGATATTCCCATAAATAATAAAATATTCTCAGTTTTTCCAGTTTTCTTAAGTGTCACTCCACGAACATGTCCCTGTCATTGCGCTATTGTGATCTACCTCGACTTTTCATTGTTACCTTGCTTTCTTTGTGACGTAGCAGCATAACGAATTACGAATACGCATTCTCTTGTTCTGGAAGGTTCACTCCATGGAGAGCGAAACACAGGCTTATTCGATCTCTCCTGCAGTAGGGGCACCCTTTACAAGTCACAACTGTTGTCATTAACTCATTTTTGTTCCTTCTCTTAAACTTAATATTAGTAAAGACGATATTATGATAAATGATATGAGTGCTATTTTCGCAACTTAAAAAGATTTTTCGTAACTAATTTAAGGTGAATCCCTCAGTGGCCTATCTCGGTGACCTCGAGGTACCTGTGCTACCAAATGCCTGGGGATATATCTGATCCACCTCGTCTCCAGGGGTTATAAATATAGAGACCCCTTGCCAGGGTTAAGGCGAAGTCCTCAATGGCAGTGAATGCGCAGTGTAGAGAGACTTCGGAACGGTGGAACTGGTGGATGAGGTAACCCTCCTACTCGGGATAAAGGAATAGGAATTGCTGCCTTGCAGTTTTAAGTGGGAACTTCAAAGGTTAAGGGAACAAACCCCAACAGAAAAGTAGGCCTGGATACTCAGAAGACAATCCCTTCACCAGAGTAGGGATGCTGAAGGTCAATAACCCGCACATCGCAGATTACCTTACTACAGAAACCTCAACGCGAGGTCCTATGTTCCACTTAGGAGATTATCATCACCACTATCTCACTATCAATTTAAGGTGAATTGAAAAACAATGTCAAGGCATGTAAGGGTCGCATGTGAATATAAAGAAGCCGATATATAAATTTTCTAAAATCTAAAATCCTAGACTGAGCTTTTTGAAGTCTCTCTCATCATATGAATATAAGCTCACCGGACAAAACAATTAGTTAATCCTGGTCAACTCAACATCAATAATGCGTAACTCTTGAGGACCTGATAACTGCCTAGATTCCGTTACAAAGTGAGTCCACAAGGTTCTGCAAGTATGGCAGACACACTCGCGTATGAATTGCTGGCGCAAACCCACAAATTTTCGATTGGGTTCAAATCGGGTGAGTTTGAAGGCCAACCGAGATATGATAAGGTGCGTCTGTGTTCTTCCAACCAATCCAACACTCCTCTAGCCCGATGAACCCTTCAAATAAGGGGAGGCAACAGCACAATCAGCATAGAGATATTGACTAAATGGCAGCACATGCTCATTGAGAATATTCAGATGAACGTGCTAGTTCATGCTGTTGGTCACCTCGTGGAGCGGGGTCAATCCATAGGAAGAAAAACACCCCCAAAAAATGACCGACCCACTTCCGACTTGAACCTGACCTGCACACAATCAGGATGAAGTGCTTCATGTGGCCGGTGGTGCACCACACGGTGTGCGTCATTTGAATACAGAAAAAAACGTGCTTCATCAGGGCACATGACATCCCGCCAGTCAGCTACTGTCCACGTTTGGTAATTTTTAGCCCAGTGAAATCGCGCAGCTTTATGTGTGTCTGTGAACAAGGACCGTCTTCGAGGTTTCCGACACCAAATGTTCATGGAATGCAGTTCCCGCCGCAATGTCCTCTCTTTAACAGGTCGGGATGGACCTGCATTCGCGGACTGGGGCAATTCCTGCCGGGTTTGGAAGTGATTTGCATTTACTAGCCGTGAAACTCGTCTCCGGTTCCTCTCAATCATGATGCTTTTCCGACCACAATTCCGACGTTGTGTTTCGTGGCCACATGTATTGCACCATGGCTTGTAGACCTGCTGGATAGTCCGCTTCGACACACCAACAAATCCGGACAGCTCAACTACCGTATGGCCATGGGCACGGCCAAACACGATTGTCCCCTTTTGCCCCTCCGTAACGTCCTTACATTTCCCCATAATGCACTACACTGAATGCTTGACTCACCACGTCTCACAGTTTGCTACGACCCTCTGATCATGTAGCGATAGTGGGCGTGCAGTTAACCACATGTCTGGACCACAGCATCATCTGAGGAGTCGTAAAGATTCATCGTCGATTTCTATGGAGGGTGACTAATCTTTTGTCCGGTGAGCTTATAAAGAGGTGTTTTTGCAAAGGTTCATGCTTTTGTTTTAGCTCTTGCTGAATTATATACCATTAAATAAAAAATACTTGTTTCATACATAATGCTTCTTATAATACAATTTTATTCATTTTTATTAAATTTCAGATTGTGCTTCTTATTGATTTGGAAAATAAACAGAACTTTTGAATCAAAAGGGATATACGTGGGTAACATTCACAAGAATTGTAAATAATACGTGTGAATTAAGAACCACACAGCAAGGAGTTAGCTTGTATTGGCGCAATCATTTCAAAACTTTCACTCCGATACTTATCAAAATTTTATCGTAAGAGTAATTTTACACGCTGAAAACTAGAGTTTTACAAGTGAGGAAAACATATTTGAACGTTCACATAATTTTGTGTTTGTAATTTTCTTACAAAGTGGTATAAATTTGTGTTTACAATGTATTATTTAGAAATTAAGCCATTGTATCAAAATTTGCAACACTACCTTTGAACATATTTTCTAACTGTTAAAGCTCGAAAACCAGAAAGCCTCCGGTAAAACTTGTTTGAGTCGTATAACTCCATAAATTTAACTCAAATAGGAAACACCTTTAAAGAAAGAATTATCTTTAAAATCGGACTACTTAATAATTTAAACGGACAGCCTTTTATAATTTTGCACAATTTTCACCCATGCGTCCTCTTAATGGACAGAGAAAGCGTGCATGATTGTGCTCTTGAATATAAGTCTACTTTGGTTTAGTGGCAGTTTCTGCAAAAAGGCAAAATTACAGCTTGAAACGATTAGAATTTTAAAAAGATTAAAGGAATTCAAGAGAGGAAACCAAGTTTTTTATTTTAAAATCCTTGTCAACTTATTTGGGTTAAAAGCAGCAGCAGAAAGGTTGTCTCCAGCAGACTTTCTCTTGCTGTTGAACTCTTTTTACCCAGGGCTCTTCTGTGTCAGGCAAACAGGAAAGCGTTTTCTTATCTAACGACTCACGACACCGCCTGCAGTTGTGGCATTGCGGATATAGTCAGATAAAGTTTCATTATTTGTGCCGCAAGATACAGAAGGTGGTATCTGGAGATGCGAACAAACACGTGCAGGTTTTGAATGTTCTGAAACTGCGTTGTATCTGTTTTCTAACGTATTGTACAAGTGAGATTGTGTTGCTAATGCTTTTGAGAGAGCGTTGGACTATTGATGTATATTTTTCTTTATAGAAGGTGTTAGGGATGCAAGTATTATTATACTCGTACGTGACTTAATTGAAGTCAACCAATCATATGGATAACAATTTCAAATTTCAACCAATGACAGCCTTCATTCGAAAAAAAAGTTAAAACTTCATTGAATATTAATTATCGCCTCCTCTGCAATCTAGCTGCACTCTCTAGATATGCGCAAGAGCTTACGTAATTTGGAGCAACAGAGCCACTAGTTTAAACGTTAAAAAAAATTGCTGCCTCTCGCTTCGGTGAAGCATCTAATGGTAAAATAGATGAAATAACTCGAAGAAAGACACGTCATAACACAGAGTACAACAGA
This sequence comes from Tenodera sinensis, assembly GCA_030765045.1. NCBI lineage: Eukaryota > Metazoa > Arthropoda > Insecta > Mantodea > Mantidae > Tenodera > Tenodera sinensis. The sequence goes on from CM060963.1 coordinate 91,460,982, forward strand.
AAATATGTTTGGAATCAATTTGACAAATGTTGTATTGAGCGACATTATAAATTAACAGCAGATACGCACATATTGCCAACATCTTAAAAGTTTGGAGCATCAATATAATAATCTTGTAGGACAATGGACGATGATATTCATGACACATGTTGCTTTTTAGAGGTTAGTAATTACAATACATCATTTAAATAACTTTTTATAGGCCATATCATCCTTTAATTCGTGAAATAGTGTTAACAAATGCAGTTTGGGATAGCCAAACTCTCTAGATAAATTGGCAATCGCAGGTGGCATTACTTATGATAATTGAGGACAGTCTAATGAGCAATATTTCCTTCATTTGCGACCTGCTTTTAAATATTTCACTACCATTTCAATTGCTAGTATTCCTCTCGTACCTACAACGATTTGCGTAATGAAATTACTTCTGTAAAGGTTAATATGAAGTGGTGAGAAAGATAAACATTTATAGGAAGAGTTCGAAGAAGCTATGTAACATTTGCTATAGTGAGAGAAAGTCATATGAAACTATATAATACACACCTTTAATCGTGATATTTTAGTATGCAACATATTAGGTGCATTTAAAATACGTATATGTTGTCATTTTATTTACTGCACCACTGTATTAGTATAGCATAGGAGTTGTCATTGCAACAAAAATTTAAACTGCAGCCCACCTGTTCTAAAAACGTGGTTCTTGGGCAACATTACTAACTGAGCTGTAAGTATCCGAAGCAGATGTACACAGGAGGAAACTCGAAACCTGCGTAAAGCGGTATATGACCATAAACACAGAAGAAGCAGTAAAATTAGCTAAAACATGGAAAGACGAAATCTTGGGCTGAACAGTTAACTTTCCTAAATCATGCAGGAAAGTTATTATTAATTATTAATTATTATTATTTATTGTTGTATTCTTCTTATTATTATTATTATTATTATTATTATTATTATTATTATTATTATTATTATTATTATTATTATTATTATTATTATTATTATTATTATTATTATTATTATTATTATTATTATTATTATTATTATTATTATTATTATTATTATTATTATTATTATTATTATTATTATTATTATTATTATTATTATTATTATTATTATTATTATTATTATTATTATTATTATTATTATTATTATTATTATTATTATTATTATTATTATTATTATTATTATTATTATTATTATTATTATTATTATTATTATTATTATTATTATTATTATTATTATTATTATTATTATTATTATTATTATTATTATTATTATTATTATTATTATTATTATTATTATTATTATTATTATTATTATTATTATTATTATTATTATTATTATTATTATTATTATTATTATTATTATTATTACTATGTTCCTGAGTTTTAAGATAGCGTTGAAGCTATTTATGCAAGCAATAAATAATTTGAAAAGCAGTCTGCACAGAGAAGATAGAAAATGCTTTGGAAGCTTTGCTGCATTAGGTTTAAAAATTGTACCAGTTTTGTGATATCTTCTTCAAACTATAATTTAAAACGAAAAATTGGCGAGTAATTTTAAAACTACTTTCCTAACCGCAGTAAAACGCTATGTTTCATTATATATCGCGAGAATGAATACTACTTTCCTTAAAACTCTAATTTGAAAACGATATAAAACCCAAATGGAAGGTCATAAAATTCAAAATGTTCCTCTCATAAATAAACCAAATGCACAAAGCCATTGCCCAACATTTATTTCCTCCTACTGGCACAAAGATTAAGAGTGAATAAACTCTTTATTGCAGAATGTCTTGCCAGCAGCCATATAAAAGAAGCATGGTTACATATTGATACATTGTGCATGCATATGAGCCACAGTTTCATTCAAGAGGCGAAAGTAATATGTTATTATCGTAGCTTTTCGGAGACATTTCGATCTACATATATTTTATAAAGAATGGCAGAGTTGTGGTATAAAAGTGATGTAAGTATTCACTTAAACATTAGGTGATACGTATCTTTTCTATTTTTTGTAAAGTATGATATTATAAGAAACGTTATTTCTTGCCTGAAGTATTTTAATGGTCTTTATGGAATACTAAAACTCTCATGCGTTAGAAGGGAAATTAGATAGGACACCTAGGCATTTTCGAGACGCTATTAATGTGCCTTATTTATATATTTATCGTAGTGTCTTGTAAATATTCACTTTATTAAAGTAAACAGACTTTAAATATAATTATTACGGTTTTCCATGAAATTTAGCAAATAATTAAACTATATATATATGTCAGATTTAAGTGGTCAATTAGGCCTGTCGGCGTTCTCGGCACCCGTTGCTGTTTGTCACTATCATAGTAGGGTGCGGATGAAAGCATACAACATTTAGAAACTACTTTTAAAGCAAACCGAGTAGAGAAAACCGTGTCACATAGATTGCATTTGTATTTCAATCATAGAAAATTATGTAAATTGTTTGTATAAGAGCGAGTAGAAAAGACATACGAATGTATTACGCAAAAGCACATTAAATAGAGAAAACCATGCGAACATGAGTTACATAGTGAAATGGTAATATAAAAACCTTTTCCATGGAGAAAAACTCTTTGATGTACCAATTGTCATGGTGATGGTCAACCGGTGTTGGAGTGTTAGCTTACACCAACATCCATTTATATAGACAGTCAAACTGACAGTAATTTGTAGAGTGTACTCGCGCTCTACTTACTGACCAACTTGGTTTGACCAACTCACAAACCTTCTATGGAATGTGCACAACAAATTACCGCAATCGAATGAATGGTGTACGGTACACACAACGGAACAGCCATACGGGACAACCCACCCATGGGGTGCGAATTTCAAGATCGAGGCCTACTCAACATCATGAGGAAAGTAAGGAGCTGCAATCCTAAACATTCCAAATGAGATGCTGCACCATCACCTCACCGTATTGGTTCGGTGATCATCTCTATCGGGGTACGTGGGCGTGAGGTCGACAAAGGAAGGTCGTCAGAGCTGTAGCAGTGCGGTATTATCAGAGCTCTCCGTAGATCAGAAGACATCAGTAGAGCAGACTTTAAATTGGTTCATATTAGGGTCCTGGGTTTGATTCCTATCTATGGCCTGCTCATTTTTGTCTATCCTCTTCAGAGACTGGAAGCATGAATAAGAATTTGTGTAATGTAAGGTATAAAATCCAAAGAAATTCAATGCCAACTATGAGTCAGATTCCATTCTAAGCCCTCAAAATCGAATGAAAAAAATCAAGAGGTTCTGGAGATCGATCTTTGTGTTTAAAATAAATAACGTACGTGATTTCTTTTTTAAAAAATGGACGCTAAGAGTTATTCTAATGCCATGTAAAGCAATATATATTAAATTGTTGTGTGGTTATTTAATCAAGTTTACTGTAAAGAGTTAGATAATAAAATACAGTTCTGATAAAAACTTAGTGCAGGATTAATCACAGATATTCCACACGATGTGCCTTCTTGTGAACGCTTCTTTGTCACCACGGCCTGAGGGGTTTTCATGCTCCAGATTCAGTTCTCGGAAAGCATCGGACCTATCAAAAGGGAGTAAATTTATCTATATACAGGAAAACCTCTAAGGTAGAATATACTTGCGGAATATTTGACAAAACATGCAAAATATCCTCGATGACGTATTGAAATCTCACGTCCAGAAACCAAACGCCTTAGATTCGCTGGAAATATCGCCTCAAATTGTGGCTAGATTTACAGGGAGATAAAATAATTTATAGAATCCGCTGCAATTATATATGTATCAACACCCTGCCGAAATAGCATATGTTCCACAGGAAAGGCCGTCAAAATGACACTGCAGTTAACGGTGGGGTACAGTTGGAATAAAATAACAATTACATTCCTGGCTTTATTTTACGTAACATTGCATAACACTTAATAGGTATACTTCCATTTTATGGGTCCTAACTTTCTTTTGTAAGTACTTAACCTCACTAAATATTAACAAAATTCGATTGTATGTATTTACAAAATATATCTGCAAAAATGTGCTAACCTACATGAAGATATTCTTTCAGATAGTGGACCTTCGGGTCACATGAAACATTGACCACTGCCTTTAGAAGGCTTTCTCTGATGAAATAGAGGCAGTGCGTGTTTCTGTTTCAAAAGATTCTCAGGGCGACTTCAAAGCTTGCTTTTGCGCATTCGGAAATCGAACGGGGTCAAACCTCAATTTGGTCACAGGTGTATTAGGTCGAAGGTTAAGCTGGAAAGCGAATTTGGCTCTGCTACACCAAGCGGGGCGGACCACAGAGCTTTGTTAGAGGCGTGCTGGAAATGTTAACAATTACTCCACCTTTCAGCTAAAATGGTGCGGTACAACATTCTTTTGGCACACGCTTTTACCATTTACGTAAATCAATAGGAAATTATTTCCCTTACAGTCATTTATGTTTTAGTTTTACATCACTTCTGAGAACAATTATTTTGTGTAAACAAAACATTACCAGAGTATGATGTTTATCTGTTTACACGGTTTGTTTGTTTGGTCCATTGTTTAATGTGTTATTTTCCTTTCGTTAGTTACCCTTGTTTTTGTATCACTGAAACTATTAGGATTTCAAAAAGAGAGAGAGAGAAAGACAAAAAGGATAGAGACTACCTGGGGAGATACGAAGTTATAAATATGTTTTGCCTTGATTACGAACTTCACTGTTAAGAAAAAAAAACCTTCCTCCTATACCTCATGGTGCACCAAATATAACATTGTACAATTTTAAGTAAACATTGAGGATCGAAACAACTGCTTGCATTTCAAAATATTGTAATTGCTTTAAAGCTGAAATAATATTAACTAAAAGTACTCACTTAGCCATATCGTCCTCAAAGGCCACTACCGAAAAGTATAACCTGTAATGGAAGCAAAACAATTGTTATTTATTTCTAAAAATGTTAGTAGGTGTTCAATGAAGAAATTTGTTCGAGATTCCAAATATTAGCTATGAAGAATTTAAGTGCCTTAGAAATGCCTTAAATGTATAAAAGTTGTAACAAAATATTGTAAAAATGCCAAAGCTTAGTAATAATAGTTTTCCTTTTCTGGTTCGACGAAGCGGCGTCAGGGCGGGTTTTCTCCGGGTGCTCCGGTTTCCCCCGCCATCTCATTCCACCGGTGGCCCATCTTCATTCCATGTATCATCAGTGTCACCGCCTGCGGTGCCGTAGTAGTAAAAGCGGGCGTTAAACACTACAAACAGGGAAGCAAATTTTGCGACAGCGTATTTTGCTATCATAGTGTGCCAGCACGCGTATGCAACTGCAGCACGAGCAACCTGCTGCCTATCTGTCGCTCCCACTGTCTTAAAAGACTCTGAACACAGTATAAGCACAAAGCACAACACGCGTTTCTCTTACCCCATAGCTCTTCCCTGAAAGCAGCTTCTTCTCCCCCCTTTTCTTTGCCCTGCACTCATCACCGATCAGGAAGCAAGAAGGATTTACTTTGACGTCACAGTGCGTCCAGTTGTCTAACGCTAGTGAGTTGGCAGCTTTGGCCTTTACTTAAGATCGCCCGCCGCACAAAACCAGTTCAGGTGCTTACACAGGAACCGTTTTTCAAAGAGCAGCTCAACTTGCCTGCTTTGCAAAGGGTCCAGGGTTCGATTCCGGGTTAGAATTTAATGTAATAAGTTAATCCATCGCTAAGCGAGAGATTACCATTGGTGTAGAGAAATTGTTCCAAATGATCCAAAGCCGCCGATACGACTTTAAAGGCGACATATAAATGGATCATTAAACAAAAATAATGTGTGCTTAAGCGGTCTGCATTAATTTTTACACACAGAATAACAAATTAATGAAGAGAAAGGTTTATAAGCTTGTAGCTATGCTTCTCTGAAGATATCAAGTCGATGCAGAAATATTGTAACTATAATTTCAGTAATCCCAAACACTAGATTTAAATCCGGCAAAAACGTGTCTAATACAGACTTTATATGGAATTTACTGAGTGACGACAAACATTTTGCAGTTTGAGGGAACTGCAAACAGAGAGTAATGCTAGAGAATAAGGAGTACAATTTAATTATGTTAACACCCGCTGCTAATTACCATACACCTTTTTAAATGGATATGGGAAAGTAGAGGGTAAAACTTGGACTTTCGCCTTCCAGGCTAGAAGCCTGACACCATGGAGGTAGTCTCATATGGAAGAACCTCATGACCTTCTGCTTAGCGTAAAAACAAACAAAAATATTGATTACGTTCGCAAATAACATCGCAAAAATTCTTAATAGGAGGAGTAAAATATAGAAAATAGGCATACCAAAAATTTGAAAGCAAATGAGAAGCTGGATATCACTAATAAGCAACAATAACCGAAACTTAAAGAATAAGTCTTCATATTTAACCTCGAATTAGGAGTTCCATTTTGCGTAATATTCAAGAAATACGTCTTGAGCACTCGCCAAACGCTTAAGAAAAGATATGCATATGGTATATACTGTCTGCTACGCGTAGGATATTGATTATAATGACAAAGCGATCACGTTAACCATAGCTACTCTATACTGAATAACTACTTATAAAATTTTGAAAAAAAGTTTTGAAAAGCTTTAAAAATGCATAATTATTGTGATTTTGGGTCGCTCAACAATGTACGGACGAGAGAAGGGAGGCCGGCGGCCTGGAGCGGTTGTGTGTGTATAGATGACTAACAGCGCTAAAACACCAGAAGGGTCCAGAACCTTCTCTTTGATTCTCGCTGAGTCATTGTGCACGTGCGCATGGAAAGATCTCGAAGGAGGTCACGTGTCACTGGCTCCAGTATAAATAGAGCTTGCGAGAGCAACCAGTGAGTCAGTTCAGAGTTAGTTCGAGTAGAAATACTTTAGAGTTGAGTTGTCTAATTCGTCGTGTACAGTTAGCTTTTAGTTACGAGAGTGAGTCGACCAGCCTGTCAGGAAGTATGTATGTGTCGTCGAGTGATCGTATCGTAATAGTCAAGAAATAAGAGACACTGAAAGTTCAGAAAGACATTGAAGGACAGAAATATTATCAGAAGAACAATTTTGAATTGTAATAACAGAGAAGACTATAAACTGTGTTAGCAACGGGAAGGAAATTATGCATTTGGAGTATAATTTAGACGACAATAAAGTGATCGAAAAGTAGCAGTATTTCGTATTTTGCTGTTTTGTTACAGTGTGTATCCATTTACGGGTTTACATTTCTAGAAAGATGCTCATATTTGACACTAAAGTGAACCAATGCAGTATGCGCAAATAGTTCATTAAAGGTTCATCTTCTTTTTGTTTTTTTCTTGTGTATTTTACCAATTCAGAATATTCAAAATGCAATTTCTGCCGACTTTCTAAGTTTGAAGGTGAATGAAAAGAACTTTAGAAGCCTGCTTGATATCAAGTGAAATTTGAACCTAGATTTTAATAATGCAATACCAGTGTGATTTTGGTATAATTTAGAGCATTACATACTTCATTATTTTCATGATACCAAGTTGTATTACACAAAATTGAGTTATTAATGTAAATAAGTATATTGAAATATACTGTGGACCATTTAAAAAATTAAAATTTTCATTTTTAGAAAGCTTTTTTGCTGGAAAGTTAACTACAAGTTAAGATATAGAAAAACGTTATGTAATAATTATGTTCAATAGAGGTTAGAACTTCAAGTGAATTTGTTGAAACTTGCATGAATGTTTACTTTTAATGCCAGGTATTCTAAAATAATTCCGCGGGTGTACAATATCCACTCATTTTGACACTTTATCTTGTACATCATTATTCAATTTGCTATATATTTTCTTTCATATAGTCACGTACAATTTTACAAAACATTATACTTCAAGTTTCATACAATCCATTCACAAATGAACGCTAGGGATCTATCGGAACTAAATCTGATGGAGTACATTACGCCAAAAGGCCGAAATAAATTGTATGCTCATTTAATGAACCTCGTGGACTGGAACGATACAGCATTTATTATTCAGATGACTGTTGCCCCGGTTTTAATTTGCAGAATATTAATTGCCATCACTACTGCCCTCATTTTAAATTCATGTTCATAATCCGATAAGAATGAGGGCGCTGATTTGACCCCGTCAGCGTAGAACCATTGCTCTTTGTAGAAATCACTGTGCTGCAAAAAGCGTTCGTTTATATTTAAAAGGATTGAAATGTATTGTAGCAGATCATGGACTATATTTCAACTGTTAACATAGAGAATAAAAATCCTGTTTTATGTGATAAGCATATTATATGATTAATGCTAGTAATAAAGGTTGATACTGCGATATCGCACTCTGTGCTTTTAGGAGACAAATAATAAAAATGTCTATATATAACTAAAATTGATGCTTGACATAATGTTTTAGACGACAAGCTCCGCTGTGAGACCAAGTGACTCTGTATGAGCAATTAACAATAGTGGAGTAGAATGAGAGAATAGCTTTTGTTTTAAATTAAAATACAGCTCCATATTTCGTTTCACATTAGCTTTGCTATATTTCCATTACAATATGTTTTATAGGGCAAAGACTAAAGGATGTGATAGGATGTACTACATACACGGAGGGGACACCTCGTGCATTGTGACCTACGCTGCTCCACCCTTCATTCTGAATGAATGCACGATATGAAGGAAGGTTATAGGAGGCTATAGAAGGTACAGGAGGCTATACGCTGCAGGCACACAGGCCACACAGATGCGCGGAAGTGTCTCAAAAGTTCCAGGCTCAACGACCCGTCCCACTAGCGGAGGTATAGAGAGTACTTTGAACGACCCGTAGACCAAGCAGCCCTGCTCTATCCACTGGGAGTTTATGTCCGGCATTGCCACAAACCAACATCCCTAGAAACTGATAAGGAAACGGAATGAAAGAGGAATTATGGGAAGAAAATCGTGGTAGATAAGAAACCACCCCAGCATCGACCAGCACTCTTTTCCACATTTTTATGTGTTAACATCCTTTAACCCAGTAGGTCATATAGGATGATGAATGAAATGGTTGACCTAATGTTGAAATGAACCCAGGTTCCATAGAGCTTAAGGTTACTCTACAGGACAAGAGTATATATAATATATATAGTAATAAAATAATTTAAAACACTTGGGATTGTAATTAACTGTTACATTTGTTATAATAAATTTTTGAAGTGATCATTTACGCAAATTCATATTCCAAAGTCCACTTGCATGTAAAAATGTACTGCTACTACCGTCTATGTAGTTCTTTTTGCACCTAAGGCGCATCAAAAGTATTTTCTGAAATGAAAGTTCATATGGGAGAACTTTGAAATTCTGATCCGCAACCTTTTTGTGTGACCAAAAGTGGTGCGAGGAGTGTCTCGCTTGCCTTCGGGTAGCGGAGAAAAGTGAGTCATACGCTCTTCTGCCTTTCTTTCATTCTCGCTGGTTGTGTTTGCGTGTACTGCGTTCAGGCGGCGTGGCGATCACTGAGTGCAGCTGTTGGTTGTCAATAGGGCATCCGTTGAAACACGTGTGTATAACCAACGCATTTCGACAATATTCTCAAACGTCATTAAAGACACTGGATAGCTGCCACAAACATAAATGCTTTAAAAATACTTTAACATCTCAGATGTTTAAGGGACTCATAAGGGGCTTTAATTTGGACTCTAAATATGGCGGCCCTTTCATAGCAAACCTTGCAACTGTAGTTTACCGAAATTTGTATTTTTCATACTTTGGGAACACTTTTTTCTTCTACCCATTAAACTGCGTGGCTGAATGAAATTATTACTGGTTATTTTTCAGTCTAACAGCTACCTATTGCAGCTCAAATTATTCCGGATATTACTAATCATAAGTTATTAAGGTAAATATCATTGTAAAACTCAGTATGAGTACTGTGTTCATAATGTAGAAATATTTGGAGTACATGTCCTCAGATGCAAGAAGCAAGTTTAGATAGAAATTATTAATTAGTGGAAGTAATATAAAAATTCACTAAAAATAATAGATACATCGTTTTAGAGGAGAGTGCCCCACAATATTCTCATAACAGAGATAATTTTGAAATGTTTAATGTTGTAAATAAATGCATGTAGCATTCATTTATAGAATAGAGTAGAAATTCTGTATTGGCTACATTTGAGAATACTGCTGTATTGTGCGCCAAAGTTTCATTTCATTATTGTGACGCCGGCAGCGGCAGCACATCAAAGGCACTAAAGTTCAAGGCACCTCATAGCACTGCGTGTGAATACGTGACTGACAACAATAGAGCGGCAGAACAGTGGAGTTTCCCGAACGTTCTCGAGAACTTTTGGCAGCCGGCTTCTTACGGCAGGTTCTAGAAAAGGTGTATTTTTCGAGAGAATTCGCCGGCGTTTCGCATAAGTATAAAACGAGAGGTTAGTCATGAAGTAGGACAGTTTTATGAGAAAGGGAAGAGTAGTAGTTTCATGTGATGGAATCATTAGTGTCGTAAAAGGTAGTTGATAGGAGTGTGTGTGTGGGGTGGGGGGGGGGGGGGGGAGCGGGGGGGCGGGTTACAGTCACTATCATAGACCTCTATGTGACGACAGAGATATTTTGTGACATTGAATGGCATGTCAAAGTCTTGAAGTGAAGCAATTTTAGTGAGTGTTGAGTAATTACATCTTCAAAGCCAACTGTTTGAGAGATAAAGAAAGACAGTAAAGTGTGTGTAAAAGTAACGAGATCACAAAAAACTGTAGATTGTGTTAACAACGGTAAAATAGATTGTTTTATTCTTCAATTTTGGAAAAAAATGATAGAAAAAGTAATTGCACTTTATTGTCATTTTGTCAAAATATGCCAAACACTTGTTGAGGTTTAAGGGCGTTCAACTACTAGGTCATGAGCGAACCACTTGTTGACACTCTTGAAATTAACCAGAAATAACAAATATATCAAATGCATTCAATAAGCGTTAGCTTTCATCACTAAATTCAATATATTTGGGGAGACATTAACGACAGAACATGCGCTATGAAGAGATGGATATTTATTTAACGTTTTCTATACGACTTTCTCGGATATATTATCGGCAGAGACATGTCTTAATGCTTATCTGAGGTCCATTGTCATTTATAGTACCGCTAAGGAGTTGTAAAATGGCTGCAATTAGGGAGAGTAACAGACAGCGTTGGCCAAATTCGATAAAACAGGAATCAAATGTCTACAGAAATGAATATAGTTGTTAGCTGTTTGACATCTGGTTCAAAGTCATCCGTTTTAAAACTTAGAACTTAAAGAATATTTTCGGTAGCTGAGTGAGTTAGGTGCTGGCCTACTGATCCCAAAGTCATGGGTTCAAATCCAGCAAGGTCTATGGTTAAGTGTGCTTGAAAGCAACGCTCCTTATAAGTAGATGTACTGGCATGTAAAATAATTCCTCCCGGATAAAATTCCGGCACACCGGAACTTCTTTAAATAAGCCGGCGGTCAAAAGTTTCCCGAACACTGAAAATGCTCTGTTCTGCCGCGCTCACGGTCACCTTTGTTCGTCGGACCGCGTATTTATATCCAGTGGCGTGAGATGGCATACATCTAAGTCCTTTGAGGCACGCGACCGTCCAGTGGTATTAGGTAACTAGAGCTTGGGGGTCTCTGATGGCCGCTGCTGGCCAGCATCACAATATCGTTGGTTTAATTGCTTTTAAATATTGCAATACATATTCATGTATTTCAAACAGCAAATCATCCTGCTTAAGAAAAAGCTCCCCTGCAGCTGTTAAACAAACACTGGCGTTCTAAAAGACGGCAACCAGTTTTATCCAATTCTGCATTGGAATAGCACTCAGCAAAAAGCAGTTTAACGTTGGTAATGAAATTACATCCTGGTGGGCTCTGAAAATAAAACGTACATTTCTATCTTAAGTTTTATCACAATAAGTTAGAATGCATAACATTTACTACGGTTCTTGGTTGATGCAGCGCAAGTACTTCTGCATAATCGAGACGTATTGCAGCAGTATAACACCATCAGGGAGCTGTTAGTCACACTAAGCAGCAATGTTATATTAATGACTACTAATGGCACATTATGCTCTTGTATTTTCATGAAACGATAAGTGTACAGTAGAGGTGATAATCATCAACCACAATTAATTAAGATTGTCTTCAAATTGTACCATATATGTTTTAATGTAAATGTTAGTTAGGGGCTGCAATTAGTTTTTTTTTATGACCTCCATTGTTTTCCATTCAGATCACCTTTTGCTTTCTCTACTACGTGTAGGAAGTAGCGGAGGTAATACATGACTTGCATCTCGATATCGAGATTTCATCGGAAATATATGTTTTGAGGTCCATCCCACCCAAAAGTAGTTTTAGAAAAAGGTTTGTGTGTGTTGGGGAGAGGGTCTGGGTGGGGTGTCTATCTGTGAACAGAACTCAAAAACGAAAAGTTGGTTAAAAAACAAAGTTGGTATTTAACTTTAGCATACTTCAAGGATGCGACACGAAGATTTCCATCACCCTGAACTATCCAAGGAAAATTTTGATTTTCTCAAAAATGGCTCTAGCGACGCCATAAGTTTATCGTATTTGTGTGGAAAATGAAATGAATATTTTGAATTTTCTCGCTATAACCTATGTAGTCCTGTTTACTCTTGATGACTTGCATAACTGGTAACCGGAAGAGATATACCAAGTTTTACTTTAAAAAATGTAGCTCTTGTTAAAACATACAAGTTATGTCCAAATGCATTTTTTGTGGAGTGAGCCATTTCAAAGATATTCCTTATTTGTGAGAGTTTTGCAATACTTAAACTTTTCTCAAATGGAAAGTCATTATTAACTTTTTATCTCTTGACCGTGCAAAGAGAACGGAATTTCAAAGCTTTATAGAACTGTACAATTGCTTAAGGTCTACTGTATGCCTATATTCCCCTTGTACCTACAATAATAAGATAGAAGAATAAGAATTTTAAGTTAGTTTTAGTTTAAGTTTTAGTTCCTTTTTCAGTTGTTTTGCTCTCCTTATTGGCAAGTATACACATACATTTACAAATTTGTTATCCTTACTTTACAAACCTCACTATATTTCCATCTATATTGTTTCTCATACATTCGTGTACGTATAGAAAACTGAATAAAACTATTGTAGCAGATTTGTAACATATTACGTAGGATAATGAACAAGATAGTTTGGCAATGAATAAATAAGTAAAACATAACATATATAATATAACATAAACGTTGTTTAATGTGGAATTCACTATAAATTATCCTAAAATGAAAACAAATAATAAATAGGTCATATCCAGTTCATATGTATAGTCAGTGTCTTGTAATTTCGAATTTATCTCTGACAGAAGCCCCTGCCATTTCTCAACCAATAACACATATATTTACATACAATCACTCATGCTCAAGGCGGAACCCGAACCTGTAGTGTCGTAGTGTCTAGAAGGTTCTCGCTTCTGCTGAGTCATGCACACGTGCGCATGGAGGTTACGTGGTGTTCATCGTGATGTACCAGACACTCTCGTGTTGAACACAGCCCGACTCCGCTGGCCATCCCTCATCAAAGCGACACGCATCCACACATCCAAAGGGCCGTCACCACTAGTTCGCCTACATTTTTGGGACGAAGGAGACTACCGTGCTGCCTTAGCTGATGGGTTCCCTGTCCTTGGGCAGGTTCTTCCAGTTGAAGCCAGCCGGAGCTCCCGCCCCGTCCCATGCCGACGCTGCTGTCAATATGGCCATACCGCCGACGCCTGCACACTCAGCCCACGATACGTGGTGTTCATCGTGATGTACCAGACACTCTCGTGTTGAACACAGCCCGACTCCGCTGGCCATCCCTCATCAAAGCGACACGCATCCACACATCCAAAGGGCCGTCACCACTAGTTCGCCTACATTTTTGGGACGAAGGAGACTACCGTGCTGCCTTAGCTGATGGGTTCCCTGCCCTTGGGCAGGTTCTTCCAGTTGAAGCCAGCCGGAGCTCCCGCCCCGTCCCATGCCGACGCTGCTGTCAATATGGCCATACCGCCGACGCCTGCACACTCAGCCCACGATACGTGGTGTTCATTGTGATGTACCAGACACTCTCGTGTTGAACACAGCCCGACTCCGCTGGCCATTCCTCATCAAAGCGACACGCATCCACACATCCAAAGGGCCGTCACCACTAGTTCGCCTACATTTTGGGACGAAGGAGACTACCGTGCTGCCTTAGCTGATGGGTTCCCTGCCCTTGGGCAGGTTCTTCCAGTTGAAGCCAGCCGGAGCTCCCGCCCCGTCCTATGCCGACGCTGCTGTCAATATGGCCATACCGCCGACGCTTGCACACTCAGCCCAGGATACGTAGTGTTCATTGTGATGTACCAGACACTCTCGTGTTGAACACAGCCCGACTCCGCTGGCCATTCCTCATCAAAGCGACACGCATCCACACATCCAAAGGGCCGTCACCACTAGTTCGCCTACATTTTGGGACGAAGGAGACTACCGTGCTGCCTTAGCTGATGGGTTCCCTGCCCTTGGGCAGGTTCTTCCAGTTGAAGCCAGCCGGAGCTCCCGCCCCGTCCCATGCCGACGCTGCTGTCAATATGGCCATACCGCCGACGCCTGCACACTCAGCCCACGATGTCACTACTGCGGCGCGGGAACATTCACGATGACTTGCACCAACCATGACCTGTCGCGCCGCCCCGTCTATTGTGCAACGTGCAACTGCAATGGACATTTCACGGGCCAAGCAATGTGCCCCATGAACCCACGCCGCCACCAGCCGACCGCAGTTCGACCTCAACCGGAACAACAAGCAGCCCCTATCGCCGAGACCAACTCTACCGCACGCCGTCCACATAACTGTCAACGAACCGAACCACAAAAGACTTCAAGTGAACTTCAAGCTTCAATCTACGACATCACCGAAGCACTAAGAAAACTACATACCAACATCCAGATACTGACAAGACAAGTTGCAACCTGGGAAGCAGTCCTCCCCTGTACTACGAGCACCGGCCCAGGAAGACACTCCGACGACGCCATCACACAAACAGACCTTTCACCACCAAGACGACACACCCGCGCAACGAATACCAGCAAAAATACACAAAGTATAAAAAAGACGCCAACACTCAAGTAGACCTTTCACCAACACGTCACAATACAACCCGATCCCATCCTAATCCATTATTTTATATTAAATAAATAAATAAAAATAACTATCCCGCCGGCTGAAGAGAGCGATTGCTCTGAAACAGCCTTAGGACATTATTTGCCCTGGGTAAACCCAGGGTAAGTCCTTAAATACCCTTAAAAAAATCGGTTGGTTGTTGTCAGCTTTTGGAGTTGAGAGAATGATAGTTGTTTAAGGCGTCGTATACAGTTAGTTTTACTTACGAGAGTGAATCGGCCAGCCTGTCAGTGAGCATGTATGTGTCGTCGAGTGATTGTGTCGTAATAGTAAACACATAAGAGACAGTGAAATTGGAGAAAGACATTGAAGGACTCAGAAAGATTATCGGAAGAAAAGTTCTAAATTGTAATAGTAGAGAAGTTTATAAACTGTGTTAGCAATGAGAAGGAAATTGTGCATTTGTAGCAAGATTTAGAGAAAAATAAAGTATTAAAAAAGGTGAACGGACTTCGCATTTGCGCGTTTTGTTACAATACTATGTGCAATCTGCATTAAATGTTCTCACTCAAAATGTTATAATGTTGTTTGTCACATTTTACAAGTGCATCATTGATTGTTATCTGAATGGTCTAAATGAGTGGATGAATGAAAAGAAAACAGTGAACATTTCGAGAAAATTTCCAGGAAATCAAACACAAAAATGCATTCCTAAAGTATATCTGTACCTTTTATAGTTAACACTTTTTTCTATTGTAACAAGTATTTTGTAGAATTTTCATTTCGAAACCTTTATGTGTTACAGCTACTGTCAGCTACTGTCAGTTAGCTGATTTATATTATGTTCATATAGTATATGTAGTTACATATTACCTGAAGAAACTTAATCAATATTCTACATACATCAAGACAAGTCTTAATCAGTAATGAAACTGACGTCCAAAATACGCGACAGGTTTTATAAAACATTACACAACAAATTCATCAACATATGCTTTAAACATAAAAATAAAATTTCAGAAATGACTAATGGCGTGAAAAGCAATACTTTGACTTTAAGTATGCATTATAGTGATTTCTAAAGTTTCTGTCACAGTATGTAAGGTTGCCACTTGTTAAAACTGCATTTCCATTTATCGAACTGGTGTTAAGACCCAAAAGAATAAAATTAAAGCCGCTTTTTCTTGAGATAATGTTTACGAAATATTAAAAATGGGAAGCATAGCACGGGATATTGGCAATTCCTATAATACTTTGTACTATTCAAGGATCAAGTTTGACATTCATTCAACCTATTTCAAGTTACAGAAATATAGCCGAACAAATTGTATAAAAATTCCCTTCTTTCTGGATTCAAATTGCCTCAACGGATAAATTTCTGGCAAAATATTGGTATTGAAATGTTAAGTCAAACACATTGTTTCTTCCAATTTATCTAAGCGATAGAAAAAGTAAAACCATCGATAAATTATTAAAATATGCATACTTATACACAATACCTGAAGATGTGTGACAAGCCCCGATGTTTGCTTCCTAACTTTTGTCCAGCAGGAACAGAGATAAGAACAGGTTATTTTATTATATAAACCACAAATACAGGGGCAGTTTTAGACGTAGTGGGTGGCTTGCAGTTGCGCAGTGGTTTATGCTCGAGTTCACTTTTGTATTTATAAGATCACAGGAGTCTCAGATTAGTATCTCTCCGACTTCCATGTAGTAAATATATGGAATAGTACGTGATTAAATACAATGCGCGCCGCATTATCAGCAGGGTCTTGTTTATTTCAAGGAACGAAACAACCTCTACCATCAGTTTGGATGAGGTCACTAGCGCAGATGCTAGTAAGGTCACTCATAAATTAGATGGTTCCGTGTTAACATGCACATTTTATACATCAACTAAAGTAAAATCGTAAAATTAAAATGACTTTAGTGTCAATCTTGTTAATATGTGTAAATTTAATTTAAAAAACGGAACTAGAGAACAGTACGTTAAACGTTTCTTTCAGTTATAGTTTGTCCAGCAGAAGTTTCAGTTTTAAGTGAAAGTCCATGATAATGGAACGGGGATTAAAATTATAAATAAAACATTTTACGATAGAAAATTGTTAAATAGATTGCATTGTTCAATAATATATTACCCAATTTAAACATACTCAACTAGAATAGTTAACGAACTATTTAATATTTTCCTATTTATTTTTCCTCCATATACAGGTCCAAATGTTGATAATTAAGTGTGTTGGTTTTAGGAGTTGCTTTAAAACTTAGTTTAATATGTCTTGCGATCAACTTAGTTGTGTAAAAACCTCTGAATTTGGCCATATTCCAGGCTTTTTATCTGAAACTATTTTCCTTGTAAACACGCCGATATTGAACGAACAAAGCCTATATTCTGTGTGGAATAAGTTAGCAGCTAGCATGTAGAAAGAGAAAGCAGTACTCACCCTCTCGCTCGCACGCAGTGTTGTGACGATCCTCTCCTGCTAACTAGGATACTGAGTGAAAGAGATTTGACAAGAACGATTTTGACCGGAAAAGCTATTCCCTTAATGAGGGTTCTTCATTGTACTCAAGGGAGCAGACTCAGGTCATTTCCAACCAACATTGCCAAATTATTCGGCACAGACATTAGTAGCAGTGGCGCATTTTGTTAGACGCTGGTCTACTTATCCCAAGGTCACGGGTTCAAATCCGGCCGAGACCGATGGTTTTTAAGCTCCATGTCAGTAGATTTACTGCACTTAAAGGAACTCCTGCGGGACGAAATTCCGGCACACCGGCGACGCTTGTGTGATCCTAGTAACTGACAGCGTCGTTAAACAACAAAATAATTAATTAACAAAGCCTAGCACCTTTCTTTTTCGTTATTTAAAGATTAGTGGTAAACCAGATTCCCTAGCCTAAGGCCTTGAAGTCGAGCAAAAATACAACTATGTTAAGTAAATATAATAAATTAAAATAGTTGATGGCAACATATTAATTAAATTTCTAACGAGCGTATTATAATACACGGCTTAAAAATCAACACGAATTAAAAAGCAGAGCATATTTACAATAAAACTGGTAGAATCAAAACCTGTCACGCTAACACTGCAAAATGCTACGACAGACTTTGTATCAAATATTCCAAATGGTTAGTTAAAGTAAGTAATTAGTTGCAATTATGAGGATTATTTTGGGTCTAAGTTAAGTAACGGAGTTCGATTAATATAAGCATACTTCAAACTTTATTTCTCCATCATTGTTATTTTAACCCACTTCCACTTCATGCTGACACGATAGAAAGTTAATTTCCTGTTTTCAGTGCTGCTATTTTAACCTACCTGCATGTTTTGCTTATTTTATCACACAAACAAGCAATATAAATGAACAATATTAATTACTGTAACGTTTAACACATTCATTATCACAGATATGGATATATGTAAGATTTGAAGCTTTCACGACGAACGTTAGTGATCAATTATTCTTCACGGGTGATCAGCCGTGTTAAGTATGTGAAGGTCGAGCTTTCGGCCATTGTATACTCCATGGCCATCTTCAGGAAGCTTCAGAAAGCTCGGCCTTCACATACTTAACACGGCTGATCACCCGTGAAGAATTGATCAGATATGGATATAGTTATATTTGATTCTCGAATTTCAGCATTTTCATTTTACCTGTGTCTTTAATTATTTTTTACTTGTTAATATCTATTTGCTTACGGTTTCATTCTTTGGCACTAGTTGAGTTTTAATGCAGTGAGAGCTACTTAAAATGGAACGCGATCATTCTTACAGGTTTCCGTCTTTAAAGGGCTGTATTTTAATACAAGACACAACAGGTCTGACACGTGTTACTCCAATAAAAATCGTTAAAGCCGTTCCATGTTAAAGTTCTTCCATGTATACGGTAAGTGTTCGAGAGATTTTATTGTTAACCTTGACATCGCATCCCTGAACATGCTGAACATAACCAGGTTTTATATTTAACCAACTTTTCGTTTTAGAGTTATGCTATTCACAGGTGCATAAATAGGAATACAACAAGTTGTCTCTCTGTCTCTCTCAGACACATGCGCGCGCGTTTACACACATACACACCTTTGCTTTTTTTGGATTCAGGGAATCACATAACATTGTATTTCCGGTGTAGTATTGCTATCGAATTTATTGATGGAATACAATAATTCCCATATTTACTGCAAGTGTATCCAAAAGTCGAGGTTCTAAATCTCCCTCTCTGAAACTTGTCATAGAGTCATAAAGTAAATGCATACAAGAATGCGATCGCCAAGAATTACGCTGAAGGAATAATTATAATAAAGGTCTGTAAATAAATCGTAGATTCAAATGCAAATTTTCAACTTGCATACAGGCTTCTAGGTGTATAAGTTCAGATATGCGATTAGTTGTGGTTTAATCTCGACATACAAGGTGTTGAATTTCATTGTTAGTACCCCTGAACTAATATTTTACCAGAGCATTCGGACTGGTGTACAAAGAGAAACCGCCAAATTTATTGCATCAAACATAATCCGGGTCATTGACGAAATAGGTAAGGAATAAGTCGCGGCTGTGATCACCGATAGCGCAACGAATGTGACAGGTGCATGGAAAACAGCAGAAGATAATTACAAGTATATGCGCTGCGAAGGATGTGCTGCTCACGGTATTAACCTGATAATGAAAGACATAATGGCCTTGAACGTACCGATGTACTAGTGTAACGGTGAATGAAAATAATAAAGGTATTTAAGTATAGTCATGTCCCGTCCCGCACACCAAACAGAAGAAAAATACGGGTCATCTATCTGCACTCTTAAACTCCTATCTCCCATTCGTTGAGCTTATGTTGTCTTGTGTTTTGAAGGTTTGTTAAAAAAATAGAGACTTTTTGGAAGTCATTGTTTGCCCCACCGTTCGGTTCAATAGAAAACTTAAAACTGCAGTGGTATGTGGCAGAAGCTTGGGGAAGCTAGTTGTCTCTTACAACCAATGTTTGAGGCCATCAATCCAACAGAGGCAGACAATGATGTGCTATCAGATATTCACACTCATTACGCAGGCATTTCACGTCACGTAGATATTGCACTTCAAGGCCCTATGATGTTCCCTTTGAGTGATAAAATAGCTATAAGAGGCACAGTTAAGGGTATGCTAGCATTCATTTACTGTAGTTGCACATTTGCTGGATCCGTGATACAGGGAATGGGTGTCAGCGATGACTACGATGTCCAAGCACTAGACTACACAATTGATATGTGCAACGTGTCAGGATGAAGCAGTGAGAAAATGGTGGCTAATGTGACCGAATTCAGATCACACCGTGGTAGTTGGTTTAAGGGAAGCTGCTCAACAGGTGCAGCCTTCAATCTAATGGTAGGGTTTGTGCGGGAAGTAACCGCTAAATGCACTGGCGCCCAAACTGTTCCGTGTACCGCCATCATCTGCTGCAAGTGAGCAGAACTGGTCGATTCATGGGCAAATTCACACGAAAAACAAGAATAGGCTTTCTCCTGCAACGACAAAAAACTGGTTTCAGTGCAGTGGAATCTCATTACAGGGAGGATCCAGTTTTATTTTCTATCCAATGTTTAGTAACATTAAAAAGTATCAACTAATGTTTGTTAATTATTCAGAAACATTTGTGTATTATTCGTATGTGTAAACAAAACAACTATGTCTTTATTTTCAGTTCTCTTGGTTGACATAATGTACAGACGACAGGAATACACAATAATATAAAATAGAGATTATCGTGTCCTATACTTGCATTGAAATCACCATTCCTACATCTATACCAATCTTACCAGTTATTGTTCCGTTTAAAACCCTGATTTGGTATTATAAGAATTATAGCTCTTGCGTATTATACCATGCTACATCTCTAATTATGATGAAGTTGAAACACCTCAGGGACCCAAAGCTTTCTTAAATACACCTATTACTTTACTAATCGTAATAACAGTGTGAAGATAACACCCATGCAACAGCTTGGCTTTGTACGAATAAAATGAGAATAAAAACGTTGGATGTACCTAAATTTATAAGAGTTTTATTATTTTTCCTTGTGCATGGTCACATTAATTTAGCGCTAGACTGCTACACTAATTTTTCATCCAATGTGTCATTACTTCAGAACATTATCCTTTTCTCTAAGCTACTAAAAGCATTTAGTCACAGCAACAACATTACCAACATTTCATTCTAGCTACCAACGGCATTTAGTTCTGGTATAACATTGGCAATTGAACTTATTACTGCAAACGCTACTATTTTTCATTATGAATGGTTGCCTATCTCTTTAATTTGTTACACTTAATTTTTATCGTAAATGGCCATAATTCCACAGTATTTCAATCTTTTTCTAAGTTAGCGCGGGTACCAACAGCATTTAGTGTGGCGTAAGAAGATAAGCGATTGTATTTTCTCAGCAACGGATGTACCACTGCACTGTGGCTTAACCAAGCAGGGCTTATAAAACGGCGCCTGCGGTTAAACTTTCGGTTTGGTTCTTCCAGCCAGACAAGTTTATAACAGAGTAGTATGTTTTCAGGTTGATTAGTCCTTCAAGTGGCATGCCAAGAAAACATGATGCAGTATTGGCGGAAGGAACACCATAACGCAGTAACTAATGTTTATCGCAACTGAGTTCGAATGCTTTTTACAAGGCCAATGACCACACATTATCTTGGCCAGTGTGTTGCCATTGAGAAGTGAAACAAAACGGATAGTTTATCTCACAAGCGTTTTCCATTTTGCGTCGCAGTTACAACCATGCGGAAGACATCGGGTAGTAAACTATGACATTGGTTTGTGGGAAGAGAGTTAGATGAAGAGAAAAAACTAACATACTGAATTTGGAACATACTACGGCACAATTTATAAAAAATCTCTACATTTATACACCTAAGAGCCCTTATAGTATTAATTTCAGTTTCTATTGACAGGTTCTCTGTCCCCGGATAACTTGTATCAAGTTAAATTTCACCTAAACGGTTCTCAAAACGTAGGTACAGATATAGTCCCTTTAAACTTAATAGACCACTTTAAAAATTTAGCACGTAGCTATATGTGAGTTACTCATGTAATAACCCGGATATTTAAGCAAACTGTTCCAGAAAGCTGTTTCCCCGTTAGTCAGTTTTCCGGTTTAGAAAACTGTAAGATATCGGAAATATCTCCGTTCAAACATTTGTTTTTCAACCTGCGCAGTTTTCTCGTAGATATATGGGGCATCCGCTTTGGGCACGTTTTAGTGTATTATTAACCAGGTGTGGATAAACGAACGCCAATTCACCGCCAATGTCGATGACCTTGGTGATCGAGCCACCATTTTTAACAGCTGATAGTAATTAATCTTGTTTTTGCATATGTGTTATTTCTATAGTTAATTACCATCGACAAACTAATGGGTAACACACATTCATTAACTGCACTACAGAATCTCAGAAGTGGAAAATATTCGACATCGTCTCGTATATTCATACTCTTCGTCATTGTTTCTTGAGGCCTCACCACATAAAAATGTCAAATACCATTTCTTCAACTGTTTAGAAAAACTGAGCTGTTTACACCCCCGTTTAAAATAATTAAATTTCTTCTGAGCAGCTAGACTCACAAGAGCTCATTGTCACATTGATGTGCATATTAAGCTGTGCTGTTTTATAGTAAAAATACTCGCAAACAAAAATATAGTATCCTGACCTTCTATCCCATGAAGTTCTACTGCCTGAGAAAAATTTCTAAAGTTTTAAGTTGTAACGGCTGATGTATATCAAACATCAGCTACTGGAACGCGATACCAAACTTTACACTGTGTCCTCGCTACATATACATATATGCCAGCAAGACTACTCCAAACATAGTTTACAACCAAGATTTCGCGTAGCGAAGAGAAAATCGGCCAGATTTAAGCTTTTTTTCCTAGTTGTAGGTGTCTCCAATGGAAAAATATGGAGATAAAGTTTGAAAATATTTCTAAGCTCTCGGTTTAATAATTTTAAACACCGATATATATGCAAGATAGTAGTAGTATGATATTAGATACTAGTGAATCACTATAATGTAAATGACTTTTACTTCTTGTCAAACTTGGGCAAGGAAGCCAAGAAATGGATAGAGCGCTGCAAGGTCGCCGGCGCTTCTACTTCTGGTTGTAGGTGCATGGTTAACTTGATGCATTTCTTATTAAAACCCCGCTCCCTGGTTATAGCTAACTAGAGATCCCGTTAAGGCAAGAGTTCTTACCGGCGTTGATTAGGAGTTGTTCCTCAACCATGGCTGCCTTTCAGGTTTCGCCAGCCCTACTCTGCATTTCATGCCACTTCGCTCTCGCCCCCTCCTCCGTGCCCCATATATTCTCTTCAGAATACTCTCTTCTAAAGGTCGTAGATTCGAGAGGCAACAAGGCATATGTCGTTCACTCACGACCAGCGCACCTAATATGGCTCTCGATCTGAGGGTTAAGGGGCGGCTGCACAGCAATAATTCTGCATCCAGTTTGACAATACTACACATGCATAATCTGTAATGCATTTCGCGATCCCAGGTGTTTATTTCTACTTCCTCTGCCACGTGTCTAGCACATAGATGAAGTATTGTATTCCATCCAAAAATTCTATATCGAATTTCACCGCAAATACCATATCAAGGCTC
Source organism: Tenodera sinensis (assembly GCA_030765045.1). Taxonomy (NCBI): domain Eukaryota; kingdom Metazoa; phylum Arthropoda; class Insecta; order Mantodea; family Mantidae; genus Tenodera; species Tenodera sinensis. The sequence continues at coordinate 91,484,713 of CM060963.1, forward strand.
CCTGACCCCAAAGATAAAAACATTTCTATAAGTCCAGCGCACGTCTGTACGTTTGCGTTATTAGATATACACCAATAATTTCATACTTAAGTTCATTATCTTCCCAAGCTGTTACATGAAAATCTTAGAAAATCCGTTGCTCTAAACTATGCATTACATATAACGCTTTTCAATTCTTTTCCTTTATTTTCTCAAAAGTGCTAACAGTTTTGATTAATATAGCATATATTTATGACATTGAGCCTTTTGGAAGGACTCTTGATAACTTTTCTGCACGGGTAACCCTTAAGAGACACACAAATACGCACTTACAGAACTCTTTAAAACACATTAATTTCAAATAACATTTTGCAGCATCATTTACAAGATATTCATTATTATAGGTTTAATTATTCAAAACTTTGAAATTTTAAAGTGCTCTGCCTATTCACTCGTTTCTCATGTTATGGAAAGAGATAGAAATTTAAACATCTGACAGCTGAGTCGGTTTATTCAATCTCCCTTGTACAAGGCACGTGGTAGATCGCAAAAGGTAGTTGCAAAAAGGACAAAGAGGAACAGGGTCCTGTTTGAAAAGGTAATCATGCATAAAATTGCACTGGCCAGTACATAACCAATCCATCTCCTTGCGGCGAGATACACGAGGGGAGGTTACTCAGATTATCGGAAGTTCTTTAACTTCTCTAAGCTTATTACCACAGAGAGCTCACCACTCCCATGCATCTACAACGACATGTGTGATGTATCTCTTTCTGTAAAGGTTTCAGTCTATCAATAATAAACATGATCGCCTTTGTGAGGTCCCGGCTTCGATTTGAAACATCAGCAAATATTCATATTCTAAATGTCTTCCTACCATCTTTTCTGTTTAGTGGATGAACAACAAAACAAACATACAAAGAAAGGAAAAGTTTTCAATTTGTTTCACCGTATAATAAAAGCTAAAGGAAAGAAAGGAAGGAAGCGAAGAAAGGAAAAAAATTAGGAAATACAGAAAGGAAAGAAATGAAAGGATATGAAAGGAAAAAAAAAAAACGAGGAAAGAAAGAAAAGTTCAGTACTGCTCTGCTGTGATCTGATAGACGTAGGATTAGTGGTCCACAGTACACACAAAAGAAGGCCAAATCAAGCGTAACCCAATGTAGTACCGTTCCAATTGAATTTGCTATTTTCGATTATGTAAATGTGCAGGGAGATTTATGACATTTTCTCCCAGACTTGCCGGATATCGAGCCAATAATCAGTTTGGCCACTAACATTTGGCGATAACACTACCGCGTCAATCAAACGCTGATCCTGGGTTAATACCCCTTCCCATCTCTTGTCAGTCCAAGCCAGACAAATGGAGGAAGATAGTTTGATTGGTAAATTATACGTATTTCATTTTGGTTAGAAGCGGCTGCTATTTGTGTTGTTAAAACCAGCTCAAAGATTCCATTCGGAGCTTCAGACATGATGTTTTCAAATTTAAACAGCCGTATTTCATTTCAAAGAGCTTAAGTGCCATACATTTGATAGGAAAGACTAAAAGAATAATCCGTATCCAGAAAGCTGAATTATGCCTAAGTCCACATAGATTATCATATTCCTTATATCAGTTTACTATCAAGGAAGGATTTACCTTCACCAAAGATTAATTTGTGAACTTATAATTTAGTTCAGTGGTATTGCAGGAATACCGTTCGAGGTGTCTGTGGTAATGTGAGAGGCTCGCATTCGGGATGTCGTGGGTTCGAGTCCCGCGGCCTTTCTAACCCATGGGTTTTTTCGGGAGTTTTCCCAAGTCACCAGGCGAATGCTGGGAAGCATAATTAGTTCTCTCGAGTTTGTGTCCCTTCATTTCACTTTACCTTTCTTTCAATCCAGTCTTTTAGGGTCGGAAGTGTTGGTGATGGACAAGTTAGTGCTGTCATCTGAGGGATTTGCGCACTTTGATTGCTGTTTTCGAGTGATGCATGGTCTTGTAATTTCTACGCCTGCGGCGGGACCAATGTGGAAACCCATGCGGCTGGTGAGTGCTTGGTGAACCCTGATGTCGGGATGAAGAATCTACAGCACATGCTATGGACCCTCATGTAGGTTCGCTGCTCGACCAGGTTCCTTTGTGCCCGTAGTACACTCATTCCATGCGCTCTTACGAGGGGTCTGATACACGATAGCCAGCTTGGGCTCAGTGTGGAATCCCCTTCGTACGTACTCTACCTTTACTGCAGGAATGTACACCTTAGTTTAAAATATCCTTTCCAAAATGCACCTCAGTTTCTTTGTACTTCTTTACACTAAAATTCATGTGTGCACTGCCTTCAGTTCTAAATGTATGCATATTTACTACTCATTGCATATCACTTTCTTGTAACAATGAGAAAGTGGAGGAGGTCATATTCTCCCTTGGACAATAGCAGCAACCTTGTGGTGTCGTCGCTCTGAGAAAGCGGTAGGTTATGTTGCCGTGGTTAGGCGGGCTAGCGGTTCCTGTTTACGTACTGTTCAACTTTGTCGCAGTCATTTGCACACTGAAATAATTGAAATTGTAAAACGTAACTGTAAGCTAGTCCATTCAGTCTCTAATAATACCATTAAGTGGTTAATTGCTTTTAATATAATCAATGGAACTATTCGTAAATATACACATTGCATTTCGGGTCACGAGTTACTCTTGTAGCATCACCTATATTTCGTTACTTATTTCGCAACTCTGCCATAGAAATATACGCAAATGATAGCACTAAATAAGTGGAAACTAAGGGCAGATATAGGTACCTATTGAAGTTAAGGTAGAGATTTTAGGTCAACAAATTTATTTTTTATGTTGTGGATAATGAGTCTGCATAGTTTGTAGAGTATACCCAAATATGTTTCCTGCCTCTGTGGTATTTAAGTATACCAGGGATATTTTGAAGTTTGGGTATGCTACAAAAACACAATATAATATTCTTTCGTCATTTACCCTAAGTTACTTTATTCAAATTTTAGGTACACTTTTCTAAAATGCTACAATACACAGCATTTTTGTGCATATTCAAAATATATTTCTCATAACAACCAATGAAAGCTTTCATATTACATCCCTTTAAAAAACTATACACATGTAAAAATTAAAAAATAAACAGAACATAATTATTTCTTTTTTAATCGTATTATTAGATAAAGCGTGTTGCTCCTTCACCAGGTATTTATATGTTTGTAAGATGACTCACTTTAATTGTTTAGAAGAAAGGGGCACCTAAAGAAGAAACCAAGTGCAAAACTGTAAATTTCCAGCTTTATTGGAATATAGAAAAAGAAAGAAGATATTAATTTTAGTTATGATTTGATTACAGTTTCTGAATCAGAAGAACATTTTTATAAGTTGTATAAGATTCATTATTATATTGCATAATTTTTTAAAAATATTAATATATACATTGCATTAAGGTTGAGCATGGAAAGTACTACTCGGTCTATACAAGTGTTCTTAAAAGAAGTCAAAACCAGGAGTCAAAATGGCAAATCATTTTATAGATTTAACTTTATAGCGCTAAATGAATGAAAATCTATCAGTGCAAGATAATGATTGTTAATCGTACGAAAGGGAAAAGTGATCTCACTAATTCTTCACACATGTCACTTTCTCCAAAAGCACAGATTTTGTGTTTACTGGAATCTGTAGATGGTGATTCCATGGATGTTTACTGAAGCCGACTCATAAAAAAGCATCTTTTATCGCACAGACTTCTTGAATAATTTTAATGATAGCGTACATTTTGAGCTATCGGGATCTTAATTGACCTCAACAATTCAAGTGAAAAGAAAATCATGTTCTGACAAATGGTATTTTTTGAGGTTTGTGTTACAGGGAATCACGAGCAGACCAAGGAATGCTTTTTGCTAAAGATAAGGTACCTATACTACATATAACTCACAACGCACTGCCTGGTGTAACACCAAGAACCTGTTTAATATGCATGGCGTACTGTAGCAAGACCCTGTTACTCTGCTTTCTTGTTGTTGCACTCCTGAATATTTTATGTCTGCCTTTCGGAGGTGACGCTGGTGTCCCAGGTTCGAACTTCTCCCGAGGAATGCGAAGTTAGGATCACGTCTTGCGAGAGATGCTGCACGTGTGGTTTCGCTTTGGATTTGGGTCAAATCACCAGACAACTTTCTGAGAACTTATTGATATTCTGCACAAACGCTAGAAGATACAAAAAGAACTCTTAGGGGCAATGATTCTCACATTTTATATTTTCCAAAATGTTTTAGGTGTTGTTACTTTCGTGTGTTCTAAATTAATGGTCCAAAAGATTTTACTTCTAAATGTGATAAAACTGAGGATATTGTGACTTTGGTTGGGTGTAAAAGTAAAGAAGACAGATGTAGTCGAGATAAAGAAACACTTTTATTTCCGTAAACAGTAACTTTTTACATTCGTTGCAACAGCAAGAAGGTCTTTTCCGATTCACTCACAGCACGGCTCCGAATTCGTAACACAAAGAACTGTCCCTTCTCCGTCGGCACGACTCCTCGACGCTTCGCATACGTCTCTTCTTTCCGTCGGCACGACTACTCAACGCTTCACATACGTCTGACTGACTCTTCTGTCGCACTTTACCACTATTTATATCTCCCAGGCACTATTCTGGAAATGTCAGTTATTGCGGTGAAATACAAAGCACTAGATTCTCGAAGTCTCTATCCTTTTCTCTCTTTCGGCAAGCGCCCCAACAATGCGGCCATTCTCTGTCTCTTTCCTTCGGCTCCTTTGCGGTAGTGCCGACAATAATGCGATGGGTGACACTGCTGTTATCGCCAATTAGATGCGGCGGGCGCGGTGACAATATTGAAATGTTTTCCTAAGCTAGTTAGGATAATGCGGATCGAATGAATACTAATTCGCGACGTTTTTATTTTTGTGTTGTTTTGTTCTTAGATTTCACAATAAAGGTTATCCTGCCTGTCCTAAACTGTAACCGTATTTTTACGTAACTTGTGTAACTCCAAGCGTAGACTTAAAATATGGTTGGAAGCAGAAGTATGTGACTATGCGTGATATTTGTCATATCATCCCTCAGCAATATTTTTTTCTGAAGGAACACACGCATTTCTCTTTATTTGTGCAACCATTTCAGTACAATCTTCTTGCAATTGTATGCCTAAGATTTTACAGCACTTCCAGGCTGTGAAGAATTTTAGGGAGGTTCCAATTTTTTTAGTTTTCATAAACTTGAATTTTATGGCAAAGATGTCAGAAGTCTTCTTCAGTAATGTTGCCTAACAGAGTAGAAGATTTCATTACTGAGAGCTGATAAATGTTACATCCACGTTGTTAATACAATATCTCATTCTTTTCGCAGATGAACTATTGCCCTGTGAATGACTCGCGTAACATTAGTGCACAAAGAGTTCAAATGGCAGTCAATATGAAGTCATTGACATTTATTCTAACCCACCTTCATTTAGGTGCTGTTATATCTATGCACTGCGAGTATGGGTATGATAAGCTTCGGAGGGCTGGATGTAGCACTTGGAATTTTGTCGCGCCAGCCATAAGCGCAAACGCGACTGTGAAGAAATAGCGGTCGGGCCTGATATTCGCTCGGAGGCAGGAGTGGGCCGGAGGCGCTTACCTGCCCTAAAGGCCCGTCCGCCGACCGCGCAATAGAACATACGGGGACAATAGCCATTTTTTTTTAAGATTACAATATGTAATACTACATGTTGGGTTTGCTTACAAAGTAAACTGTTAATTATATAGACAATAGCTATTGTGTAGTGGTCCGGCGTCTAGACTGTTCTCGCACAGCCACTCTCGACTATTCTACTTCCAGAACGTTTCTATTGTCTAAAAAGCTATATAACGGACCTGCTCGTGCCCGGAAAGAGAAGTTATCCTATGTAATGAGGTGTTGCAGGAGTTAAACATTTACGAAGAGTTCAGTGGGCAACGCCTGTAAATCGTCCCGAGTAGTAGTTCAATTCGAGTTGAGTCTGACCGTTCTTTATTGTGATTCAATTCGAGTTGTTCTGTTGCTGTTAGTTTATACAAAAGCGCTCTAACTGTAACGTTAGCACTACGCTAACTGACTAGAAGGCACTAAAGTGTGATTGGCAGCAACTGGTGTTTTTTCATTTCTTACACTGGTGTCAAAAATGGGATTCGTCGAATTGCCTTCTCGTTACATTGTTGTCAGAAGTTGCAACGTAAGAAACACGGTAGAGCAGATGAAAGAATTATTGGCTCAAATGGACAAAATGGAGACAGCAATGAAGTCCAGAATGAACAGAATAGAGACGGGAATGAAGACGGAAATGAAGGAAACGAAAACTGGAATGGAGAAGATGGACACAATAATGGAATTCGAAGCGATGAACATGAATACTAGCATGGACAAGATGGGAAGCGAAGTAACAACAGGAAATTCAGCAATAGAGGAGATCGAGGCGAAATGAAGACATGAAGACAAACATTTCTATAGGAATTTTCACGTCATGAAGGCACAACGGGCTCTTAAGGACCACGCTATTCTTATGGAAGAATCAAGTGCGCCGTTGCCAAATGTATGTGTTTTCAAATGCGACTAAGATAAAGTGTGAACATGCATTTAGGTGTGAAATGTATCGAAGAATACTATGGTATGCATGATAAACCTTTTATATAATTGTATAGCTTTTAAAATAATAAAATCTAAAATGTTGTTGAAAGCAGATTTTTTAACATCTTTCTCGCTCCCAGCCTCAAAACATGATTTTAAACCGAAATAGTTGTAACGAAAAAAAATTGATTATTCGCTTGCTTTTATAGACTACGTTGGTATTTAGATTATATCAATATGTCTAAACATTTTTTTTAAGTTAAGTTTAAAACAAATTGTTAAGATTCGTCGTTTATAGGTGGAAAATGTCGTCGCTGGCTAATTCTCGTACTGTAAGTCCACGTAAAAACTTCCAGCGACAAAGTTGTCAAGGTAATAACGAACTTATTTTTTATATACATATAGAACGTCTCCGGTACCAAGGTATCCATGAATCACCATTTAAAGGGAAATGTTTGCGGGGCACAAAGCACACCACGGACGAAACCCGATCCCCGTGTCTTGGAGATGATGAAAACCAGATGTGGTACGACAGTTGAAGGGCCGATAAGTCATTGTACTTCAGCTTTTAAATATTCAAACTTTTATAGCTTAGGGAAGGAAATGGGATTTCATTTTGAAAAGAGAGGAAATAAATCGTTTATGATTGAGACAAATGATATAGTGTGGCGACATTCCTATTTACGGAAAATAAAACAATTTAGTAGAGAGGTAAGGAAAATCGTGTTCCTTGATGAAAGTTGGGTAAGTGTAGGGCACACTGTATCGAAAGTTTAGAAGGATAGGACTATAAAAACTCCTAAAGAAGTGCTTTTGGCCGGGTTATCCGCTGCTCTTAAATCACCTACTGCTCGCGGACCACGATTTGTAATATTGCATGGCGATGGTACGATTTGTACAGGTGCAAAACTTGTTTTCTCAGTGAAAAAAGGTTCTGCTGATTATCATGATGAAATGGAAAGCGATAGATTTGAACAGTGGTTCAGGAACCTACTAGCAAAACCATGGTAATCGCATTGACGCAACATACGTGGCAACGCCGCGGTGATTCTCCATAAGAGCCATTGTGCCTTCATAACGTGAAAACTCCTATAGTGATATCTCGACATCGCATATTTTGGGTCGAATACAATATTCCCCCTAGAGAAAGTAAATACAGCCTATAGTAAAACATCCCTTTAAACGTATAAGATCAAGACAGTATGACCCTTCAAGTTTCAGCTAGGAATGAAAACTATAAACTTGCTTTTCGCTCCTGATCCTTGAGCCACTATTCATTCCTTCAAATTATCGCACGTATTGAAGCATAGTTCACTGGTAGATATGTTATATGTCAGGGACCTCTTGAACGTGCTCGCTACCACCGCAGTAGAATGGAAGTGCTATGCTGATTACAATTAGCACGTTCAAGCAGCGTTTGATATTCCTGCATTTAGGTCACTAAGCGATAGCCACCATAATTTCCTAGCGTGTTACTTAGAATGCCTGTTCAGAAACATTAACCTGACCACGATGCATCGATTAATTCTCCATTTTCAGTACATAGGTAGAAAACTTGTCCATGTTTTTTATCGCTAAGAATGCGAAAGACGAACGCTTTAGCCCTAAATGTAAGTATTTCTATGAGATTTTAAGAGATTTATTCTTTATAAATCTTTGTGAACATAGAGTAAGCGAAAAACAAAAGAAGAGAGCAGCAAATTCGATTCTGATTTCATGGCACACTGCGTACAGTAGGTAATTTGTGTCGAGATGTCACCGGAAACATGTTTGTGACCCTTAACACCTGCCATCCAAAAGGTCATTTGGAGTGGGCGCGCGCGTGCGTGTGTGTGAGCGCGCGCGCGCGTTGTGAACCACATAAACGAACACTCAGTATGGAAAACCAAACCAAGAGCCAGACTAATGTTTAAACTCAGCATCTTCCAATTATTAGATAAGAAACATTTCCAAGAGAATTTCCCACCTCGAATTACATTTAAATTCTTCGAAAATGTTGAATTTTTAAGCAAGGACATACAAGCCTGTGCCTAGGGTCATATGCCTGTCGGGAAGCAGACGAACCTATGGACTAGACAGAATGAAGATCGGGAAGCGGGTGTCAGCACCGGAAGAGGATGATATAAAATGCAGGCGAAATAGTTGAGTTTAAAGGCGATGATGGAATAGTTGGTGGAATGAGTCGCGGGAGAAACAGAAGAACCCGGAGAAAACCGTCGAGGCGCCGCTTCATCCATCACCAATAACACATGCGAGTCCCTGGATCGAAGCGGACGTTCTAACCGCTCGACCACGGCGCCGCATTCACTTAAATAACGTAGTTGCCCTGTATGCAAATTATCAAGCGTTGTATAGCAGGTGTCGCCATGGTTGTCACTTTTCACAAAACCGATAAACAGAAGTGAAACGAATGTCTGATGTATTACATAATATGATTGTAGCATTGGAATATGCTTTCAGTGCTGGACACTGTAACAGTAATATCCCCAATTCGACAACAGCATGATCCAAATAGTACACGCTAGCACAGTGTCAGTAATAAGTGCTTGAACACTGCTGACAGTATAGCAGTAATTATTCAAAGGATGTGCACATTTATATGCTTTTGTTTATCAACTCGCATAATAAACGTATTTGTTGCCAATCTTTTAATTGAAAAAATATTTAATAATTTGATAATGAGCCCTGTGTAATTTGATCTACAATGGGGGTAGAAAAGTGTTGCATTACCAATTCTCCAAATGTCGGGATAAATTAAAATTATATACACAATAATTATAGGTGTCCCTGTCAGAGAATTAAAAATGCGTGACCCTATGGAATGACTCGAAATTGACTGTTATGCTCTTCCCTATGTGCCAGCTGGGGTATCATGTCGTACGTCTCTTTTCTTTTTTGTCGAGCTAAGGCCTTGACCTGAGCTGCAGCGAAGAGAGGTCTACATCCTTATTCAAACAAATCTATCAATTAATTTGGTGAATGTTGTGTCATAAGTAAAGCGAAACAGGCCAGAATACATTTGATTACCTAAATATGAAAAAGGTTAAAAGATATAGAGGATATAGTCTATTGGAATACCCCAAAAATCAACTGTGACATTTTCCCCCCATTATGGAGCGGTCTGGTTATATTTGGTGACATTCCATATGATAGGTTGCATTAGTACTGCCAACTATTCGTAAAATATAACCATAATAAAGCTACGCCATAGTTGGCATTATTGCATCCATTATTTTGATACAGAAGGCCTTATTTTTGAACGCATTGCAGAGAAGCCAACCGATAGATTTTAACACAAAATTATATTTAGCTGCCGTATTAATTAATAAATCTGTGGACGTCATTGTATTGCTCGAGTTTGCGTGATATTGTCTTGAATTCTTTTAGAGCAGTATATGCAGTTATAATTACTGTTGTAATTTTGGTGTTCACTACGCAGTAGACATTAAATCTATATTACAATATTTAGCGTTCGGAAGTGATTTTATCCCAAAGTGTTATTGCAGAACAAGATTTGCCGAAGGTGAGTAGGGTTTTGTGTTGTGTGGTAACGATTTTTAAGCAATATTATCGTTTGAAAACATGTTACTTTAATCCTGTGATATTTTAGGTTAGCTTCCATCATATACTAAAGATAATTTTATCTTTATAATGTGCTACTATTACAAGTGAAGCTTTATTATAAATACTGCGATTTCCTTGTTTTTTATTTTTCATCGAAAGGAAGTTGTAGCATTTAATTAGTTTAAAATGATATTTTCAATGTTATTTTTCCTCTCTGGCTGGAGCCCTGGGATTGCTTTTGTTATGCATGTCAAACATAAACATACTATCTATACCCATAGCTCAGGGGTACCGACAACATGGGAATAATGGATTCAAATGCGATGTAACTGTTTGAATAACAATACCACGCAGAGCAATTCAATGCCATAGACAGGGACTCTGATGTGCAATATATTAATCAAATTTCTCTAGTCATCAAACGGCGAATGATCTGAATTATACACAATAGGAAAATATTTTTATGTATTGCATTCACGTGCCTTTCATCTTGTGCAACATAGGCTTAGAAAAGTGCATTTACTATCTACTTCTTTTTACTTTTTATAATGGTAACTTAATATCTATTGCCTTTGGCGCGGAGGACCTGGTACTGGCGTAATAATTTTTCCCCCGCTGGGGTGTACTCAGCCTCGTTGGGTCTCCGAGGGGCCAATTGAGAAGCTACTTGAAGTAGCGGCCCCTGTTCGAGAAAGACTGCATAACCGGTCGGGAAGGACCAGGACACTGACCACGTCCCACCTCCAGCAATGCACCACACTCGCCCTTGTGCAACGGGAGGAGGTTACCTTAATATGTATACACTTTGGCATATGGATTGTTTTTTCTCTTCATCTAACAGTTTTCTGATCACATAGTTTACTACCTGATTATTCTTGCAGAGTAACTGCGCTGTAAAATGAACGCTTGGGTGACCTATTAGTCTAGTAATGCAACATTATAAGGCTTTCAGAAAACATTGGAACTTTGTAGATGCTATGCTGAAAGCAAGCAATAGTAGATAGAGAAGGCCTTGTGAAGGTAAGAATTCTTCATAATCACTTGCTGTCCATCTGCACAACAAACATGTTACCTCCCAACCCCATTGGTAACGTTCATACCTGTTTCAGCCACACAAAATAGCTCAAAAAGAAATAATACAGGTCGATTGCGGAAACGAATGCAAAATTCTACAAGTTTGCGCAAAACGTCAGCTTCAAAATAGGCTAAGAACATGAAAATATATATCCAACATTGTTTTTAATTATAGTAACAGAAGAATTAAGGAATAGAAGTGCGCCGTTCATTAATTTTTACCTTACTTAGGGTGTTAAGTATTAAAAAATGCAGGTACTAGTTTAATAAATCTTGCGAGGAGGTAAACTGCAGTACGGAGAGACCCAAAAACAGACAACTGATACGCGGTGTTTTTCAGGGTTGCCAATGTTTAAAAGTAAAATTATCGTACCGGCCACTCAAAATTATAGATTTGGATTTAAAATTATCGTACATCATAAATCAAATGCTACAACAATAAATGCATCAGTATAACACTAATGAAAATGTAATAGTATTGATGTTTATGGTATCCACTTACAAGATTGATGACCTCAACCAGTATTACAACTTCAGTACTATTCATCTGATAGTTCATCATCTTCCTCAGCTGTTGCAACATTATACAAATTTGAGATAAACTTTAACAATCGGTGGTTTGCAGATTTTCGGACCCACTACATTCTTTCATAAGCTGAGACGACCGAATAAATTCATTTATCGCATCTAGCGCCAATCTGTTTCTAATTTTGGTTTTTATTAAATCTAGTTTGAAAAAAGCTCTTTCACTAGAAGTGTTTCTGTGGGGCAATGAAGTTACTGATAAATGCAACCTCCGCCAGTTCTTTGAAATCAGTGTTTCCACCAAGGTGACATGTGTTTAACAGCACTTCAGGAACTGCCAGGTTCATGCATGTTCTCTATTTCACACGGTATATCACGTATTCCGAGTTTTCTCCCTTGATCATCAATTTTCTGAACAGTGCCTTCTTCATTGAGATTACCAGATCTGTGCACACTGGCAACAAAAGGGAAAAGGGTAGAAGGATTAGTAGGATATGAAATGGTTGCTTTAGAGGGGTGGAGACAGGCCATGAGGGCAAAAGTGGTGTTGCTATTTGTAATTAATTTCATTTCACTAGAGTGAGGAAACAGTGAAAATGATACTTTGCCAGTATCGAAATTATCCTACACCCCCATAATTATCGTATGGGTTGACAACCATGAATACACACATTCAAATTATTGTATGCCTCCATAATTATCGTACGGGTGTCTTTCCACTGCACAAACTGAAACAGGATAACAGCAGCTGATGTACACAAGGTCACGCGGTTGACTTGTCTTTCTCTGCTCTGGAAGTGCAGTATAGAGGTGATGGTAATGTCACGTAGTTGAATTATTACAGCGTGCTTTATTATTTTGTCTTGTACTTAGTCACAAAGTGTATTATGGCTCTGCATTTGTTTTCTACTGCACAGCCTGTACTTATTTATGGTTCGTATGTGTTAACTCAGTCAACTCGACAAGTGAAAGTGCGATTTGCAGAAAGATTTCCAGGTGATCTGCGATTTCTATCTCTGGGGAAGCACAAAGTGTACAAGACAAACCCACATACCCTGGAATAATTAAAACAAAATACCCACCAGGAAATTGCCAGCATTTCTCCACGTGAACTGTGGCCAGTGATGGTAATTTCCTAAACAAGCGCCAAAAATGTATGGACGACGACGGTGGCCAATTTGAGCACCTTCGTTAATAAGATTGGTAATTTTTAAAAGTTTTTAAAGCGCAGCCGGTTCGGAGTCTTTTGGATCAACGGTTAGATAAACTCCACCAAAGACATAGAATAAGTTCCGCAAGACCGAAGTAAAGTCCACCAACAACCCACTTAAAATATTTTCCTTTCTAGTTCTCCGACTGAATCCTAACTTTCGAATCCGGCATACTTAATAATTACTTCTTAGCCATTGTTAAATTTTAGTGGATTTGTGGATAAATAAGCATGGTGTAGACTCCATCACTGTTTCATTATAAAACATTGCAAAAATGTAAATGCTTCGTTGTTTCCTTTATACACATCTTACACATTACACTTTGGCTTCTTGTAGAATATGTGTTGAGTAGTGTTTATTACAATACCGAGTTAGGTTTCGTCACTTGATGGATCAAGTACTACTGATTACACGGTGTGAATATTCATTTTGTTATGAATTAATAACTGACTAGTCAGTTGTCAGTGCTACCAGCTTCTAATTGTGATGGAACAGTCTCTTTGCTTGACAATAAATCAGTCTTCTATCTCGGGTGGTACAACAAGATTTTACACATATGTACACTGCTCTTGCTGTTGTTACGTCTAAATAATTGCGTGCATTACTTGCCGTATTAATTATATGAATCATGTTAATAAAGCTTTTCACAGTAACTCAAAGTTGTTACACCAACAAAATGCAATATGTTCTGTGAAACGTACTCTGCTTAAACAATGTTTAACTACCACATAAAGTATCAGAAATATAACACTAGAATACATTGAAGATACATTAAAAATGAAATTTTTCTGAAGTTCTTTCTGCTTTATTGATTAATTTTCCATTATTTTGCTGTTATTAGTGGGAAAAACAAAACCAGGGTGCCCCCTCGATGGATTTATTGGTGCTAAAATGATGGTTTGGCTTCTTGAAAAGTTGTTTCGTTTTCCCTGCTAAATGGAAACAGTAATCTGAAGTCAGAGTCCACATGATAAAGACAAAACTTTCTGAGTATTTTGGTCACACCCTTGCAAATAAAAAATTGCCAGCGTTATTAAAGCAAGTAGAAGAGAGTGTTGTCAAAATTATCAACTTTGTTAAGTCATGATCAGGGAGCGGGGTTTTAGTGCGAAATCCATCAAGTTAACTATACTGTGAAGTGGAATCGCCGACGACCTTGCAGAGTGGAAGGCAGTACAGCCCTCGCGCTACCTACCGGCTCTATACTCCGTGCTGTAAATCTTATTCCTATGTTTACTTAGTAAAAACCCGCTCCCTGATCATGACCTTTGTAGTGTTGGTTGTTCAAAATACTGTGTGAAGATATGGGAAGTATACACAATTACAGAAGTGCAATGATTGTCGCGCGGCAAACCATTGTCTCATTTGGTTGAACTTTGAAAGGAAGTTTCATGACTTTTGAATGGCCAAAAAAGTTTGCCGCTAGCAGATTATTTTAACTTCTGGATGGTTATGCAAATTGTTACTTTGTGGACATGTTTTCGAAAATTAACAAATACAGCACATTCTAAGGGAAATAAACGATATTATATGTTGCCAATAACACAATTTTCGCTCTGAAGAAAAAGGTAGCGCTCTTCTTAGAAAGGGCAAGGGTATGAAATGCTTCTAATTAACAACCCTGACATCGTATGAACACTGTCAGCAATAATACAAGGGCAACTTAACAATTTTCGCTCTGAAGAAAAAGGTAGTGCTCTTCTTAGAAAGGGCAAGGGTATGACATGCTTCTAATTAACAACCCTGACATCGTATGAACACTGTCAGCAATAATACAAGGGCAACTTAACAATTTTTATCAAATTTAGAATTTGCATTTTCCAAGGAACACTCAGAAATTGTTTCAAAATAATTTCGAATGGATTGTAGATTTATTTTCAGTGACGCCGAGATCAATAACTCTCATTGTGGCAGAGTATGGGGCCCTTATACATACCGGGTGAAAGGGAAGTCATTACATTAATTTAAACCAATGGTAGATCTCGGTACTCCTATTTGGAACACATTTTGTATCTTATGTTTTTGGCACTAATCATTCCCTTTGGAGATATTTTTGTTTTGTCGAAAACAAGCTGGCAACACTGCAGGTATCACTTTCCCTAGCTCAGTACACAAACAAACACCGTAACGATGCGTCTTGAGAACATAAACTGATACCCTGCGTCGTCTTTCCGTGTTTACTGTGGGAGTGTAGGCCAATCACAAGTGTTAGCTCCCAAAACAGACGAAAGCGAGAGCGCCCGACCTATTTACATCCACAAACCAGGTCAATTCCCTGACCAACCTCAATACAACGCTATCGACTCACTTCACGTCTGAAAGAGCTGCTCGGAGTATTCCCTCACTTCTTTTAAGGGATTAATTATTTCGAAACCTTGTGTGATGTCCCATAATTACTGCCGAAACTATGTAAGAAAGAAGTTACTCTAAGCATCTTACAAGTAACAAACTATTATCTTTGTACATTCTTGTGGAATTACGCATCAATTTGGATAAAAAAATATTTATTTTTTCAAAATCGGCTGATCGAAGAATAAAATGCCATTCGACTTTTTTGTTTGTAATGCTTCTATGACGCACATATTAGAAGGAATGTAATGACTTCCCTTCCACTCTGTAAAATCAAGTTTACTTAGGGCAGCATTTTTATAAGTAGGCTTTCCGGACAGAATAAACTCCTAATGGTCAACTCATTATGCCAGACAACCTCTTAGTGTTCCATATATAGCTCGCGCAATTGCTTTTGAACTCTGAAATATTTAAATGAAAGCCTTGATGCGAGTCACTTACCTGCCTTCAGTGGCAGTGTTACTTCACTGTCGTCAGTCACAATCTCAAGTATCAATGGACTGTTTATTTCATACATGTCTACACAGGGAAGTCGAGGGGAGGGGGGGGGGGGTGTTGGACGATTCACATAGCATACTGCATCAAATAATGCGAGAGATAATGTCGCTTAATACTGCTGATTAATAAGATCCCAATATCCCGGCTCGCTAACTGCTCTTTGGGTGAAGGTTCAAAAACGAATGCGCGAGCTATACCTACTGTGTGCTTGATTCCTGATACCGGTTGTAAACATCAAGCTAAAAGTTGCTGGTGTGAAAGTGTACAGCATGCACATCTTCTATTTAGTTAGTATATTATTACAATGGGTACACTCAGAAAACTTCATTCACCTTCTTCTTGTTGCATGGAATATAATACTAGGGAATTACCGAGAATTCGTGGAGACGTTGTACATGACTGAGAGGATGATGCAATTGCGCGTTGAAAAGATAAAGAAAGGATGGATTGCATGGAACAATGGATAGACTTTACGGGTAAGAAAGGACTGCTGGAAGAATATGAGGACAGATACCCGGAGAGAATAGCAATATATATGGTGATATCATTACCACAATATTCATCATCCTAGGTCATTTCTCACAAGTATCAACCACGACTTTTAGGTATAAAAAATACAAGATACATTGTGGCAAAGTAGCTTGTTTTATTTAGAACCCGATTGAGATGTCTAGTTTATTATGAAGGAATTTTCAGTCAAATGCTGATTAGAAATGTAATAATGTAGCACTATAAAAATAATCACTCATTTATTGCTGCTTATTTTTGTTATAAACAAAGCAAAATTATATCGGAAGTGCACTACAAGTCAGTTGTAGCTTATGCAAATACGACGGTTAAGCTAATTAAATATATATAAAACTCAGGTATAGGTATTGATTTTTATATAATTTGAGGGTTCTTAAATATCATGCCCTAACTTCTGTGGTTTTGTGTATTGCCCTTAACAGCAGAGTTTTGTTACTTTTCTATTTCTTAAAGGTGAATTGAGGCGCAAACGTGCAATTGAACCGATGACACACACATATACAGACCTTTTTTCTAAAAATGCTTTTCTTTTACTCCGGGGCCCCAAAACATATATTTCTGGTGAAATCTCGACATCGAAATTTTGGGTCGAATACAATACTACTTAGTAGAGAAAGTAATAATTATAAATTCAAATACTAACGAACACGTCTCAACTTTATTTAGGCTGCAAAATACAAGATGTTAGGGATATGAGTGTGCAGGCCTTAATGGCGACTTGTTGGCGTTAAGCTGAAACACAGCTTCGTATACAACTTTCTTCTATAATGCATGGTTTCATAAATAAAAAATAAAATCTGTCGAACGTACGATAGCCAATATGTAACCACTCCTATATCGCTTACTTCTGTAATTAGCACATACATAGAGGTTTAAAGCGTATTTTCCAGTATTTGCTAATATACACTATTAGCCACTAAATAATCACATGAGTTTGACAAGCGCGCAAGTCAGGAATGTTGACACAGCTCAGGTCTCACGAATACTGCTCGGAAAGCTTGAAAAAATACCACTCCTCTCCTGATTACTAGAAGCACCAAATAAACACGGAGTACGTGGTCAAAGCAGTTTTCAAAATTTCGAAGTCGAGATTTCACCTGAAATATGTTTGAGGCCGCCTGAAGTCCAAAAAGGAGAAAGTTCAGTGTGTATGTGTGTGTCTGTGAACAGCGTAAATCCAAAAAGCAATTTTGGTATTTAAGTTTAATGTCCTTAAAGGATGGAACACGAAGAATTTGAAGAAAATTACTCATTCCTAAACTACCATTTACATGGAACATTTTGCGAAAATTTTTTATTTTCTCAAAAATGACTAACGATTTTGTTCGAAAAGCCATACGTTTAAGGTATTTTTCTGTAAAATTAAATGTACATTTTGAACTTTCCAGCTTTACCTATGTAGTCCTGTTTACTAGTGATGACTTTTGCATAGGTGGTAAACCCTAAGGAATAGACCAAATTAGTCATCTGTGTGTATTCCTTTTTCAAAGGAAGGTCGTTATTCACTTGTTTACCTCATGGCCGTGCAAAGAGAACGTAATTTCAAAGCCTTCATATAGCTTTAAAAGATTTGACTATCGCTCAAAGCCTACTGTATTCCCATATTCTCCTTGCACCTACAAGAAAATCAGTAATAAGATAATTTCTGCAAATGTTTATCTCGTCTAAGATGCAGAAGATAGAGAAATAGGAGTTTGTAAGAACAATTAATGCAAGAGATGTATGAGTGAAATACATCGGACTTTTACTTTCTCTACTGATAGGTGGAGAAAGTATTGTATTCCACCCGAAAATTTGATGTCGAGATTTCACCGGAAATATATGTTGTGAGACCCCCTGAAATCAAAATTGGCATTTTTAGAAAAAGTCTATGTGTGTGAGTGGGTGTGTCTGTGTCTCTGGTGGACAGCATAACTAAAAAACGGAAAGTCGGTTAAAAACCAAAGTTGGTATTTAAATTTAACATGCTTCAAGGATACGACACGAAGATTTTGAAGAAAATAGCCCCACCCTAAACTACCTTTTATATGGAAACTTTTTTGAAAATTTTGATTTTCTTGGAAATGGCCCTAACGATTTTGATTAAAATGTCATGTTTAAGATATTTGTATCACAAATGAAATGTATATCTTGAAGTTTCTGGGTATAGCTTATGCAGTCCTATTTACTCTGGATGACTTTTGAATAAATCGTAAGAAGTAGACAAAATCTTACTATACTAAAATGTAGATATGTAGATTTCGCTAAAAAAACACAATTTATGTCTAAATATATATTTTTTTTTGAGAGTGAACTATTTCGGAGATCTTCCATATTATTTCTGTCAGTTTCGGAAAACTTAAACCGTCCGTGAAGTGGAATATCGTTGTTCATTTTTTTATATGTTAAGGTGCAAATGCTTTAAAAGATTTGGCTATCGCTCAAAGCCTACTATATTCTAATATTCCCCTTGTACCTACAAGGATATAAGCAATAAGATAATTTGTACAAATGTTTATCTCAACTAACACGAAGAAGATATAGGAATAAGAGTTTGTAAGAATGGTTAGCACAAGAGTAGAGATGTGAGTGCAGCGCATCAGATTTTTATAGTTTTTTACTTTCCTGTTAGAACTACTTTACATCGTTTGACCACAACACCATTTTAGATGTACTTTCATATTGTTTTATATCATACAATAGGCTATAATGTCGTGGGGACTGAGATCACGAAAGACGTTTGGACAGCCATTGGGTTTAGGAGCTCGCAAACAAAACAAAGAAAACACAAGTAGTTGATATGCACATGGCTTGTAATGTAACATCTGCTAGTAGTGTAATAACGGCAATATTGTTTCCCGGTATTTCCAGCTACCCTATCAGCTTTGAGATCTTAGCCACGATGGATGCGACGTCAATGATACGAACGAACTGAACCGCGAAATTAATTTGAATACCAGCCACCTCTAAATTAACAGAATCGACGTTGCGAAAATTCCAGGTACCGTAACTTGAATAGGGAGCGTGGGATACCTACTGTTCCCCAACAGTTCCCTACTGAACGTATTCCATTGTACAGTTTTAATATATACCCGGCGTTACTTGCAGCTTTGTTAAAATATCAATTTTCCAGGTATTTGTTTATGTATAAGTTAAAGAAACCACACCATTCATTGTATTCAACGGGTTTAATAATCAGGTCGGACTATATCATGACTTTAAAACACCTCACCCTTTGTACATCACGAAAAACAAATGAATGGCAGTACTTCAAGTATGTATATGTTTTGGAAAGTTAGACCACTGACAGGAAACAGTTGATACCACATGCATTGGCACTAGATGAGGCCTATATTTTAGTAAGCTTTTGTGTGCCTCATATGGTTTACAGGTTGTTAAAATTGCATAAAATTCTTGTTTCGAAATACATGCTATATTTTATATACCCATTATTACTTTAGTTAACTCGTCAGCTAACAATTAAAGACAATTTAAGCGATAATAAGCAAAAGAGCATTCTTCAATCAGCTGATGGTGGGCTGTATAATCAACACTTGCCCTCTTGACTTCGCAGGCAAGCTCTGTTATTTAATTCCATCAGTTAAGAAGCTTCATTCTTAAGGAGATCAGATACGTCCTTTCACGTTAGTAGTCTCTGTACCTCTGCTTCATTAGCCGTAGGCAGAGTTGAATCGTTCGCTCTAAGCTGAAGTTTTCCATTTCACATGTCGATCAGGCGGAAAAAGTATTGAAACGATAAAATATATAATGCATTGAAAAATAAAATAATGTGTGCTTGGTCATCTTAAAGGGATAACATATATCAGCATTTATTTGGGAATTAATTTGCTTCATCTTTAATTATTAATTGAAACTGCTACTAGCATATCCAGATTGCAATTTTTAATATAGTCTTATTTTTCCAACTCTTAGTCCGTTTTCTTTTTGCTGAGGTCGCCATAATCTCTCCCTGTTCCGAGGCTTTATCCTGGGGACTGCAAGCGATGTGAAATTACACCTTGAAGTGGGTTGTTATCCCTTGAAGCAAAATCCTAAGTGCCTAACACTACCGAAAGAACCATTGAGATGCAAATTAGAAGTGGAAAGAAAAATTATTTAATAGTTTTCATAATTCATTTATTTAGTTATTGAAATAACTAGCATCTAAAATTAGATCGAAAAGTAAGAACACAGCCGATAAAGCAGCGCAGATATCAGGTTGCATAGACATAATTTGGCGAACTAAGTATATGGCAGTAGAGAGTAAAGTCGGCATTTATAAAACAATAGATCAATCTTAACTTATACAACAGAAACCAGAGTGGGTACACTGAAAACAAAACACATATTAAATACTTGCGAACTGAAAATATTAAGATCAATTGAAGGAAAAGCTGTTCGATAAACTACACAATACAGAAATCAGATAAAATTACTAAATTCAGTATATAACAAAATTTATTAATGAACGACGGAAATACTGGAAAGGACACATTAACAGGATGGGAAACAACCGTCTAATAAAAAGAGCTAAACAAGGAGACCTTTAGATGGGAAAAGGACAAGAGGAAAGCCCGCTAGGAGATGCATTGTTAGCACTTATAACTCATACAGGACAGGATACTAATCTACAAGAGGAAGGCTAGAATATTATATTCGTTAAATGGTGGTGTCCAAAGCTAAATTATATGAGAGAGAGAGAGATGTCAAATGCATCTATACGAGAGAGAGAGAGAGGGACGATGCACTAAAGAAATTTAAGCTTGCACCAAAAGTTTGAAATCAATATCAAGTAATTCTCCATTGTATGCGCAAAACGTACATATGACTAATTTGCTCAATGTTTATAAATTCAATTTCTGGTAGAACACACTCTTGGATCTATTATAATGTATATGTCAAGCAGCCTTTTAAAAATAAGATTCCAATTAAATACATTAAAATTATACTCAGAACATAAAGGCTAATATTAGTGTTTATTTCTTATTCAACTGCAAAATGTTAATTTTTATCTATGTAAAATGTAATGCTCTTAGACATGTAAATTACCCGAAGAATTGCTTATCCATCACAGCCTATTACACTTACATATTTGCTATTTATCAAGCTGTAAATATATTTCTGATATGTAAGACTCAGGGTGTTGGGACCCGGTGTGCGCTGCGGTCAACCGAGGCTGAAGGTATAACATAAGCTAACACATTGTGTTCTCAATGACAGTGCCTCTATGGTGATAATAGGTGTTTGTTGACATTGGGTTACCTATATTACAAATTTTCATCTTTCTCGGTCAATCCAATCCCCATGTTGTAGGTTTCTCTTTCATCATCTGGCTAACAATGAACTTCCATGAAGCCCTCATCTTCCTTCCATGCGGCGACCATTCCAGAAATGTCCTGAGCCATCTCTCCTTCTCCATTCGGTTGATATTCTATACCATTGTAACATTCATGTATGTTCAATACTTTCTGTAACTGATTCCCCCATTTCTATCATCTGTCTTACTTTCACACTCTTCTTTCTTTCAAGTATTGATAGTCAGTCTCGCTCCTCTACGAATTCCATGAGTCTTCACAGCAGCTTCCTATTTTTTATCTTTTTATTAGGGTCCACCTTCAGACCCATTAGTTAATATAGTCGCTACAATATTAGGAGAATCCTTCTCTTTGTTTATTTACTAATATTCCTGCTCCATAAAACTCCATTCAGCATTTTAACTTTCCTCTTGCCTGAGTAACTCTATGATCCACATCTACATAACAACTCGCCGATTCATGAATTATGGACTCTAACTATTTAAATTGTTTAACTGCCTTAATAGTTCCTACGGTTGTCTGAATATATTTTCCTCTACCTCCAATCACTAAATATTCTGTTTTGTTCATATTAATTCTCAGCCCTCCTCTTTCAAGTACCTCCATAAGCCTCTTTATTATGGATTTAGCATCCTGTCGACTTTGGGCCACTATCACCTGATCGTCTGCAAAAGGAGGGTTCCTTCTATTGGTATTCCGATGCCACTACATGATTTATTACAAGGTTCTAATACATGTTCAAATTATAGGTTAAATAGCATTGGAGATATGCTTCATCCTTGTCTACATTCTTTGGTAACTTTGAATGAGTTAGAGTATTTCTTCCCTATCCTCACTGCAACCTGGCAGCTTCCATATAGTTTCTTTATAAAATTTACCAATGTTCCATCAACATATATTTTCTTCATAGCCTGTCACATACGGTCTCTAGCCTCAATAATATGAACATTTAAACTAAGACTTCTCTGGCCTTTTAATTGCCCCCAGACACACAAGACAGTAAAATACAGATCTCAGACAAGGGTCACACACACTGGTGTTAAAGAAAGCATTTAGTAGATGTGAGGACAACACGATATTGCGTGGAAACAAGGGTGTCCAAGTTAGTAACGAACGCTACACGTTTTCATCAAGACAGCGCTTCCAAAAATCAAATTAGTTTTAGAAGATAAAATTACGGGGAAACAGTTCAGATTAGATTTTTGAAGCGTATGTTGGGTACTAATGATAAGACAAAATGAAATATTTAGGAAAGAAAATTTCAGGAGGAAACATTTCAGGAGTAATTTTAGGGTACCTCATTGAAATTTAGCCGTTATGAGGACTAAGTTGTAGCAAAAAATCTTCAGCCTTGGTGGACGTGCACCTCCCGTTCACGAGTATGTTTCTTAGTAACCTCGGCCACAATTGCTATAGCTGTTGCAGAAGGGTGTTGCAGCACTTCAACAATGGACTCGCAGAAAAATCAGAACATAAAATTTTTTTACGATTTTTCTGTAAATAACCAGCACTGCATTTTGTCACTGAATGAAACTTCTGACAACTTTTAAAACATTGAACTTCGCTAAATTCACTGATGTGTGGAGAATTATATTCACGGCTAAGGTACTATGAAATGCTACATTCGAAATCTAAGAAGTACTAAACACTGCGTTTAGCTTTATTTATAAATTATATATTAGAGGTAAAATCTCAAAGTAAAATAAATAAATCCTAGTGCAACAGCCTATGAAGGACCAAGGGTTGCCGCTCAGCCGCTGCGTCCCCACCTCTGTCCAGTAAAGGTGTCATTGGTGGATTGCAGTACTGGAGGACGGGACGTGGTCAGCGACCCGAGTCGGCGCGGTCTTTGTAACCGGAGGTGAGAGTGAGCAAGTGGATGACATGAAATGATGGCGAGAGATAACAGGAAAGATGTTGATGGAGCAATTATTGGAATGATGGAAGGGTAAACCAGAGAACCCGGAGAAAATCCGCCCGTGCGCCGGTGTGTCCACCACACATCCCACATTCGGACGCCTGGGATCGAACCCAGGTCCCTTTGGTGAGAGTCAAGCGGTCTGACCGCTGAGCTACGGTGCGGTCCACCAACTATAAATATATTAGCATTGAATTTGTACTTCCCTGCCATAAAATAGATGTAGTTATTTAACCAGCTTAGCGAAAGTTCCCAGGATGCGCTATCCTTGCTTGTCTACGTGAGCAAATTTATAGGTTTTGAAGCTATCTTTGGCACACACCGTGCTGAAAATCTGATCACGCGATGTACAAAGGTATTTGTAAACGACACATTAATATACGCTGCTATTCTTGGCACGCAAACTCAGCTAGTGCTACAAGTTTTCCCTCATGCCCGACATAAACAATAGAACCCTTAACGGGCAGTACTCTGTCGCGAATGTTTCTCACTCACTCCTAAATACGAGACTCAAAAACTAGTTTACAAAGAACGGAGTAGTACCATGTCTTATAACTCTAAACTAAAACAGTGATATAAAGAAAATCACCAAGCATTTTTTTTCCACACCCATTTTACAAATTGGTCAAATAAGATTTTTTCTTCACTTTTGTATAACAAGGACTTTTCACAATGAATAAACGTTTGAAATATGTTGTTTAGTGTTGTAAATAAGCACTTCTTGCTTGAGATTTATGCCACACAATTTGCCTAATTATTCTATTCTACTCGAGTGTTATTTATGGCTTGTATGTTGTACAAAATCCGCTCGTGCTGCCATGAAAGTATTTCAAGTCGGTAACTTATCACTGTGAATCATTAAAAGATAAAATGTATACAAGTCTTTACACTATAGACAAACTTAAGGGTAACATTCCCAGGAAATCAATTTGATTTTAGAGATAAGTCACAAAACTAATAGGGAGGAAGTAAACAGAAGATGCCAAAAATTAAGGCAAGTGCTCCAGCACCTCCTGTAGTGACATGGTCAAGTGCAGGACTTTCAAGATGCGTTGAATTCATTAGGCAGGCACTCTTAACTTACAAAACAACGGATGCTCTACTTACCTTCACATGAGACGTGGGAAGAGAGAGCTATTGACCGACCGAAACCTTGCCTCAGCTGTGGAGACACAATATGTGGATGGACCTGTGTATGATGCGTGACAATATTCCCGTGAACCATATCTAATATGTTCATTGTTATTGGTTTGAATGTTTAGGCTCCTTATACTACCTTTTCCACCTGAAAATCACTGCTTATTTAGAGATCTCTTTTGGTGTCAAGGAGTACTTTGTCAGTAGGGTGTGATATTTCTTGCTTTAATTAATTATTAAAGTCTTTAACCGGGTAGGTCATGTATTTCGGTGAATGAACGAAATAGTTTAAGTGAAGTTTAAATATGCCCGGAGTCCTTAGAGCTTAGAATTACCCGAAATTCATCTTCTCAGGATGAGGGAGAATCCCAGAAAAAACCTTATTCAAGTAACTGGGAACCTCTTGACACGCTATTCCCACACGATTGAAGTGACTTCTTTCTTTTTCGTGTTCGTGCAAAGAGAACAGAATTTCAAAGCCATCATATTACAACCGACTTAGCTATTGTATTCTTACACCTACAATGGAATTAGTAAATATGTATTAATAAGAAGTAGAAGAAAAAATGTTCTCGTAACAATAGTTTGTAAAAGAATGAGTAGACAAAGGTGTGTAATTCAACAAACCAGATTGTTTTCCGCATATTTATTTATTCATTTTGGATATCATGTTAGCATTATTACTATAATGGTCTAAGCAATTCAAACTTTCAATTATAGAGCATACAAGAAAAATAAGTTTTCTGTAAGCTAGTACACAGTTGGAAGTTTACATTATTTCCAAAAGTTCACAGAAAGGGCTGGAATTCTGCCTCGGGCACCACCATGAGACCAATAACTTCGTCGCTGTTGGGTATTATTTTTATAAAAGACTATGATAGAAGCGTAAATATTTGTTTTCGAGATAGAGTTCCATAGGTGAACTAAAATGGTACTCGAATCTTATGGTTGGATCAATAATAAATCTCTTTTACTGTCTTCTTGGCACACTATAATGTGGATCTAACGTGTTTTGGATAAACGGTGGATCTCTTCGTAAGTTCTTATTTCGCAGTTCTTCGACGAATGATCTGATGGTGACATGGGTTTCTGAGCACCTCACCGTGGAGGACAGGACTCCGGTACGTGAGCCAGTATATCACACTTCAAATTTTTTTTCAGATATGCTTTCCAGATATGTTGTCACATTGTGAATTTTGAAGATTACTAAGGCATTCTGCGTTATTGGCAAATTTAAAAAATTTGGAGACTTATCCATATTAACTTAAGAGCTAATAAAGGTAGCTGGGAATATGCAGGAATCATAAGTATGCGTTAGAGTGTAATTGGTGTAGACAATCTTGTTTTGAACCCAAATCTTGACAAAGGAAGGGAAGGTTTGTTTAGCATGAGGTTGCTAGTTAGTACGGCGTAGAGCAGAAAGGATGCCTATGGATGAGCAGCACGTTCTGATGCTGGCTAGCCCTGGCGCACAATACTGCGGTAGAATGCGAATACTTGGAGAAAAGGTGTGGCGGGCGGAAAGGAGGGGAATATCTTCCTAAAAAGAAATTCCATATATTAGAGAAGAAGCTGGGCTTTTTAAAGAGGACGTACTCTGCATGCGAGTTCCGTACCTTCAGCACCAAGATGGGGAAATCTAAATGAGAAATCCGCGAATAATGTAATAAAAATTGTAGTCAGCTGACCTAAAAGGCAAGGTCTTGCGGAAAATGCCTAGAGAGAAAGGAAAGGGAAACTTTAGTATTCAGGAATAGATTCTTTCTTATGGCATATTTCATTCCATACATTAAACTATTTTTTCCTCTTCCAAAAATCTCTTAAGAAGAGGCGTTAGTCCGCAGCTGCAAAGAAAGTTTTTCATGGAATTCGTGTTTCGAGCTAGAAACAACGTAATGATGAAAAATGAATTGAGTTATCGTGAATGAAAACAAAACCAGTGTCCATGGATTTATGAGCCGAGGTTTAAATCAGCCATCTAAAAATGCAACTTCATTTTCCATTTTATTACAACCTAACTTAGATCATACCAGCATTCAAACCAAACAACGAAGAATTATTTATCTTATCAATACGCAAATATTTTATTCTGCAGTATAAGTTGCGTATCTTATTTAGGCTGAAATTGTACCTTACTATTTTACTTTCGAATATAGCTTAACACTGTAGAGTAATTTTGAATAATCCTACAATAACGTAAGAAAAGCGACAAAAGTCCAGTCCAACTATTTTTACTACGCTTTATTTTCTTCTAATACGTTTGCACAAATACAGAAGCAACTCTCTTTTACTGTCGTTGACACATTCTACAGTGATATTACAACTCACAACTGTTTTCTTCTGGTAAGCTTCACTCATACTTGTCATTCTTCACTTGCTCTGTCTCTCAGAAAGCTGACTTACGATACAATCAATCGATACCACTAAAGCTGTGTCTGTAACTAAGTACTGCCAAAATCTGACCACTCTCGTCACTTCCCCTCCTTATATAGCGAGGATAACGTAACACGCATATTTCTCGAACTTCACTTATTCTGCAACTTCTACAAATACGCCAGCCACCGGACACATCGCGAATAACCTCGAAAACCCTTTATGTTGCCATTCTGATTGTTGTCACGTGTTCTAAAATAGCAAGCCTGACCCTGAGTGACTTTCATGCACGTACCGCCTGTGGTATGAGGCAGCCCGGACCCGAGCGTTTGCTGCGTTGCCGCTAGCGCCTGTGCCGTCGCCGGCGTCACAATAACTATAGGATCCCCATGCTTAAAATTCAGCTCCAGGCATGAGCGTCAGCAGACATTTTTCCAGGGGAGCCATGTTGGAAGATTGCACTCAGACGATAATAATTCGTTATTTTACTGTCAATATTTATAATATTTGTTGCAGATAACCGTATCAACTTGTGCTGCATAAAAGTTGCTCTTTACATCAAAATTAAAATAATAGTTTAATAGTCAGTAATTGAGTGCACATTAAGTTCATCAACTTCCAAGGGGGGGGGGGTCGCGGCCCCTTTTGCCCCCCACCCTTCGCGACACCCATGACTCCAGGAACTCTTTGTTGTATTTAAGATAGTTTAAATAATATACAGGAGTTATACTATTCAAATGCTCTTAAATGGTACAGTTATCAACTTCATTCACTTGTCATATGTTAATAAACTTGCATATAGCATTCTTGGAAGACTAATCTTAAATACCAAGTTTGATACTTTCTATGGAAAAGGTTTCCGAAGTTTTTATTTCCTCAAACTTGGCTATAACGATTATGATTAAATTAAGACATTCCCATGAAAAATTAAATACATATCTTGAATTTCCTGAGCATAGCCCCTGAATTCCTTTTCATTCTGAACGGTATCAACATACATGGTAAACCGTAAGAGACAGCGAAATCTTACTACACAAAAATGTATAGATGTTGTTAACGCACATAGTTTATGTCAAACACATTGTACATACTATGGAATAAAAGCCATTTCCGAGATATTCTTTTTATTGGTTTGAATGTTGTTGCTTTTCTTGAATGGAAAGACATTTAACTTTTTCCTCTTAATCATGCAAAGAGAATGGAATTTCAAATTCATCACATAGAGACCATCTTATAAACCATTTGGCTACGTTTAAGCCTACTGTGTCCTCCTATTTTCATTCTACCTACAAGGAAATAATATATAACATTGTTACAAAAACGATAAAATCCAGTACAATACGAAGACGGCAGCCACCGGACACTTCTCAAATACTCAATAACACAGTGTTTTCACTTTATTTTTGTTAATCATAGATTTGGTCTGGGGAAGGCTGACCTTGAGTGCCTTCGTTACGCGCCGCGCCAGTTAAGTGGGACGGTCCGAACCCTACCATCCTTTGTTGTGCTGCCACTGCCGTGGCCTGGCGCCATAATATACATGCTATATTTCATTTCACGTAGTGCTGAAGTGACAGTGAAACTGGCCTGAATTAAACTGAACTAAATCACATTAGTGACTTGACAGTGACAACTACACTAAAGCAGAATCGCAAAGTGTGAGTGAAAAGTGAACTTTACAATATTCATGTCAGCCAATGTTTAATAATGGTGATTAAAAAGATAATGGGGAAAAATGCACAACACAATAAAGTAGTTAAGTGTAATGAGAATGTTGCAGTACCGAAGTATAATAATGCAACTGTTGGAAGTAGTTAATGAGCTAAAACAATGCAATTTATAATAGCTTAAGCTAGAGCCCGTATATTTCTTTAGCAACAGCAACACAGTAGTATAGTGCAACTCAAAAATAGAACGATAAATACAAGAGGGAATGAGCGTAAACAAGATTTAGAAAAATATTAGGTCATTGTGACTTGAAATATATTATGACGTCGGGCTCAGTACACAACATTGGATGGACGGGGCCAAGCTACTTCACACCATGCTATGGCGTACCGGCAAGCGGGCAAACACGTTCAGGGTCGGGCTGCCTCTGCAACTGTTGTGTACACGTCAACAATAGAGGCAGTAGAAATAAAAGGGGTTCCGAGAACGTTTGCGGGACTTCTGACTGCATCATTTATGGTGCGTGTGCTTGTGGAACTCGAGAAAGATCAGTATATAAGGAGACCAGAGAAGAGTAGTGAGTCAACTTTAGAATTAAGTTACGGACATGAGTCGGTCGGTCAGTGTGTGAGTGTGAGACAGCTGTGCGTGTGTGAAGTCGTGTTGGTATGTCGTAAGAAGATTCACCGAGCATCGCGAGTGATTGTAACATCGTAACCAGTATGAGAGACAGATGAAGTGCAGAAAGGCACTGAAAGGACTGAGCAAGGATGTGAGAAGTAAACACTGGGTTGCGATAGCTCAAAATACTGTAGACTGTGTTACAACGGGGACAAAACTGTGTATTTGTGGTAAAATTTTGGAAGAGAATAAAGTGATAGAGAAGTAGCCGTACTGATTTTGTTATTTTATCCCAATATGAAATAATACTTTAACAAACAACTCCATATTGGGTATTGCTGTTGGACTTTTCAATATACCTTTCTCCAAGTTGGAATGTCTGAATAGTCTGTGGAATAAATAGTATTATACGTGTGGCAGCTAAACATGCAATGATAAAGCTCACTCTGTACAAGAGAGTTTTATAAAACATATAGATAACTGACATCCACATCAAGATAAAGGAGGGACATATCTATAAAATAGATCCTCCTGTATATGGAAAGGATAGCCACACCGGAATAGGAAATCTGCTTTAACAAAATATCTTTAATGGCGAGTTGAATAAAAATCATTTAAGCAGTATAAATGAAAAAAAATATTTCGATATTAAGTAGAACCCTTAGGGTAATTAAAGCGGAAGTGAAGAATCATCAGGAGTCTGAGAATCTCAACTATTATGTTCTAGATTTTAAATAAATGTGTCGAACATGTTTTAAAGAAGTTGATTGTGTTTGGATAAAGGTTCTCAACCACTGTAAAACGCACCAGCTAAGAACCTAGCAACTTACTTGGATATTAAGGGTAAGAATAGTAGTTATGTTAATATTCTTTTTAGACAGTTGATAATAAAAGTGGGCCTTTTAGTAGTTCACGACTGTGTTAAAAGTACAAAATTCTTTCGCTCAATGTTCAAAACTTAACACGCCAATAATGCCAACTTCGTTTTCCTGTGGAATATGACTATCACCTCATTCCAGTAGGCCGTGAATCTGAGTTACACAATGTTTGTTAAAATGACGACTCATTTGAATTTGTATGAGTAAGTTTAGAAAAATTGTAATGTTAATTAATTAAATTTCATTACATTATTTTTGTAATTTTATTATTTCCACTGCCTAAAATATGTAGAATATTATAGTTTTGTAAAAGTAATGTTGCCAACACTGATGTTACGCAAGCCAAATGAACATCGCAACCCGAAGACTATCATGACCATGAGAAAGGTAAAACAATACCATATATTTATATATAATCTATAATATTTATTACAGCTTCACGGGTGATCAGCCGTGTGAGGTTTAAAACCATTGAGCTTTCGGCCATTGTAGACTCTATGACCTTCATCAGAATGAAAAACGATCATTAGCTTTCCGCTCCCCATATATAAACAATGTTAGGTGGGAGGGGGTTGCGTACGCAGTATAATAAATAATGCGCGCAGTGAAAGCTTTAAATCTTACATTAATCTATAATATATCTATAAACATTCAGGGCTGTCTAAAAGTAGTGTATGATGCGCGGGTTAAAAGTATTTTATTTTGCTCGTAGGTTTTCTCAATTCGACCTGCAGCCTCGTTTCGGAATCACACCTACTCACAAAATACAATGTTCCTTTTAACCCTTGTATCATAACTGATTTCTCAGTCAGTTGCCTTTTGTGTACTCACCTTTCCATGTACATGTTTTGCTCATGTAGGTTTATAGCTATTGTCACAAAAAGGACAAAGTCAATCATGCTACTTTTCTGTCGCTTTACTTTTCCTCAAAACTTCTGCACAAAAACACAGTTCTCTTTTACTGAGGTTAACACAGCCTACAGTCTTTCGTGATATTACAATTCGCAATTACTCTTCTGTTTTTGTAGCCTAATCTCAGTCCTTTCACTGTCTCTCTTCACTTTCTCTGTGTCTCAAGCACTAACTTGTTGACGATGCAGTCACTCGAGGTTCGTTAAAACTTCTTCACGATGCACAGCTGTCTCACACTCACTGACACAGCGGCCGACTCCTGTCTACAGTTGCAACTCTAGTTCTTCTGTTTCCTCGCCTCCTTATATAGCGGGGATGACCTCTCATGGATCTTCTTCAAAAATGCCGACGATGACGTAGCAGATCTTTCTCGAAGGCTCTGGAGATCTTTAGGTTGCCGCTTCATTGTTGTTAGTCACGTATTGGCTCGTGAGAGTGGTGTGGGTAAGCTTGACCTAGTGACCTTGTTTACTCACTGACCTGGTATGTGATGTGAAGTAGCTAAGTCCCGACAGTCCTTTGTTTTGCGCCGCACCCGACGTTCTCTATTCTATTTGAACTGTTACCTCAAACACAGTGCAGTTCTTTATGGACTTCTTAAGGTCTTTATGTATAAAATGTGTAATAATAATTAATAAACTACAGGTTTCTTCTGCACTCTCACATATATTTATAGGTGCACGGGGAACCTACCAAGCTTATTAGGCAATACTGGTATATTCCCCTTTATTTCCTTATACCTGACTAGGCAATAAGGCGTATTGGAAAGTATGTGTAAGGTTAACAGCTATCGCATTTCCTATAAGAGCGGAATAATAAGTATGCCAGTATTACACGTACACAGCGATAGAATCGGAGTTGCACATCAGGAGTTTATTTACTGTTTAGGATCCTGAATCTGTATCTGGGAATGAAGTCGAGATGAACATGCACGTGCAAATGAAAGGCGAGAAACTTAGTTAACTTTGGCTAGAGGGGAGTAATAACTAGAGTGAAGGGATGGTAGTGCAGTCTTGCAGGAAGATTGGGACACTCATCTTGAGGTTACTTCCAAGTAACATTCTTCACCCTCTTCTCTGTCTATCCATGTCTTTCTTCTGCTACTTTCATTGTCCCCCTTTGTTATAACTCTAGAAGTCTAGTTTTGTTACAAAAGGATGCTAAAACAGGAAAAGTCTGCTACCTCCACACTGCTTTCTCTAACCACTATCACTGATATCTGTTTCATAAACTTTCTTACAAAACCGAAGTTAATCGAGAGAAGCATTTATATCATCAGTCATGTTTTTGTTTATCTCATCACATTTATGTTCTGGCACAGACTATAACAACTGAGAAGAAATGTTACAAAGGCAGAAATAGTAAATACACTGCGGGGCAAAGGCGTGATGAAATAAAGACAGTAATAAAATAAGGTAAGAAGTAAGAATAAGTAGAACAAATTATATGAAAAAAAGTGTTTTAGTTTCGGTAACTAAAATGTAGAATTATTTTAAGCCATGCGAGGACTAACTGCCAAAATATAACGTGACGTTTCTCTAAGTTTTTAAGTGTTACGCTACAGTATATTTGCTCTGTACTGATCGGTTGTATTTCAAGCGAATCCTTCATATTTATGTTGCTTTATTTACGTCAGTATATAACTACTAATTTGGCAAAGGCAGTAAAACTCAATACCTTTTACTCGTAACATAAATCAGGTCCTATTACCTCGCCAAACACTAACTGAGACAGCCCTGCACAGCAGAAGTATACAGAAGCGTGCCGGGTTCACCGGTAGCCGCCTGACTCACTGCTGCTACCAACATACAGGGCGATGTCGCTTCAATTCTAGAATATACTATACTCAAAGGCGAAGGTGAACGAAAATAAAAGCTTCTGCTTTTTAGGCTCAAAATTAAACGGCTTTGTATTAGATCATAAACCTCTCAAGTAACTGAATGCAAAACACACAATGAAAACCAGGGTAACATGTATTCTGATCAAATGGTGCTTAAGTGCCCAAATTGTTTCAGAAATTAGACCATTAAGAAAGGAGTGTTGTCATAAATTTGAACAAAGAAGCCGTCCTGTCAGCCAGAAAAGTGCCAAGTTTAGGTGCTACTCACCATTTACGGAGTGATATTTTGAAAATATTCGTTAACTTTTGGTAGCATTTTATTTTGTGACATATCTTTTGACAAAGAAAAATCATCTATGGTGTAACTTTTTATCCATTATTACTTTTGCAAAGATTATGATAAACTAGGAATAAATAATAATGTCCCATCTAATTTTATTTAAGTTCAAATGGTTTAGATCCGGTGTAAATTCTCATTTGACATGCGGTATGATTTAACTGTTCTTTGCAAAACAAAATTTGGTGTTACTGAGTGGAATTAAACAGACACTCGTATTGACAGAGATAAAAAGTCTCATATGGAACAATTAAACTACTTTCTGTATCCATTAACATTTCAGTGAGCGTTACTCTAATAAAAATGCATTTTTCCATCCACGTCAGAATAATAACTGATAAATTTGTGTAGTGAAACAATAGGTAGTTCTTATACAAAATATAGTTGGCCTGCAGCTGTATTTGTAAATCCAGCTCGTATATTTTACATTTATTTCAAGGACTTTAACTCTTCAATCAGGAGGCGGGCTAATGAAAATGGAGAGAATGTACCTATTCTATATATTTGAACAGGGTTGTGGCAGTTGCAAGTTAATCTGCAATCAGCTTGTTTTATGTATTTTGCATAGTAGTTTAACTGAATGAACGTCTTCAATGGAACAATACCGGTTTGCTGCATCACTCGAAGATAATATAGAAAAATGAAAATATTCAACATGCTTGTCTTATAACTATCGAGGACCTATCCACATTTTAAAGTATATGTTTATACGCTCTGCCCAAAGGAACATTCACAAACTGAATTACTTTCTGTGCACGTACATAGCGGCAGTACAGCAGCTCGCTGACGGACTGCCTCACACAATTTTATTATTGGTGGTATGTGCATCAAAGGCGCTCAAGGTAAGGCTGCCTCGCATGACAACAATCAGGGCGGCAACACAAAGGATTTTTCGAGATTATTCGCAAATGTCCTGCGGCAAGCATATTTGTAAAGGTTCCAGAGAAGATGAAATTCGAGAACGGTACTTGTTACGTCATCCTCGATATATAAGGAGGCGGGGCGATGAGAATATCAGTTTTAGTAGTAGTTACTTACAGGCATGAGCCGTCGCAGCGTGTGTGTGTACGTGCGCGTGCGCGTGTGCGTGCACGTGCGCCTGCGCGTTTGCGTGTGTGTGTGTGTAGTTGACGCAAGAGACACGGCGCATCGAATTAAGCCAGTGAAACAGTAACGATCATTCAGTGATTGTACCATCAAAGTCAGCTGTTTGAGAGACAGAGAAATTGAAGACAAAAAGGACTGAATCAAGGTTACAAGAAGAGAACAGGTGTGAGTTGTAACATCACGATGGACTGAATACTTTGCTGACGTCAGAAAAAGAGAATTGTGTTGTTGTGCATTCAGTTTTGAAAGAAAATGCATATTTTATTCGTTTCTGGGAATAGCTTATGAAGTTCTCTTTATTCTGAGCATGAACAATTTTATTAAAAAAACACTTTAGGCCACATTTTTCCTAGTTATTCCTTGTTTCAATATTAAAATACTTATGCGTTTTGTCGAATTTACAGCTATTACTTCTTGCTTTTTCCGCTCCTGGTTGCAATGAGGGCGATAAAAGATTTGACTGCCGCTTAAGTCTACTGTATTCTCCTATTCCCATTGTAGCTAAAAGATGATATGTAATAAAAGCATTTCTACAAAATTTTCTCAATTAACGTGAAGTAGATCGAAGAATAGGATTTTAAAACTACTTTGATGTAATTACTCTGATCAGAGGACAGAACAGGCAGATAATGTGCAATTTTGTGAATTTGTAGAAGCTTGTAATATGTCTCTAATTAAAGAAAGTGACTGTGTTAGTGGTGGAAGAGGGGGGTAAATACAGTTTTTTACAAGTTGTTTATAGGGTGTATGAGCTTTTAAAAGGAACTTAAATGACGGAAAAACGCGCAAACTTGATTTAAGAAGCGCCAAGAGTTAGTTCGCTACTGCAGCGTGTGACATAAATATAGCAAGCTGCACCTCCGGCCGGCTGAGAGCTACAAAACCTGTTCTGCTCTATGTTGATCATCCAGTATAAAGCTGCAGAATTTTCTAGAAGCTCAGTTGAAGGGCGGAGGGGGGGGGGGGCGGATCCAGAAATATCCTATTCTATCTCGATAGTGCATCTGGAATTA
Organism: Tenodera sinensis; assembly: GCA_030765045.1. NCBI lineage: Eukaryota > Metazoa > Arthropoda > Insecta > Mantodea > Mantidae > Tenodera > Tenodera sinensis. The sequence continues at coordinate 91,520,132 of CM060963.1, forward strand.
CGACGGGTACTTTTCCGTCTTCCTCTCCAGCAAACCAACCAGTCGGCCGATGCATGTGTGACGTGCCTACATGCTTTAAAGGAATCACTGCGAGCATAGTCCCTTGGTCGATTGGACTAAAGTAGTTGTATTAAGTTTGTTGCCCCATGTAGAGCAGTGGGCGCGATACCAGGCAATAAAGATTGGAACTGTACTTTCTCCTATCTTCACTAATCCACGTCTTCCTAATAAAACAGGTTTTGCAAGAGTTTGGCCAGTGAAAGTCTATAGTGAATAGTCGGGTGTAGCCTCTGAAGAAAAGTGGACGTTCTATTCCCAAACCTCCAGAGTGCTTATTGTTAGAAGTTAACTTGCAAGTTGAACAGGAATAATAAAAGAATTCAGATGCATAAAACTTCCAAGTTCAGTGACAATATCTGGCTCTACTTTAGAAACTCAAGGGTCTTTACGTTTACAGCACATTTACCCACGAGTGAATGCTATTTACCCGGACCAAGAGAAATTAGCTTTGCATTGGCGTGGCACTATATAAATAATTTCCTGCCTGCAATTGCTGTTCTTGAGTCACTTGGGTAAATCACAATAGGAACTGCGGTCCTAGAAACTTCCTTGCCGTCAATCGTTTGTGTCTTGGAGACGCTGTTTTCTTTACTTGGAACATTTGAGTGTCCAAACCATGCCAGCATTTCCTGTAGTTCTTTGAATTTACGTGTGATTTTATTGCTTGTATGCGTTAGCCAACATCTTCGCCTTGTAACTTCTGGAGTGTCGCCAGGTGGAAATCTGTGGTTTCCTTCCTCGCCATAGCACATTTACGCCACTCTAAGAGCGGATATAGCTGATAGCTTTGTTGTTCTCCCCCCCCCCCCCCCCCGGTCCATGTGATCCTTGTAATGGAAAGTAAAAGCCTTTATAATGCAAAAGCACATCACGGTCTGCTTTTACGCATTGTTCAATAATAATTGAAGACTACAGGAATAAAAGCAAGAATGTTAATATTAACAAATGTTTCAAGAGAGCTAGTTTAAAATCAACATTTGCCCTTATTTTTCCTGTGCAGTAAATCATAATCGGTATAGTGCATGTGCACTTTAATTAGTATTTGACAATGTGAGATTTCCTACCCTTAAATTTCCAATGTTTTATCATTTTCACAATTTGACAAAATAGTATTTTCCCCCATTCATTCCCGTAGTCTTCAAATTGGCCTTTGTTCTGCCGTGCTGATAGTCATATTTGTTCTGACCGCTACATTATAGTCTTACGACATATTTACAGGCAGTGGCATGAGATAGTTTGACCCTGAATGTTTCATGTACGGCGGTCCTCGTCACAGTATTATATATCTTCTTTCCCTTCATTATCAAGGATTAGGCTCTATCTCGTTCCGAAACCAAAGGTCATTGAAACTGTCTTTTTCTTTAACTCCAATGCCTCGTCTACCAATAGGCTTATAAAATTACTCTGGTTGTGATAGTCGAATAGTCTATGTGCATATATTGTTGAGTTATTCGTTCACTATGTTTTCTTTTAGCAAGGAATGCTTGGTTTACTCTTGTATTTGCGCTTCGTAAGCTGTTTTGCACTGTTAATATCAGAAAAGACTCTAAATATATCATTTGAGCTGCTCAATCCTCCTATCTGATTTCCTTTATATCACTCAAGTGTAGTGAAATGTTTGTTCAAGGTATTGAACAACGAACTTTCTGTTGTATTATAGAATCAGTTAACGCCAGTTGAGCGTTTATACGGTATCTTATTCTCAAGCATTAAGTATCCATTGCTTGGAATCGCCTACCATTGTTTAGAAGACATTTGTCAATAGATTTGAACATCTTTTTGGCATTATACCTTTCCTCACTATGCTAGGGCAACTAGGCAGCTCTTCAGTAGACTAGGTAAACTGTATGCTTTTCATTTTACATTTTGTTCAGTTCAGCTTAAGGTTTATGTACTTTACAAGCTGCAGTCCAGGGCATAATGATTCCTGAATGAATGATCCTCTACTACACCACTTTTAGTCATGCATAATGGCACTCCGAAACACTTCATATTTGGAAAGGTAACAATCTGAAAAATGCAATGCCATATCAGGAATTTAAATCACGGATCATCTGGTTTCGCGGTTGCTCTAACCAACTGAGCTACCTTGGCAACATGGCGGTTGTATATTAAATTCCCTAACTACTTATTGTTCCGGTAAACTACAACGAAATCTGAAAATTAAATTCCGGGCTGCATAGTTTAAACGATTACTTGGCGCAACGAAAGTTTATCAATTTTCAGGACGCGCAGAAGACTATTTTTGTAAACCCTAGCGCCACGCCTGTTGCAGGGCGACAATATACCTATTACGGGCCCCAGTATCCAGCAACGGCTTTAGCTATGCATATCGCAGTGAAAAGGTTGACAAGGGGTAGACAGCGGGAGCGTCAGGTGCAATGCGGAGAGTGGAAGTGGTATGTTGCCTTCAGTGAAGCGAGGTAACCCGACTTTATCCCAGTAGTACTGAAGTCTCGCGCACACCCCATTGGCAAGTTTTCGTTACCTTACCTCTAAATCAATTGCAACACATGATTTTTTTACACAAACCGCGTGTAAGACAAGGTTGGAAATGTAGAATTCTGAATAGTTCAATGGCAAAGTCGGGATTTTTCAGTTGAACTCTACTTTTCCAATTGTTCTACACAAGAATTTGTGAATGAACAATTAAGTTTATATTTCATAATGATTATAGTGTGACACCGGCCGCGGCGCACAACAAAGGGCGGTCTGGGCCAAATTACCTCACATCACATACCAGGGTGGCGCGTGTCAAAGGCGCTCTAGGTCAAGCTTCCCCACCACACTTACGCGAACAAACAATGAACCCGCCATGTGAAAGGGGTTTTCGGATTGTTCGAGAAGTGTCCAGTAGCCGGCGTCTTTGTAGAACTTTCAGAAAGGCGAAGTTCGAGAAAGGTCAGTGTAATGTCTCCTCAGTATGTAAGGGCACGAAGTAATGAGAGGAGAGAACCAGTTTCTCAGTTTTGAGTGCAAGTGCGTATCAGCTGCGTGTGAACGGTCATTGTGAGAGAATCGGCGCATCATGAAGGAACATACTGAAGCAGTTAATGAGTGTCGGGTGATTGTATTGTCAAAGTATGCTGTTTGAGAGACAGAGAAAGTGAACAAAGACAGAAAATAGTAAGTCAAGGTTACGAGAGAAAAAAAAAACTATTGTGAGTTGTAGTATCACAAGAACCGAAGACTGTGTAACGTCAGTAAACGTGAACTGCGCTGTTGTGCATTCAGTTAGAAGAAAATAAAGTAAGAAGCAAACAATAACTAGACCTTTGTCATTTTGTCCCATTGGTGTCAGAAGTGGGATTTGTCAAATTGCGTTTGTTACAATGCTTGAAAATCGAAAACGTAAATTCACTTTTTATAGCTGTTGCATAAATCTATTGATCTTCGTCTCTGTGTTAAGGTATTTCGCAATGTGGTCACAACCGAGTTATCACGATGAGACTCTTTTGAATTAAATATACCTAATCCTAAAATAGTAACTTATTAGAATTACCAGAGAATGTTGTTCGCCAACGTTATATGTACGCCATAGTAATTATTTTATGCACTCTGCGCTAATGGAAATCTGGACTGCTTAATAATTGAGTACACGTGTACGCATTTTGCAGCGTATCCCGGGGCAGTAATTTGTCCGTACTGGAACGTCAACCTGACAAAGCTCAACGACTCTACCACTGTTACCGTAGAGAAGTTATAAAAGTTTCAGGAAAACGGCAGATGTTCTCAGGAATTCCCTCTTTTTTCCATCCTCTTTCCTCTTTATTTTCCTCCGTGGGACAGGAATACAGAACTAAAACAAATTTTCGGGGTTAATGCATTCTTTCAATGGAAGAAAAAGAGATATTTGTGTCCTAGCGATGTCGAGGAATCGATAGTCTCGCCCATCGATGTAGAAGGGCAGTATTACAAGCGGTCACCGCGTCTGCATTGGTTGGCCTCATTTGAAACGTAATGCTGTTCGGAACCGTTATTGTAAAGACGACACCGAAAATAGATTGTTAATAGTTAATTATGGTACACAAAGCACGCGTATCAGAACACAGTAATTTGGCATGGACCGGGAGGAAGGGGATTGTATTAATACCGCATTAGGAACACAGCATCATACGGGATATGGATAATTAGCGTCCGAATGTTCTTTCTGCGAAAGAAATCTGCACCAAAACAGATTTCCGGTTATTATCTTGTTCGCGTACCATGTTCAAATATTAACAGAACAGCAAGGGCACGTTTGTAAGCTTAATGACACATGGTTGTTCCATTGGTGCCATAATAACCTTAGCTTTGATGAGCTGCCAACCCATGGAATACACAATATTAAGTATAAAAAGTCCCGTACAGTTCCTTTGATCTTTCCTTTTTACCTTGTTACCTTACACCAAAACTATTTCTGGGTTATTCTAATGGAATCTGTAATGAGCTACATTTAAACATAGGCATTATTAGCACTGCCAGAATAACTACGAGACCACGATTGTTTTAAAATAAAACGTCCTCAACACATGTGCAACAAACTAATTATCTACCACCAGTACATTTAAATATTGCATCTGTGGCAGGCACAAATTTAATGGCAGGTGGCTCAACACAACATTCAACCAGAGGCTTGCGGTGATGTATAGTTAAGAATGATGTGCAATCACGTTGTAAAATCGGTGAAATAAATATCATTTGCAACCACAACATTTATTTATACAACAGGAAAGAGAGCGGTAATGGTCATGGCTGGCACCGTAGCTCAGTTGGTAGAGCACCTGCCTGCTGTGCAAGGGGTCCCGAGTTCGATTATCGGCTGGAAGGGCAGGAGCTTTCCTTTAACTACGATTATTGCCCATCCTCCCTGGAGTTTAAAAGTATAAATGGCAGTGTGGATGTGTGTGTGGATTTAATGCAGTAAGTTAATCCAAAGTAACAGAAACTCAAAGTTCAAAACCACCATTAAGCGAGTGAACACCATTTTTCTTGAGCAACACTTTCAAGAGGTAAAAAGCCGCCGATATGATCTTCGATTTTAAAAGCACCATATAAATGGAGCATTAAAAATAATAATGGTTAGGCATCAGTGACACATTAAACATGTGTCTGCTCGTTTTTGTAGCAATAATACGTACTTGCATATCCTTCTGTAGTTTTGTTCAATACACCACAATAATTCATAGAATACTTGCATAAAGAGTAACAATGAAAGCTTAAAAATTGTGAAGTGGAAAAGCTACGGCCAGTATCACGACTAAATGTATTAATTTCCGAATGATTGATCTAGCAAAAAAAAAAAAAAAAAAAAAAAAAAAAAAAAAAAAAAAAAAAAAAATCAAATGGAATTTAAACTGTATTAATTCTACTTAGGTAACTATTTCATATGGATATTAGCTTACTATATTTATTAATTACAAACTTTTTCTCTTAAACGGCTTGGTAATTTCTTACCTCTTTTACGTTAAGTGTTATAGTTCACCACAGTAAAAGTGGTAATGAAGTACGCATTATGTAATAAACTGACAAGAGTTTTTCGTTACGTGCTTAAGCCCATGTGTGCTACGTGCCACATTCTTCAGAGCTTTTACTTCACGTAAACTACTGTACCCCCCCCCCCCAAAAAAAAAAGGTTTGTACACGCGCTAACAATATTTCGCAGGTCCCTCGTGATTGTTGTTAGGCTCTATAAAGCGACTCATTTACGGTTGTTGATATTACTAACCATATGGAATAGGGTAGATAAATCTCAATGAATAAATACTATACCTAATGGCATTGATAACTTTAAGGTGCTTGCAGGGCAAAAACTAACACTAACATTTTTTTGAAAACCATTTTCTTTAACCAAGGTTCTTCCCAGTTATGTCTGTGAAAAAATAATGTAATAATGTCTTTAAATTGATAATACAAAATAAGGCGGTGCCGTGGTCGAGCGATTAGACCGTTCAGCTATCACCATGGCGGCCCAAGTTCGATACCAGTGACCCGAATGTTATATTCGTGGTGGCCGAAGTGGCCTCTGGGCGGGTTTCCTCCTGGTTCTCCGGTTTTCCCCGCCACTCATTCCACCAACTGCTCCATCATTTTTCCAATCATCCATTCCGCTTGCATTTCACATCATCCTCTTCCCTACTATCATTCCTGCCCATAGGTTCCTCCGTTCCCCAACTGCCATCGGCACAGGCTTGTAAGTCCTACTGGTTTTCGGTCCTCCAGGTGACGAAGACAATACAAAATAAGTGTGTTAAATAGTTTGTTTTAGTGACAGCAGCAGCAGTAGCAGTAGTACTACTAGTAGTAGTATTTATTATGTGCATAATATGACAATGCATAGTACACATGTCAGAAGATTTCTCTCAGTCTCTCACACACACGCACCTACACCCACACCCCCACCCACCCACCACCCACCCACCCATCCACCCACACACACACACACACACACACACACACACACACAACAAATACAATAGAAAGTATGTTTAAAAATAGTTACACATTCAGCTTCTCTCTTAGTAATCTCTTACCTCCAGTTATTTTCTAACACCTTTAGTCTGCACGCAAGCTGCCAAAACATGTGTCAGTTTTCTTCTTCCTGCATAATTGGCAAATCCTTTTAGCATCGTCAAAAATTTTACGAGTTTTCCACCCTCCCAACCTAAGCCATTCTATTCCCGTCCTCTTTAATACTCAATCCCGAAATGCATTTTTGCTTACCCCATCCTGTTCTTATTTCATTCTTTACCTGCAGTGTCGATCTTGTAACCTTCAGATTCTGCATATACAAACACGTCAAGCTAGGGGTTCTACACAAGCGTAGCAAATATGCCCAATACAATCATTGTCAATAAAGGAGCGTTTCGCCGAAAAAAAATAATTTGCTTATAATATTTGAAGCCAACTTGCTTCTTGACGAATGGATACAAATGGTTTATTATTTCACTAACTGTGGGATAAACATTGTGAGAACAATACTGAAATGCTCCTTTATCTTAATTCAAATTAATTTAGTGACAATTTCATATTAAAGTCTCATGCAAAGTTAATTTCTGAGAGATTTGGCAACCTCACGTTAACATTAAATTGACAAAATTCATTCAAATTGAGATAAAGAGACAGTATAGCACTGTCCACAAAATGTTTTTGGGACAGTTTGTGAAATAATAAACCATTTATATTCCTGCACCAAGAATAATTGACACAGTTATTGTTTTCAATTATTATGACAACTGCGTTGGACATATTTGTTACACTTATCATGTGGAATCCGTGGTTAACCTATGGCCGAAGCAGTATCTTCCATCCACGACCATGCACCCCCCACCTCCCCCCCCCCCCCCCCACACACACACATACATTATTAGTCTTTTATTCCAACAGCTTCGCGCTGTTCTTTTAAATACAGCAGCAGTATGAATGTTTATATACTTTTCCTGTCGCTGCCATCTTAGAGTAAGGGTACACTGCTTAATATATAAATTTTGTTACTGTGCCAATATCCATGCTGAAAATACCGCAGCACGTTCACATAATGAATACCGCCTTCAGATCAGCCATAGCATTCATTATAAAATATAAATATTGACTTATCACAACAGTATTCAGGAAATGTAGACGCCTGTGACTCTGTTATTTGCCAAAATAATGTAACAGAAAGGACGCAAGCACTGCGCGGGTTACAGCATAAGGAGTAGTTGCAGATTAATGTCCCATCCTGTTTGCGGATGGAGACATATGTGCGCATTAGCCAATTGATAGTCGGTTGTGCTTCAACGCGGTTTATGCGTTGTTGTGCTGTATTTTACAACGATCAAATATTCACTGTGGTAAAACAAGGCATAAATTTAGGGGATTTGTTTTATAAGGGCTACCACGGTTGTAGAGAGCGCCCCAGCATTAAATTTAAACAAAATGTTGAGTGTTGGTATCCGTATATGTCCAATGTAACAAACGAAACCCTCTTAAAGACTCCTGAAAAAATCTTCACAGTTGAAGATTCGCTAACCCATTCCGATACCCAATTTTTCTGTAGTATTGTAATGGCAGTGTCAGTCATCTTTTCTGCAACTTTATTTTCCTTCTAATTGAACCAGGAAAACTTAGATTTTTCATCGTTAACACAGTCTACAGTTATTCAATAGTTACTCTGTTAGATCGTAAGCTTGACACATACTTCACTGTCTTTCTCTGTACCATACGCTGCTTCCGATGATCACACTCACTAAAACAGCATCACACAGCAAGTAACTCCGACGCGACGACTTAATGTTTACAACTGTCTCTGACGATACAGTCTCGCAACGACTGTAAACACACACTCACACACACACAAACACACACGCTGCTAACGGATGTTTCGTTCAACACTTAACACTCCAAAAAACCTCCCTTTCTGGCCACTGGACTCATAGCCGAGAACGACATAGCACGGCTTTTTCTTGAAACTTCTCCTAAATAATTCAGCAATCGGAAGTTTTGCGAGCAGTCTGGAAACGCTTTCTTTTGGCATGTTCATTGTTACATGCTTACCCGCCGCCCTGTGGTGTGAGGTAGCCTGAGTTTCGTTCTCCTTTCTGACAACGGCCACCGGCTGGCATCACAGTACCGTGTCACAGACCTCATTTATGGGTAGCCAAACTGCAATGAAGCTTTTAATATTCTCTTAGAGCAGGGCTGCTAAATAGCATCTGTAATAATATACGATCTGGCTTTCTCCCAGAGAGCTACAGGCATTGAGGGCACCTAACAGATATATCTCACTATCAAGTAATGCTAATGCAAGCACACCAGATTCTAAACTCTTCAGGGCTCGTAGGCTTTTGCAAATAAATTATACACAGAAATTAGCTTAGATTTTAGGATGTCCTTCCAGAACATCACTGCTTTAGTCCACCCCACTCAGCTGTCTTGAGATACGAAATATTTTCGGCTCTATGACTGAGGAAGCTGTTTACATCCAAGAACAAAATGTTTGGACAGAAGAGGGGGATGTCCCAGGAGACCACGGCCAACAATCTGAAAATAGGTTTTTCTTTTATAAAACTCGTTATGGAAGCCTGTTAATGATGTGAGCTAACATAAATGCCAAAATTATAAACTAAAAGTCAAAAATAAATATCAATATGGACAGCAATGATTGGCCAATATCCTTGTGCCACCAAATCGTCTACAAAAGAACTCATGAATCTGTGGAACCAAATAATCGCTTCTTGCTTCGTCTGTTGATGCTTTCCCTGAGATTTGTCAATGTTTAACGGCGATTACATTACTCAACTAGACAAAGAATTACACTCTTAGTTTTTTGTGGAATGTTGTTAACTTGAAGTTACATTATTTTATCATTTTATACACAATAATTATACTTTATACATGCTTTAAAAATGCCACAGGATCCACTGTTTTGTGCTATAAATTCTGCACCACTTCATAGAACTAGTAACAGCTCTCCCACCGGTTGAAGTAGAGATAAACTTTAGCTCATCCTTAAAAATTGTAAATTTATAAAATATATTATACAGGTTGTTAGTGTATAAGTGCAGATATTGGTATTGGTAATTTTGGACAGTATAATGAACAATATTACACCAATGTTTCCTTCATTTGTGAACTTTTAATTTTACTTATTAACAGTAGTATGCTTTCAGATTGGTGGGTACCTCTAAATAGGGGTGGCACAAAAAGTATGACAGGTAATACGACTGAGTTCCAATGCTTTCTGTTAGGCCAATGACCTCACGCTATGTAGACGAGTAGGTCACGCCTGGAATTGTGAAGCAAAACGGATAGTACATATGGTGGGTATTGTTCATTTCACCATGCAATTGCACTTACACGCGCAACACAAATGCACTAATTTCTGAATTAAGTAGCGACAACTAAATTAAATTTCAGGACGATAAAAACAACCTGCCAGTGCTGTTGTGCAGATTACATGTGATTGTTTAAAAAATAGTTCTTGATAAACGTAATTCAAGAACGATATAATTTATAAAACTCCACATCATTCGTACTAAACAAACTTATTAGATAGGGTCGTGAACTTTGAAGGCCTGCATCTACAATCTGTAAACATTTCAGTCTGATAACTGAAGTAGCTTCTGAGCAGTTTGTAAATTTAAAACTAGTGGGGTGTCCTTTAATATCCCATTAGTATTTGTAAAGGTTCATAACGAGAAGGTTGAACATTGGTTTATCTTGTATTATCCCTTGTTCCTTAATATTCGTTAGAACTCCGTATTATTGGTTTTTCCTATTCTCATACAACCGACAAAGAACAATTTTTCTGTTAACGACGCTACCAATTGCCAGGATGTTATCAGCACTACCAGTGTGCCGGAATTTCATCCCATAGGAGTTCATTTACATGCCCGTAATATATTGACATGGGACTGTAGTTTTTGAGCATACTTAAACAGCATTGGTCTTAGCTGTGTTTGAACTTGCGACCAGTGCCTAAGTAACTGAGCTACCCAGAGTATTTTATATCAGCGAGGCAGCATACGAAGCTCAAAGTGCATCATTTCCATTTTGATTGTAAAGGTTTATAACGCAGTTCTCTTGCATTTCTCTTTATTAACACTGTTTCTAGTGAGTACAAAATAGATAATTAAATAGTATTTTTGAAACTTTTGGACACATTTGCATAGAGTTTACAAATAGAAAAAATAACAAATGAACAAAAGTACAACAAATTTAGGAATATGTATATCCTCTAAATTCTTTCATACATAAAATGCAAAATAAATTTTAAAACTGTGCTATAATGAACATGAACATTCTACTGGTGAACATCAAATTTTGAAGTACGATATAAATCATTCGATATTCGCAACATAATTAATCTTATCTACCTAAAACATGGGCCTTATCAAATACTAAGTATACACTTTATATCGTACTTAATCCCCCATTCACGACAGCTATGGTGGACGGAGGTGGAGGATGGAGTGGCAGTGCGGTTGGCCTTGGCCCAAAAAGGTCTGTTACGGGATTAGTTAACTACTTAACTTGGTTTTACACATTGCTGTGCCTTTCAGAAAGATAAAACTACTATGACGCAACAAAGGACGGTCGTGGCCAAGCTACTTAACACCGCACACCAGGCTCTCAAGGTCTAGCTTCCCCACCACTTAGGCAAACAAACACGTGAGAGCAATCAGAGCGGGAGAACCATGTTTTTCATATGCTTCTAGAACTGTCCGGTGACCGAATTTTTTGAAGAAGTTCGTGAAAGATCCGGCTACGTCATCGCCGGAATAAAAGTTTGCGAAGCGCATAAAGGCAGGCGATTTTTTAGTCTGTCACTGTGTTTGTGAGTGTCAGATACTATGAAAGACGTCGCGTCGAGGTGCAGACGTTTTAATGAGTGTTGAGTGATTATATCTCGGAGTTAGCGTTTGAGAGGTAGAGAAGTGAAGAGAGACAATGAAAGGGATGAGTCAAGGCTACGAGAAGAAAACAGTTGTGGGTTGAAATATCACGAAAGACTATAGATGTTAACGTCAGTAGAAGAGAAATGTGTTTGTGTGATAAAATTTTGGAAGAAAAATTAAGTAAAGGCAAAGTAACTGGACTGATTTTGTCCTTTTGTTGCTTTAATGTACTTATAAAACGACCTAGTCTGTCTTGTAGAGAATTTTACTAAAGGAGAACAAAGTTTCATTTGGATAGGAAGGCTATGCTTTAAGACTTACATCTTGTTTTAATGCGATTCTGAAGGTTCACAATCCATACATTTAAACTATATTATTTTTTGATAATACATATTTAGCATAATCTATTGTTAAATCTTTTCGAAGTATTGGACAATCCTGCACTTGTTTTAATTATTGACTCCTAGGCCTGCATGCAATGGATCGTCTGGCTTTAAATCCCAGTTGGCGGAGCTGCAGCAAGGCGGCTGGTCAAAGCAGACGCTTCTGCTCCAGTGTGCGAAAGCTAATGACGCACTCCATTAGCCGAGACGATGCAGAGCAACAGCCAGACCCTCGAGGCAAACATCTTGTGCTATAATATTTTAGTACCTAAGCCCTCCCTCTTCACGCCTTTGTCTACTGGGAAACTACCGTCAAATTCCCATCTGCCTATTCTCCTGCATTGTTTGTTTTCTAGTTCCATCGCCAAAGTGCAGTCCTAGCTTTCTCCCTGAATTAGTCTTTTTAAGGTGTGAATTTGTTTTCTTCAGCAAAACAAATGGTTTCTCGTTTATTATAGCCTGAGAAAGATGCTATTCTGTTGAACCTGAGTGTGCACTTCCTCTCTAATTTAGTCAAAATGTTTTATAAATTTTACATTTTTGTTTACATTTAACTGGAACTTCTACTTTAATAACCCATGTTCTCTTTTTACTTTATCTGTACTTAGAGTAAGTACCCAACTGCCATACGAATATTTCATCGGAAATTCATGTTTTGAAGCTTCTTGAACTAAAAAGACTTTCAGAAAAATACCTGTGTGTTTGTGAGCATCATAACTCAAAAACGTGAAGTCCATTAAATACCTAAACTGGTAATTAAAAGCTCTGTTTCACTCCAAACTACCCTTAACATGGAACATTTTGGTTTTTTTTTTCAAAAAATTGTAACGATTTTGATTATATTACTATATCGTAACAAGGTGCCGATTTGATAAATTCCATTTCTGACACCAGTATGAAAAAATGGCAATAGTTCAGTCCAGTTATTTTTTTCTCGGTTTGATTTTTTCTAACTGGATGCACCAATATACAGTTCTCTTTAACTGACGTTACACAGTCTTCAGTCCTTCATGATATTACATCTCACCATTGTTTTCTCTTCGCAACCTTGGCTCATTCCTTTCCTGTTTCTTCACTTTCTCTGCCTCTCAAACAGCCGACTAGAATGATACGATCATTGAACATTTCTTAGCTTACATCCTGAGAGAACGTTATTTTGCCCCCAACTCAGTGTTTGTGCATTGCACATAGGCAAAAGAAGTTGCCTAACCTGCGGGGGCAAAGCCTTCAGTGGGTGACTTCGAGTGAGGCAGAAGGCTCCTTTAGACATGGTATTAAAACACGTAAACTTCACAAGGATAATAACTACTGTAGTTGCCGACTATATGTAATACATTTTATTATGAGTTCCGCTATATCAGTGATCAGTATGAATAAAAAGCTAACATTATTTCTCGGTATTTTATAACGTTAACGTAAAAAAGAGCTACAAATTATTTATTTTGGTTCCAATGGAATCGGTGGCCTTTTACCTATGTAGCAGTTACTTATTGCGCTAAAGAGACCGGACAAGGGGAAACATATTAATATGCAATAAATTCTAGAATATATTATACCTTCTTCAAATACGCCGGCCGTCGGATAACTGATAGTTGCTTCACGAATAATCTCGAAAACACTTCTGAGGGGCTGTCGAGTTACCGAAATGTCGAGTTTTACGGAATAAGAGTTCTGTTAGTCTCAATTCATAACATAATACTACAAATTACATAAATACATGTTCTGACACAATATAGAAAACAAGTATAACATATTCTAAAATTTATTGCGTATTAGTGTTTCCCCGTGTCCGGTCTCTTTAGCGCATCCAATTTAATTTCTATTGCCATGTTAACTTGTATTTTCTGCTCATGCGACACGTTCACTGGAAAAACCCACTCAACACAACACTAACAGTAAGCCAAAATCTTGGAAGCTGCACGGTAATCACAAATATGTAGATCAACATTATTTATTTATGCCTACAAGCATACTGTTGGTATTTTTAAGCACACAAGCCGTGTGTGGGCAATATTTCAGTCCCGACTCTGCCTCTCAATCATATAGCTGAAAGCTTAGCTTACCATGTTCAGGGGTACTTTTAGATGTCGCAAATGACCTTGCTAGGATCTGCGCGGGTGACATCACGAAAATGAATGATGGTGTAACGTTTCTGTTTCCTTCCTTGAAATGAACAAGGCACTACTGATAATGCAAGATGGCACTGTACTTATTACGCATGGTCCACGATGTTGTGCTACACGGAAGACTGAAAGATAGCCTAACACCCCTATAGTCTTATAAATACAAAACTGAACTCGATCATAAGATATTGTGAAATTTGTCACGTCTAAAAATATCTTTGTACTGCCTAAAGCAATAAACCTTCAAACCTTCCTAACAAAGTGTCTGAGCTACGTATCCACATTGGTAGCAGCAATTTTTTGATTTCGTGACCATGGTCTTCCTACGTTCTGTATCTAGATATGACGGTCAATACGCGGTCTGTCCTTTTGTCGCTGTGAGGGAGAATGAGGTAGGTTGTATACTAATTAAAATTTACCTATACTATGCATACTGTATAATAGATATTAGAAATTATTACAGCCAAGTTTAGCAATGAAAAGTAAAAAAAATTAAAATAAAAATGTCGCCCAATTACATGGAATGTCGGGTTATCGAGGGTCGAGTTATCGGGATTCCATTGTAATTCTTCTCGTTCCTATTTTCCAGCAAGCAGATGGAAACTTGTGAATATCAGGGTTATCTTCAAATGCTTTATAATCATTAGAACTTAATGAATCCAATATATCGCAGCATTAAGCCAATAATTCCGAATAACATACGGTAACTTGAGGTTTCTTATCTTTTTTCAGTAATAGATGTGTGTTTCACCAATGCCATACTTTTCTTAAGTGGGTTTATTGCCATTATCTGAAAATTATTTGTATCCCAATGTAATTAGATTTAGCTATTTTTACGACAATCTGAATGCAATATAACATAAGCGTTACTGAGTCAAGCAATTTCAGAGCATATACGTTTTATAAAAATAGTTCTGATGTGTTGTGAATAGTTCAAGACCAATCAAACCACTTCAAGATTAAGAAAACGTTTCAATATAATTTATTCAGTTAAATATTACTTTTTAGCTTCCAAACTACACATGTGACAATTTTTAAGATATTTTCTTTTTTGTTCCTTTCAGTAGAGTGTATAAGGCATTCTGCAATAATTCTACAAATAAACATCATCGTCCACAAGAATTAGGCGTATCGGCCTGATCCGCATCAGAGTTGTTCACGCCATCTCCTTCAGATTTGCCAATATTAGTCTACAGTATTCAATTAAAACTGTAATAGAATCTACATTTACTTCTTGTTTAATATATGTAATTCTTTTTTAATCCAGCGATGGATATCCTGTTAAACCTGGAGGAATTTCATACCTGATGCACATAAACATGACTACAACAGAATTCGCTGCACTGACACTACATCCATCATATAATTCGATTGTCCAATACTGTTTAATACGACATAAACGCATAAAAAAGCGAACTGTTCAGCTTTTTTCTCATTAAGATTTATTTATGGTCACTTTGACTATATGGTCTTATATGTCACGACCTATTAACATAAAATCATTATGAATATCAATTTAAAGTAGTACAAATTTTGAATTTCGTTAACATTTACGATTAATCGAAGAGTTTTGTATCCGTTAGAAGCTGTAGCTTTCTAAACTGAATTATTTGGTTTTTATTTTTATTTTATTTTTCAGCGTACACTTCAGAATGTACCTATTTGTGTCATCAAGTTAGCTATTGACTTGCAGAAAAATGTTGTAGTTATTTAAACGACCTAAACTAAGCTTAATGGGCATTGCATTGCCTCAAGAAACATTGAGTTTCTACTCTAGAAATGTTTCAAGCTGCTTTTAGAGCACTGATGAAATATACAGTAATGTGAAGTTACAAAAATAGCGACTATATTGAAGCCAATGTAATGACATTAAACACATCCCTTTCACTATATTTTTCTTTGCCTTATAAAACGCTCCTAAGAGTGCCGATTTTTCTACATAGAATAATTTTTATAGGAGTTTAGATATAACTTCAATTGGCACATAAAATAGTTAACAATACGTTCAGAATCAAACAAACCAAATAACTCTGTATACTTAAGCCAGTGTGTGTGTGTATGTGTGTGTGTGTGTGTGTGTGTGTGTGTGTGCGTGTGTGCGTGTGTGCGTGTGTGCGTGTGTGCGTGAGTGTGTGCGGTGAAAGAATAAGACTGTTCAGAAAGAAAAATAAAAGCACACAAAATACTTTCACACAGATTAGGGTGCAACAATGTGGTGCAGGAAATTTGATCTGAGAAATCAAAGGCCATGCAGAAAGGTTTAAAGCAGGCCTGTGGAACAGTATTCACCAAGTGTCAATACGTGCCCATACTTGCTCTCCCTTTGTGACCACGAAACTGAAAAGCTGTGAAAAGCTAAAGGAAAAACGGGTCCACTAATACCTGCTACTTCACGCCTTCAGAACCAGCTCTGGTTTAAAAGAAAATGAGTGATTCATAATTTTCAGGAAATAATAAATAAATACGAGGAACTTCAAAGTACATGATCTACAATCATAATGAATATTTGATACTAAGAGGATTTCGAAATTATAATTTGATTACTCTCTTGTTTTGTACAAATTATCACTTCGTCGTTCTTTTGTTTAGCCTTTGTCACCAACTGCAACCTCTAAATAACTGAACAACAATGTATTGCACATTACAATAGATGAAAAATCAAAATAGCACCCTATTTCAATTTGAAAATAAACTGAGGTTTATTTGAAATTATAAACTGGTTTTTTGCTATAAAAAGTGAAGATCGAAATACGTGTAATTCTTAGGCTTTGTTATTGTGACTTTTGGGTGGGTGTAAAGTAAAGAAGACAGATGTAGTCGGGATAAAGATACACTTTTATTTCCGTAAACAGTAACTTTTTACACTCGTTGCAACAGCAAGAAAGTCTTTTCCGATTCACTTACAGCACGGCTCCAAATTCGTCACAAAACTGTCCCTTCTCCGTCGGCACGACTACTCAACGCTTCACATACGTCTGTCCTTTCCGTCGGCACGACTACTCAACGCTTCACATACGTCTGTCCTTTCCGTCGGCACGACTACTCAACGCTTCACATACGTCTGTCCTTTCCGTCGGCACGACTACTCAACGCTTCACATACGTCTGTCCTTTCCGTCGGCACGACTACTCAACGCTTCACATACGTCTGTCCCTTCCGTCTGTCACACTTTACCGCTATTTATATCTTCCAGGCACTATTCTGGAAAGTTCAGTTATTGCGGTGAAATACAAAGCAGAAAATTCCAGAAGCCTCTATCCTTTTCTCTCTTTCGGCAAGCGCCCCAACAATGCGGCCATTCTCTGTCTCTTTCCTTCGGCTCCTTTGCGGTAGTGCCGACAATAATGCGATGGGTGACATTATCCTCAGTTGGCAATGCTGAATAAGTCGAACTACACTAATCTAAATTAATACATTTTAGATTACGTTTATAGAACAGGACATATAAAGGTCAAATCTTTGTGATAGGGTATTTAAATTGATATTTTATTTATGATATAGTCTAGATAAATATCATTGGCCGTCTGGTCTACCCAGATAAATACTCTCATTCCACTTGAGTATTTGTCGGTTAGTTCAGACGTCTTAAGATATTACTCGTAATACACTGAGGTCTGAACTAGTGTAAACTTTCAGTAATGCTATTGCTATAAGCTTGTCCCGTAAGTTCGTTCGTTTTGCTCGCAAGTTCCGTCTATGGCACCTGAAAATCCTTAACCCTCTGTTCAGTTAAGTTATCATAGTTGCCTAACCGCCCCTACGGCTTAGAGGCCGAACTAGACTGGCTTTTGGATGTAGTGGGTGTAAACAGAAGGTTTGACAACTGCTCTGTCGTAGCTTGCTGCGGGTGAGGGGTGGTCCCAGCGCTCTTAGTGATTGGACCGTAACGAGAAACGTAAAACTATGAGAAAATCTTATATTATTTCCCTTTTTCTTCCAATGTGGGTTTTAAAATGTAATAAAAGAGAGGTTACCAAAATAAAACCACTTGTCTTTGAAATACTTAACTGCAATTATTCACTGTAACGCATTTTATTAAATAGTTTCACGTTCATTATAATTGAAGCTTTTTACGCTCCAAGAGATTCGTCAAACCTGAAAGAGGCAGACATAAACAAACTGTTAGTACTCAATGTGGTAACCCAGAGAATAAAAGATTGATTCTCTTTACTTTGTACTAGCTCCGCAACTTCCTCTCAGAACGGTAATTTCGTCGACTTCCATTTGTATTGTACGTGCTGTCAGATGAGTTTACACAGATTGCTAGATCAAAGCCCTGTCAGTCAGCAGCCTCTCTCACTCAGCTTACTATAATGTCTCTAGTAAACTTCATCAAAGGCTGAAAATCGCCAAAAGATTACATTCTTTTTTTTTATAGTTTTCATGCACTTTTATTAACTGTAATGTGTTGATAATTCAGGGCACAAAACTCATATTTTAAATATATTTATAATATTTTTAAACATTTGACGTGTACATTCAAAAGACTTTCCCTCCTCCTATACTAAACATTCTCAAAAATGCTTATTCTTCCACCTAATTCGTGTTAATCTAGATATACGTTTGTAGAAATGACATTGTTATGCTACATTTCCTTATAGATACAATGGGAATAGGAGAATACTTTGACAATACAATTATTCAACACTCATGAACTGTTTTGCTATCTTCCTACACGACGCGCGGGTTCTCTCACGTACACACGCAGCTCACACGCACACACACATACACACACTAAAAACTGACTCTGTAACTCAACGCTCATCTTCTTATACAGTGATAATTATGTAACACGGACCTTTCTCGAACTGCTACAGCTATGCTGGCTGCGGACCGTTCTCGAATAATCTGTAAAACCGCTTTTGGTTCTGCTGCTGTAATTGTTGCCACATGATCACAACCGTCGCGGAAGGCAGCCTGACCTTGAGCGTCTGATGCACGTATCGCCAGTGGGTTGGGGCAGCTCGGCTCGACCGTCCTTGTTGTGCGCCGGGTCAGAATATAAAAATGCTCAGAGGCTATTTTTCTGTGAAATACTGGACAACAATACAAATAAAGTTTCTTTGGAGAAAAGTAAGGACCCGCCTAAAAATGTCAAGAGTGTAATGTCATTACACAAGTGCATAGAACTCTGAACAAGGGTTCGCGTGGTTCATAAAATCATACTGTAAGCAATTACTTCTCAGACGAACGTAACTTTTGCACACTTCCCTTCCTCCCAGACTTGAAAGAGTGCGTGAGTTAGCGTCGAGAGACGAAGAGAGATGAAGACAGGGGGAGAGAGAATGGGTATGGGACACTATTGGGGTGCAACCTCATTCCACCTCCTCTAGATATATTACTTTCCCGAAGTTTTAGTGTTATATTTTTTGTTATTCTACTAAAAAAGGATCTTTAAACTTCCAATGAATTCAATTTAGAAAGAAAAAAGCTCACTAAAGTTTGCTATTAACTTCCATGCTGCAGGATAGCACCTCGAATTTAACATTGGTTTCACATTCATTACGTAAATGAATAGTTTGCTTTCTTCGTCTCTGGGCTGTGTTTTTCAGTTTACAGTCACTTGTAAGCTTTCCCTGTCAGGTGGATATTCATTTTATTTTCGGTATTCTTTAGTCAATATTAGGAAGTGTTTGAAATACTGGATATGATTTTCCAGAAATGTTCTTGAAGTGTCCTGTATAAAACTGTGGTTCTGTGCTACTTGAGGTCCATTTGGCTGTAAATCAGAGCAGAAAAGTATTGAAATTTGTGAACTAATACATTTATTAATGAATTCAAGTATCTTTCGGGTGTTTTCAAGGAACTTCCGCTCCGCCAATAGTGAAATATTTATTTTTACTTTTGCGAGAGGAGGTTGTCGGACGGCACAAAACACATCCACCCAGATGGTTCATTCTGTTTCTGAAAAAGACCATGGACTTTGAGATGGCCGTTTAGTTTTATAATTCAGTTCCAGAAGGCCGTATAAGCTCGAAGTTTAAACATAATCAGTAATCCACTTTTCCTGGAGAAGGCCATGGTTTTGAGATAGCCATTTGTTTCTTTCTTATTCATTTCCTGATGAAGGTCATAAGTTTGAAAAAGCCATTTATTTATTCAGTTCCTGATGAGACCCATGGTGTTTCGAATGGCCGAAAGCTCTACATTTTTAATTTAACAAGGCTCGTCACTTTGGAGTCAAAATTAATTATTTCCTTTTAATTACATGAAAAATGTAGTCCTTCAATTTTTATAAACAACCTATGAAATTCCTTTCAGGAATCTGAAGTTTGTGAAATGAGATAACGTGCGATATGCTAATGTACGGAAATGTAGATCTCGTTAAATTACAGAAGCTGTTACAAGACTTCGCCGACAGCGCATGTATTCCCAAACATCAAAGTACGCGTTTTTCCTGGTAAACAACAATGCCATCTCTAATTCATATCAGATAGCATACCCTAATAGCGACTTACAATGTTATAAAGTACTATGACGCAGGCCAGGACGCACAACAAAGAACGGTCGGGGTCAAGCTACTTAACACCATCTACCAGATGCGGCGAGTTTCAATGGCGCTCAAGGTCAAGCTACCGAACAACATTGAAGCAAGCAAACCCGTAACAGTCAGTATGGCATTACAACGGATTTGCTAAAACCTTCGTGAATAATCTGGCTGCCTGAGAGTTCCAGAAAGGTTAAGTTCGAGAAAAATCTGGCTACGTCATCGCCGGTATAAAAGCTTGGGGAGCGCGTGAGGGCAGACAATTTTAGTTAGTCAGCTTTTAGTCAATAAATTTTTACTTTTAGTGTGTTTGTGTCAGCTGCATGTGTATGGTCGTTGTGAGAGAACAGTCGCGTCGAAAGGAAGATAGCGAAACAATTAGTGTGTGTTGAGTGATTGTATCGTCAGAATTAGTTGTTGTGAAAAACACAAAATCGGGTGTTAAGGATGTGAGAAGACAACAGTTGTGACTGCTAATATCACGAGGGACTGTAGACTGTATTAACGTCAGAAACACAGAACTATTGTATATTCAGTGGAAGAAAATAAATTGAAAAAATAATAAATGCCTAATTTTGCCATTTTATTGCAGTACTTTAGGTCCCGAACTTCATATTTAACCAACTACAATGCTGTGGGATAAATTCCTAAGAATATGCATATTCAAACCTATATAATTCCTAATATTCTTTTAAACAATCACGCAAATGTTTTGTTCAGTGATGCGGGCTTATAACATTTTTAAAATTGGAAAGGTAGAATAAGACAGTCATGGGTTGCACTAACCACTGAGTTATCATGGCAAAATGCCGGCAAGACATTAAATTCTCCAACTTACTTGTATTAATCGTTCATGGTAATTTGCATAGCTCTACGCAACTATATGCCTCTATTGAAGACATTATTAACAATAAAATTCTCAATTATTTGCTGCTTGGTCTTCAATTGTTGTGAAGATTTGGAAGGGGTTCTTTAATTGGCCGGTTTCTAATGCCTGACGTTTAATGTAAACCTAAAAGCTTGGTGCTTAGAAACTTTTAAGCTCATAAGCGACTCATTATTACATTTTTGGGAGATAGTACGATGTCACGGTCTTTCCAGTTATGTTGGCAGAGCAGATAAATGAATTATCCTGTATTCATGTCTACCAACTTAACCTATCCTACTATATTACGTGCTTTTAAGGCTTAGGCCACTAGCAGTTTCAAAACCTCAAGCTTAACAATATTTTGATTAATACAGATATAGATATATTATTTACCATCTCAATAATGTTCCTCTTATTTATATTGCATGCGATATAATTTAAAAGAGTAAACCACTCGAATCTCTCCAGCCTTCGTTGTAATGACGATCGAAGATATTATGTAGTCACTGAATCTTAATATACGTTCTACGAGATAAACAGAGTAGGCCGTGTTCATAGTAAACATGACGGCTAACTTGAACAAATGTGTTGATTCTGAAATCGAAGAAAATTTGGAAATAAGCCCTACTTCTCTCATACCTGAAAAATCTAAAGAGAAATACGAAAGATAATATAGTGAATATATGCTAATAAAGTTCATGCATCAAAACACTATATGAAGATGAATGTTATGTTTTAAGATTAGTATTTCACATTTCATTCATATGTCATATTAAATTAGTAATTATCTCCCAAAAGATACACGTGTGTTTAGTGTATTCATTAATTCTCGGGAATTTTCCTTATCTTACCATCCTTATATGGCAATAAACTATTATGCTTACGCTAATTGAACGTCCGTTATTTTCTTTAGTACACTTTTAAATCTACATGTGTGTACCAGTGCTGCCGGTCCCTAAGGAATGCGAGGTTTACCATTCCAACCAAATGACTGCTCCAATCAGGGAATATGGAAAAAGGGCAGAGGAGAAAATTAAACAGATGAGCAGTGGAAGGAGTGTAAAGTTGCGGTGAGAACTGTCCATATGGGCTGGTTCGCCAGCTGTTACCCTACAGTGCTGTGTGGTATCAACACCACGCCACGGTGACTCAGCCGATCATTCAAAACCCAAACATTTGCAGTCTTCGCGTTCCGCCACCCCACATCATCACCACAACAGACAGTTGAACGCTTTTTTTTGCTTTGTTTTGTACAAGTTATTCTTTTCCAAGCCTCCGCACTGAAAAATAGTTCCGTTTCCATCACGCGCTCGCTCATGATGATCCATCATTGTAACGTGCGGGGACGCCTCGCCCATCCACCATACAGCCAGGACAGCGGCTCTATCGGAAACACATCAAATGCAAAGGCTGTTTAGACGACCCGCATACATAAATACATGAACGGCATTTACCATACAACATCGAGCATAGAAAGAAAGTGACACAAAAGGCCAACAAGTGGTTTATCTTCCCATACTTGGTGTTCTAAAATATTTTAGTCGCGTTCGCAATGTTTAGGTGTCATGGAAAATTCCCCTGCAGCGATGCCCAACCCTGTCTCCCTGGAGACGCCTTATGTAATTATCCGCTGCTTCCCCACCTCCTCTTTCAGTGGGAGGGTGAATCAGCTCTTGCTTCTGAGGTGTAGAAACACAACCAGACAGTCAGAATCATGTGACGGACACAAACAGGCGACTCCATGGCAGTTTATAAGTCATAACTTGAATTTCCTGGGAATTCGTAAGACGTACGCAAGGTCTTACGAAATTAAAAATGTGGGTCTCCTTAAAACCCACAAGTATATGTCATTTTTTTATTAGTGAACCCTTTTCATTTCCAATTCTACCTCTCAAACCTTTCCGAGATGTTTATTATTTGTGTGAATTTGCTCATACTTATACTTTTCTCAAATAGGAATATGCTATTCTTTTTTAGCTTTTGGTCTTGCAAAGAGAACGGAATTTTAAAGGTATTGCATAGCGACCAGGTCTTACATCATTTGACTAACGCTTAAAGTCTACTGGGTTACATATTTCCGTTGCATCTACAAGAAAATTCGCAATAAGGTACTTCTGAAAATGCTTATGTCGACTAAAATGAAGTAGATAGAGAAATAAGCATGAAACCAACCCGCCGCTGCAACACAATGCACGCCTGAGTGTTAAGGAGTAGCAAAATTGGCGTATAGTGGAAGGACAGGAATCCTACTTCCCCTCTTTCGCAAACGTTGGATATCGCTGTTGTATAGGTATTAACAAACAACAGCGCAGAGATCAGGTTATTATTTCCCGCCGTATACACAGATATCACAAACAAACGATCTATAGACTTCCTTTCATGTTCCTTTCTCAGAAAGTGAAACGCGTCGCTTTTTTTTCCTTTTTGATTCCACTATATGTTTATATTTTACACAAACGTCCACCAATGTTTTTTTCTTCGCGGGTGAAATTGAACAATCTTTTATGTATCTTGTATTTTTTTCTATAATACAATACATACATGTCGAATGCATCCGAAGCTGAAAAATAAGTGATTACTGCTGCCCAGAAACAGCGATTTTCAACGACGTTACCAGTTATATTACAAACTAAGATTAAAGTTGAAGTGAGTCATGTATATCTCACCATGCGATTTAAGCTAAGGCCTTCAAAATTTTGTGGTGTTATAGTGCTTTAGCATGATAGACAATTGCCCCCCTCTGCAGCGTGGTACTAGGTGTCTGCATCACGTCCAAGAGGTCCCAAGTTCGAATCTCGTTTAGGGTGAGTTATCCGGGTGTTTTTTCGGGAGTTTTCCTTATACTGAGAAGACGGATGTTGGGTAACTTAAAGCTCTATGGACCTCGGGCTCATTTGAGCGTAATTTCGCCCATTTCATTTATTCGCCGTCCGATATGACACTACGTTGGAGGAAGATAACAAAAAAGTATAGACATTTAATCTTATTAACCAAATGACACAACTCCGTCTTATTACGAAATGAAATGTTAATTTCTTATCATCTATGCAACATTTCTGTGTAGCACCATTGTGGGATTGTAACTTACTGCTGCTCTAATTCGTCAATTTCCTAATTTTTACACTGATTTATATGATGACGATTCGCTGCTTAGGCAGTTTCGGATATGGGTGTCCCACGTTTGAGAATGAGGGGAGGTTGGATGTACCTCCTTTCATTTTATGTGGGTTGTATTGCAGTGACGGTTTGGTTAATATGTACGTTGCGTTTGATTTACGAAAGAATTTTCAAATCTTTTGCGATAAACATCTGTTTATTAATGACTTCTTTGGTAGTGCTTACTTTAAGAACGCTATCAATATTTGGCAACAAAGTCAAAGCGCATGCCCAGAGAAGATGCACCAAGTGATCGTTGCTTTTAATATAGTTCAATTTGGATTAACTTTCTTCCCAAATATATTCAGAAGTATACTCAGTCTTATACAGACTAATCTTACCAACACTTATTTCTCAATCTACTTCATTTTAATCGACACAAATATTTTCAGAAATTAGTTCATTGCTAATTGTCTTGTAGATTCAAGTAAAATATGGGAATATAGTAGGCTTTAAGCGATAATCAAATGTTTTAAGAGCCGGTTGCTATGCTATACCTAGGAATTACTTTCTCTTTTCAAGGGCAAGGGATAAAAAGAAGAATAACATGTTACTATTTGAAAAAAGTATACGTATTAGAACATTCAAACAAATAATAAAGATTATCTTGGAATGGTTAACGTTCAAGTTGTGTGTTCGAACGATCCACATTTTTGTTTAGTAGGTTTTATCCTTCTCTTACTGTTTACCATTCATGTAAAAGTCATCCAGAATGAAGGGGTCTTCCAAGGACATTCCCAGAAAATTCAAATTATAACTTAGGACTTGCCATGAACTTACATGTTTCTGTCCGTCACTGGTTGTTATTCTACACGTTACAGGCTCTAGCTGAATCATCCTTCGACTGAAGCATGGGCTTATAGCAGTTAATTGCGTAAAAGATAGGTTGGACATCGCTGATGTATATCATATAGTGCACCATTATAAAATCGACTTATGTCTATTAAACCAAGTTTTGACTGAGTGAGAGAATGTTGTAGTACTTCAACAGTGACTAAGTTATTCGTAAATGAAATCAGCCTGACTTACCCGACAGTAGGATAAGCTGATTCCCCTGGTATCAGCAAATACATCAAAAAATCATTATAATGTCATAGCACAGAATATGATTAAAATGGAAACTGCGTCGTAATACTTACATAATCACATTATAGGTTCGCAGATTTACTAAATAACTTAATTTCTCAATAGATACACATACTGTCATATTTTGTCACCGAATTGTGAAGCAGAAATTACGGTCATCGGTAAAAATTCAACACCAAAAAAATTAAACAGCAGAATAGTTTAACAAAATGTGCGTTTTCTGTAAATCCTCCGATTCCATGCTTGAATAACAGCAATGCCAGGGAAGGGAATGAAGATGGACGGCGTTTTATGACGAAACGTCGTGATAACATCAGCGATGTAACCCAATATCGGCGAATGGTGAAACTAATCAATAGAAGAAGATAAACTTGGTCGTAAAACCAGGGTCTGACGTCACTGACACGTGGCATACTCACATTACGAAATAAAATTCGTAATAAATAACGGAGAGTGATAACTAATAATAAATACATGCTTACTTTCATGTTCAAAATCCTTACGGATGTATTGATTTCTTCAGTAAGGTAGTATTTTTAACACCACAATAAATGTCATACAGGAAGAAAAATGTATTAAAATTATCATGAAACTCTATTTTAACACCGCAATAAATGTCGCCAAGGAAGAAAAATGTATTAAAATTATCCATAAAGCCCGTCAGTATCCCCTATCTTGTGTCGCTAAATAATTCTTTTAGCCCATGACCAGAGTAAAACAAACGGTTACACAATATGCTCAACCTAAGCATTTTAAAAACATAATTATATATTTCCCACCGGGTGGAAGGGAAGTCATTGCATTATTTAAACCACTGATAGATCTCGGTCCTTGGAACACATTTTGTATCTGACCATTTCCTACGGAGATATTTTAGTTTTGTCGAAAACCAGCTGGCAACACTCCAAATTGTGTGGGTGTCACTTTCACTATGTAAGTATATGAACAAACACCGTAACGGCTCGTCTCGTGAGCGTAAACCAATACCGTGCCACGTCTTTCATTTTTACTGTGCGAGTGTAGGCCAATTAGAATCGTTATCTCACAAGACGTTACACCATTCTGCGTCGTGCTTGCGTCGACATGTTTACATTCAGAAACCGGTTCAAATCCGTGACCAATCGCAACGCAACTTTGCCGAGTTACTTCACATCTGAGAAAGCTGCTCGGAATATTTCTTTAATTCTTTTAAGTGATTAATTATTTCGAAACCCTATGTGATTTCCCATAATTACTACCGAAACTATGCCAGAAATAAGTTACTCTACGCATCTTACATGTAATAAATTATTATCTTCGTACATTCTTGTGGACTTACTCATCGAATTTGGAGGAAAAGTAATTTATTTTTTGAAATCGGCTGATCAAAGAACAAAATGCCATTAAACTTTTTTGTTTGTAATGCTTTCATGAAGCATGTCGAGATATATGCAATATATTACCGTAAGAATGTGTAAACTGTTGAAATTAATGATTACAACACGAAACCCTGAAGAAAGAAACTTTTAAATATCAATTAATAATATGTATAACGAACTTGATATCCTGTAAACTCAGGAAGTTCAAGTTTTCTTACTATTTATCCAAGCTCAAAATATAAAATCGTTATATATATGCAACAATATATTGAACCTAATGTGTAATACAATTGTTTAGTTAGTTTAAATGTTTATGTTCTTATGCATTATGTGTTTTTTTTGTAATGTTGTGATCTGTTTTGTCAGTGACCGATATTATATTCACTGCAATTGAACTTCTATCTAAGAAATTAAATGGGAAAACAAATAAGAGCAATAATTGGTATTGTTGGCTTTTCCGTTTGGAACACGACTTTAAGACTGAATGAAAACCTGCACCCTTTTTATTAATTTTTTTTTTTTTTTTTTTTTTTTTTTAACGTATGATGCAAATTGAATTGCACATGTGAATTAAACATTAGATACAAATACGATACTAAAAGTAAAGTAACACACATAAAAAATCAACTATTTTCTCTTCCTCCCATACAAACGTTGAAAAAAATTAACATTTAGATTTTGACATTCAAAGGAGCTTTAAAATAAAATCTGCAAAATAAAAAGTAAAGAACAAACCATTTAGTTTCCCATCATCGCAAGCCAAAATAACTCCCGATGACACCATTTTATTTTCTCTATTGCTTATCTCAGGACAGCAGTCTTGTAAATACTGTTGTGAAATATAGCCTGAAGCAGCCCGACATAGTGGGACGAAACGTCGACATCAGTCATAAACAGGGAACAGATCCTCATACAGAGAACAAAAAAGTTGCGGAGTATGGACTATAGCAAGTGGTAGGAATCAGTCTGTCACATGATCACAGCACAGAGGAAGGTACGTACAATTGATGTAGGAATGTTGCAGATAACGTTGCTGAATGATTTACATTCAACGTTGTCACCATTTGCAATAACATATTCACTCCTATATTCTTGTACAAGTTCAGCACTACGTGAATATTTCGATTTTCGTGCTGGAGGCATTTTATTGTATGGAATTAATGAACATATTCGAGAGACACTATGCACTGTAAGCAGTGTGCTTTGTGCTGTCACTGTACTGAGCCAATGACGTCATGTTCTGCCCGTGTGGAAAATAGCTTGCGACCGGCTCATTTCGCGATAGCTGTATAAAGGTTCCAAGCCTAGTTATAACCAAGACGCGGTCTTCCCAGGAAGACTTAGCATGACACTGGTCTCTGCAGCCTACGCAATGCATCGCCTACAGTAATGTTGACTAAAATACCACATCCTAAAGTGCTAACACAAGGAATAAAATGTATAGCTTAATGTTGTGAATCTAAAAGACACACAACAAATTAAGGAAAATAGTAACGTTATTTTACTGTGCACCTTGAGTTTCGGCGTTATAAAATCAAAATTATGCACTTTATAGTAGCAGCTTTCTTTTCTTTCTCGTTAGATCATGCAAAGGATATACAAATCATGAAGTTCAGCATGCAAACAGCGAACTCCTTTTTAAATATCTCAGATCGTGTGTGCTTATATGTAGCTGTAACGTACATGCATTGAAGCCATTTCAGAATGCATTGCTAGTGATTTAAAAGTAGCAGAAACGCAATATTTTTACAAATCATTTCCAAAATAAACATGAAAGTAAGTTATAGTGGGTGAAGAAACACGTGTGGTTGTAATGTATTATATTAAATTTATAGTTTATTTTCCCCACTGATTTACTTTTTTGACGAACTGGATATTTCACATCTACGCAGAGTCCCTTTTAGTTAAATCAAAAATATTCCCCACCGTTTTCAAACTCCGTAATTCAAATCGCCTCGAGCTTTTCATATTTTTCCCGAAATAACCACAATTCCCTGCTCTAAAATCGATTGCTTGCACGATTTCTCATTGTACAGTATCATAGCTCCTCCGAGGTTTGGCATAGACTTTTTATAGGAGTTTGAGTAGCACTTCCTGCGATGGTCCAATCGACATGCATACATGGACAAAAACTAAACCAGAATACAACTTTAAAAGGAGGAAAGGAAAATAAGAAAAAAATCCCTGCTTCTGCGGAAGAGAAATTAAAATTAAGCGGGAACGGAGGATTACACAAATGCCCGGAGCTTGAAAAATATCAGGCATTGCATGCTTGGAACTGGGAGACTGAATGCCACGGGAGTTAATGGACTTCCAGAGGTATCATGATCTGCCATTTTCTTTTCTTTTTTTTTGGGGGGGGGGGGGACTGAATGTACAGGCAGTTGCGTCTGACCATATAAACGATAAATGAAAGCACCTGCAGAGATCAGTCCTTTCAGTAAATTCCATAGTATGCTAAAAATATTAGTCACATTTGATTTTGGAAACAAACCGGATGAGTTTAGAATAGGCATGGGCACGAGAGGAGAGGTATCGACTGAACTTGCCTTACTCACCCTACATTCTCTTACCGAGTAGTGAAGGTTGTTTTGATAAAACTAGCGAAGTAGTGGCTTTGTTCCATCTGCGTGGTAGTAATAATTTCTACGCGTTCTATTTTGTTTATATGCTGCATGCAATACTTATTACAGCTAGCTATTGCAGTTGGACAAATTACATAATTTTCATGTCTATAACCTTCTTTATCTTATGCACGTAATATTCTTATGTCGCCTTATGATTAACAATCTAAATTGTTTCTCTTTTACAATAAATGAAGCAGTAAAGTTTCACTGTTGTTTAGCCTTAAATATTTTAAAACTATTTGATCAAGAAAATAAATTATTTCGTTTTATACTCAATATTGTGTTCAAACTTTGAAACACGAAATACAATAGCTTATATTAGATAAACTAGTAAGAAACTAAAGCTCTAAGAAGCGGAATCACATCGTCCCTTTTATATGTTTACAAATACGAGTTTGCAATTGTAAAGGTCACCAAAGTTTGATTCATGCTTCTGATCAAAGTAGCGTTTGATATTGTAACACTTTATATTTGCAAATTGAAATCCGCATATTAAACAACAAACGTCCTAGTTTTTGTAACTTACGAAATATTCTCTGCCTCTCTTCATAAGACAGACGTCCCCACGAAGGCATATCTGCCACAGAATGAGGCGTGTCGGAAACAAAAGTAAAGTGAAGGGGAGGGATGATCGGTGGAGTGAGGCGAGAACGTGTTTCAGTGGAGTGGTCCTTTTGAGCCGATTTTGCCTATGCCTCATTTAGAACGAACGACATTAAATAGATAATTCAGTTTCTATATGTTAATATCATAAAATGTATCAGTTTCATGGAACTTATCTCTGAATTTTCAAGCACCCAAAGCATTCCAGTGAGCGTTTAAAATTGTTTACCATATTTTTAGTTTGAATAAAAAGTGCCCCTCTTAAGGTTATTTAAGATGCCGGGCAATTCTCTCATTTTCACTCAGATAGCAAAAGTATATAGGTGAAAGTGTTCCTTGAGAAGAAAACGCAATAAAACATGTAAACATCTGGTGTGGGCACTAACATGACTTTATCTACACTTTTGCAAGGTATTCTTAAAAAGTCTTCTATCTACTTCATCTTAATGCAGATACACATTTGTAGACACGTCTTGTTACATACTTATAGGTACAATGGAAAGAGAAAAATACGCTAGGTTTAAGTGACAGCCTTTTAAGAGCTGGTCGCTATGTGATGACTGACATTTCATTACCTTTATACGTTCCAGCACATACAAAACGAATAACGACTTCCCATTTGAGAGAAGTATAAGTACTGAAAAAATATAAACAAATAACAAAGAATCTCTCGGACTTAGTTAACTCTACAACAAATTGTATTTGACATAAGTTGTGTTTTTAACGTGATCTACATTTTATGTGTACTAACACGTCTATTTATTACGGTTTACAGTTATACGGAAGTCACTCAGAATAAAGAGTGGACATACCCAAGAAATTAAAGATACACATTTTATTGTGCATGAAAATATCTTAAACATGTGATATTTTAATCCAAATAGCTGTTTTTGAAAAAAATCAATTCTGTCAACATATTCAATATAAAGGGTAGTCTAGAGTGGGAGATTTTCTTGAAAATCTTCATGCTGCATCCTTAGAAGATGCTAAACCAAGACAACTTTGGTATTTAACGACTTTTCGTTTGAGTTACGCTATTTATAAAGAGACGCACTCTCACGCACACTCACAAGCATGAGTATATAAGCACACGTGCACGCACACCCACACCAACACCCCATTCCCCAAAACCCACACCTAGCACTTAATTATTAATTTATTTTTATAAAGTCCTACAGTATGTGCATTTCTATGAAAATCTCAGTATCAAGTTTCAGAAAGGAATGTAATAGTTCCGCAGCAAAACCGACTATCAGGAGGTCCTCCAACATAAGCACGTTCTCTGCGGTCACTTCCACATATCTGGATTAACTCCACATACGTTCCCATATTACAATGAGAAATGCATATCCGCAGAATATTCCTCAAATTGAGTGCTGAGCAGAGTATGTTGTTTACTCATAGATGCATTAATATATGTAGAGCGGAATAATAGCAGGTGAGCCATATATGGAGCACACTAGTGATATTGAATTTATTCCCTGTGTCTCTTCCTTCTACCGCAACACATCTCTGCACAGATTACTCAGTGCAAAGTTCTGTCATATTCGTTTAGTCGTAACTGTAATTTTAAATCTCTTGAGCTTTATGTAGTTTTGTAAAATATAATTAGGTAAGTTAGAAACTCTTCTGTACCATTTCTAAGCTTTCCTTGTTACCCCCATGTGATTTTTGGATCTTCGAACTACAATTGTTTGTTTAACATATGTACAGTCATGGAAAAAATATTGAGCGCATTAGGAGAGCAGAATATTTCAAAGTTTGACGTGTTGCAGCGCGGTTTACACAATCAATATTTCCAACATACAGCTGAGTTTATTGGTAGTCTCTGTTTTATGTTATCGTCTGTCGGACACACAAATAGACTGTGTCTTGAATCACCATTCAAATTTGCATTTGTCCCTGATAAAGAAAGAGCCAGCTGGTGATATTCTTCCCATTCTTTGACAACAATAAGTGAACAGAACGAAACAGATATCTGTCTGATACTATGCTTATTGGTATTCACAGGAGACGCATCCAAAAGCAATTAGATCAAGCAACCAGTACGTTTACTATAAAACTTGGCCGGAGGTGCACGGCTCGTCTACCGGACACGTACTGCAAGACTTCGCTGGCAGTCGCACGTCAAACAAATCTCAAATTACATTAACAATTATCAGAATAAATGCAAAACATAACTTATTACACCAGATGTTGGAAATGACGTTCATCTGCATCTACGGCATCTTCTGACGAAATGTTCATTCATACGCTTTAGTTCAGTTTCCAAAATAGCGCTAATTTCTCTCCTGATTTTCTTTTCTTTTCTTTTTTGCATGGAACCTAAGGTGACCGTACTAACCTTTCTCCAATTTTGTCTAATTTCTGTTCCATAAGCACACGTCGTTTAACCTTTCTTTTCCTATCATGAATTGACCCCGTCTCCCTGAATTTATTTACAAGCAAACGAACGGTTTCTCTACTCAGAATAGGCACCAGAAAATTTAGTATCAAATTGCCTTACAGCTTCCCTACAACATGATGTAAGTACATACCTACCTATATAAACATTTTTTGTTGTATTGTATACTGCAATCGATTAATTTTGAGAACACTTCAAGCACAACTACACACTTCTAAACACTCATAATGTTATTCACGTTTGAACTGAACTGGAACAGCACAGAAAATCTACCTAAGAGAACTAAGATTGACGCGCATGTGATTGTTAGCACGCGCGCTCAGGAAAACGTAGTGAAGGTCGAACGAGCCGTGCACTTGCCAGCCAAGTTTTCTAGTAAACGTACTGTAGCACGTTGTACTAAATTCGTATCTGTGGTAGCAGACCTGACGCTCAAGCATCTACAGCTCGTAGGTAACGCACGCGCTTTGGATGCTTGCAAAGCTAAGTTAAAATCTCAGTGACAGTGCACACTTTTTTGTTCCCTTTTATTTGCTTTATATATTATTATTATAGGTTTTCTACCATATTTGTTATATATATGATACACGTGCGTGCGCGTGTATCTAACGTTAAATATATAACAAATATGGTAGAAAACCTATAATAGTAATATATAAACCGAAAGTGAAGAAAGCAAATATATATAGCATAGCTAACGCTGAATACAAGGCTTCGTCTTCATTTCCGGGTGGTTATCAAGCTCAGTTTTTCTTTGATAATATTTTATACGTTATAGTGAATTTTGTGTAATATAAAAGTAATTTACTTCCATATAAAAAGTGATAATATGAAAAAGAAAGGAAGGAAAGACCTAAAAACTATGAGCTTGTCTGGATTCGAACGTATTTCCCGAGGAGCGAGATTTAAACGCAATATTTTGGCACTGAATCGTTTTTACCACGGGTACATATTAATTGGTCTATTCATGCAAAATTGTAAGGACAGTTCAACTCACAAGGACTATTATGGCGCAATAAACTGTGTCTTGCCTCGATGCGTAGACGATTGGTCTGTAGCACGAGTGAACCAAGCTCTGGTAACTTCGTGTAATTCCGTGAGACCGAAGCAACACTTTGAAATCTTACAGCGCTCAATCATTTTTTCCATGGCTGTACCATTACATTAAACACAGTACTAGACTTTTCTAAGTCGGGAAATAGTGTTTTCATCTTTCCCTTTGTACACCAACATATCCTATTCCTTGTAGAAATGTCAAATAAAGGAATGCTACTAATGTTAAAGAACAATTTTATTTCCTTCTTGTTCCCAGCTCTAAGCTAGGAACCAAGTAAAATATTTTTCATTCCTGTTTTTATTTTTCCCCCTTATTTATTTTTTCCCTTGCTGTCTTCTTAAAATAGCGAGCCCTAAGTTTGATCACAATTTGGAACTGTCGATATTATTGTTCGGAAGTGTAGAAGTCATATCTCAAAATAGATGATGCTCAGGAAAGGAAAATTGTTATATACCACATGATGAATATCACTTCATATACGTGTTTTTATCATCACAGTGATAATATGTAGCAGAAAATATTTATTTGAACACCAGTAAATTATATTCATATATTCAATATGTGACAAACTTAATAATTCTGTTTCCCTGAGTAAAACAATTTTCTGTAACAGATTCAGTGTGCGTATGTGTGTGCGTGTTACGGCGATTTTTAAATCTAATCAATATAAGCCTCTTTGCTCAATAAATCTTAATCATTATTCCTTCTCCATACATAACACAAATGGCAACTGTTATTTATGTCTCACATGCGCGAGATGTATCAAGTCTATTATATTTATTCCAAAAGGAAACTCAAGGAATATTGGTAATTCAAGGAGAGGACTTGAGAGATAAGTTCGAAATATACATGTATTTCGCTTCTCGTGAAGAATTAATTAAAATTGATAGTCATTTTTGATAAAAATAAAATGTTTGAACGAGCTTCCTTACAAAGGGTAACCTTCTTGAAAATACTTCATGTTACATTCTGAACTATATAACAAGTTTCATATTTTATCTACATCATTTTTAAGTTATAAGATCCTACACAGGCGTGCGCGTACACACAGAGACCGAATTTTTGTTTGGAGTACATTACTTCCTCCACCTATCACAAATAGTAGAGAAAGTAATTGATCTTGTTTTTACAATAAAATACAAAAGATGTGGAAATGTCGGCGCACTCTTAAATAAATTCAAGATGTACTCAGACATTCCAAAATACATCTTTGGAAATAAAAGTGACAGTGTGCAGGATTTGGAAAACATAAGATTAGGTAATAATAACTAACGAGAAAAGGTGACAACAATTTTTCTCAGATAAATAGGACAGAGCAGCGATGTTCAACGTTTGCGAAAGAGGAGTTTGGATTTACCGCTTTCCACTATACGCGAACTTGGCCTCTCTTTAACCCCTGGTCGTGCATTGTGTTGCAGCGGGGGATTGGTTATATGTACGTTGCGTTTGTTTTACATAAGCAATTTCAAATCTTATGGGCTACACACTATTCATTAGTGACTGCTTTGGTACTGTTTAGGTATAAGAAGTCGATCAGTATTTGGCGACAAAGTCGAAGTGCATAGCTTTAGAAGATACACCAAGTGAGTGACCTCCTGTAACTTATTGCGATACACACTTTGAACATAGTTCAATTTCGAGAAACTGTTCACAAATATATGTAGAGCTATACTCACTCTTATACACATTCTTGTAAATGCTTATTTTTCCATCTACATAATTTTAGTCGACATAAGTATTTTCAGAAAGTAGCCTATTGCTAATGTTTTTGTAGGTGCAAGAGGAATATGGGAATACAGTATATTTTAAGTGGTAGTGAAATGTGTTTTAGAGCTGGTTACTATGCTCTACCTCTGATACCTCGTTCGGTTTGCAAGCAAAGGGATAAAAATACGAATAACATATTCCTATTTGAAAAAAGTATAAATAATGGAAAATTCAAATAAATAAGAAAGAATATCTCGAAAATGGTTCACTTAGAAGAAAACGAAGTAATTGACCTAAATTGTGTGTTTTAACGAGATCCACGTTTTTATTTAGTAAGCTTTCGTCGGTCTCTTACTGTTCCTTTGTGCAAAAATCCAGAATGAAGAGGTGTACTGAGGACATTCTCAGAAAATTCAAGCTATACTCTTGAAACCACCATGGAATCAGCTGTTTGTGTCTGTGACTGCATACTGACATCTGTCCCTCCGACTGCAGGAGTGGAATGGGAAACAGCCACTCAATACGTAAAGTTCTCCAAAGATACAACTTTGGACATCCTTGGGATAGAGGTTGTACTGAAAGAAAATATCTGGGGAAGTCTTGAAAATAAAAGATTTATGTAAAACAATGAACAGAGATGGGGGAGAGAAGGTTATGATGACATTATGTAGAAGGCATTAAATGCAGGTTTAGTGTGGGTGAGAAGAGGGGCAGTGTTTCCAGGAGTGTTAAGAGGAAGACAACCAGAAACGTGTATTATATGTTGAGAAAAGGAAAGTAAAGTCAATCAGTAGAATGGAAACGGTTACATAAATGGAGATTCAAAGTGGGACAAAGTGATTGAGGAAATGATAGCTATAAAATAGTTACACTTAAGGGAGAGCAAAGAGTCAATGCTTTGGGTGAATTTTTAAGGAAATGAACAAAAAGTTTTTATAGGAAGTAAGAAAGCAAGGCGCGCAAGAAGGGCGTGAGAAGAAATAATAAGATAAAGTACGAATTAAAAATGGAAGGATAAGGAGAAGAATAAGGACTAACCGCAAACCAAGGACGATGCGTAAGGATTCTTTAAAAAAAGGGGAAATATGCCTCAAATTCTTACAAACACTTATTCCTCTATCTACTTCCTGTCAATCGACATACACATTTGTATAAATTATCTTATTGCTAATTTTCTTGTAGGTACAAGGGCTTTAAGCGATGGTCTAATGTTTCAAGAGGTCGCTGTATCACGACTTTGAAATTCCGTTCTCTTTGCATGACCAATAGATAAAAAAAAGGAAGAATTAATAACGACCTCCCATTTGAGAACGGTCTACACGTATTGCAAAATTCTGACAAATGACAGGGGAACCGAAATGGTTCCCTTCATAAGAGAGATCATTTTTCATAAGTTGCGTGTTTTAACGCGATCTACATTTTTGGTATAATACGATTTGGTCTATCTTATTTGACTTACTATTTATGCAAAAATCATCAATAGTAATCAGGAATACATGGGCTGTAGCCAGAAAATTCAAATTATGTAGTTAATTTATCATAAAATATCTTAAACATACGGCACTTTAATCAAAATCTTTAGAGCAACTTTACAGAAAATCAAAATTTTCGAATCATAATTTTCTATGTAAAGGGTTGTTTAGAGTAGAGAAATTTTCTTCAAAATCTTCGTGTCGCATCCTTAAAAATACTTTCTTTCTGTTTAAATATTAACATTGGTTTTTAACCAATTTTCGTTTCTAAGTTATGCTGTTCACAGACACACACACACACACACACACACACACACACACACACACACGCACGCACGCACACACACATACATACACATACGCACGCACACACACTGACCTTGTAAAAGGGCTTTTTTATTCAGGGGGGTTCAGAAAAGGAAGTTAAAAGGCATAAAGTGGTCCTAAGAATTTAATCTGTGCGCAGTTTTTTTGTATACACTTGACATATTTCTGAGTGGAACTTCCATAAGAATATGGCAGCAGACGGTATCTTCTCCTTTAAGCCATCAGCTGTTTATCAGCCAGCAATAGGTCCGACATGGCAGTTCGTGCAGGTAGCTATGTTAGTTATGTACGATGTTGCTTCCCTAAATAGTGGATTGGGCGAGATGGCTTTGCATCAAGGCCTCGGCTGCATGAGTTGAAATATCTGGAGTTTTACATTTGGAGACATAGGGCAGTTGATGACATACTATGCTGAGACAATTACCCGCTAATCCTGGCGTGGGAAGCAAGGTACAGGAGGGCCTATTTTATTTAAATGTAAATTATACGTGTATATTTACTCCTAATATTTGAACTTGTATTTACGTATTTAGTTTGTTCTAATTTACCTTTAGTTGCTGAATTATAAGTAAAAAGTTGTAAGTAAAAAGTTAAAAGTGAGAGAAGTGTTATATGAGTCACAAATTTCGAATACACGTCCTGCCTTGGGAAACAAGGTACAGAATGGCCTGTACTGCGGATCTTTATTTTATTTTGTGCTTTATTCTGCAGCATTGTGTTGATAATCAAGGCCATGTGTATCAGACCACCCCCGTGGTGTTGGGGGGCAGAATGTTTGCCTAATCGAGTTTGAATCTCGATTACACTGACCACTCAGACAAAGAAAAGATGACCGTCAAGTAACCTTAGGCTCTATGGACGCCGGGCTCTTTTGAGCATCTTTCAATTTAATTCTTCCTCCGATTTAACCTACCTTGTTAAAGCACATTGTACAATTATAATGAATTAATGAAGTATGTGTAAATAGTTGCTTGTAATACTGATGAAATTATAAAGCAACTACGTAAAAATTCTATGCCATCGATCATAGAAGATAATCAAACCAGCTGAAATATAATTGCGCTCTGTTGAAGAAACGACACCTAAAAAGAAAAATAAGTGAGCAAAAAGAATATTTTGCACTCTTAAGACTTTCACTACTCACTCTCATAGAAATTATTCTTAAACACAGTTATCCTATATCTGCTTCATGAGAATACAGACAAGTTTAACGAAATATGTTATTGCATATATATTTTGTAGGCGCAAGGGAAATAATATAGAAATACAGTAGTCAAATCTTTTAAGAGCTGGTCGCTATGTTGTAGCTTGGAAATTTCATTTTCTTCCCTTGGCCAAGAAAGAAAGAAGAAAAAAAGTAGCCACAAAAATAAAATGACGAATTCCCCTTTGAGAAAAGTATAAATGTCTTAAAATATAAACCCTTAACAAGGAAAGGTTTACTCTACACCAAAAATAAGCATACATTGTGGACATTAACAAAAGTTATTTCTTGTAGAGTACGATTTCGCGTTTCTCTTACGGTTACCAGTTGTGCAAAGATAATTCAGAATTAAGCGGACTTGAGGAACTTTTCCCAGAAAATTCCAGATGTACATTTAAGATGAAAGTATCTTAAACACATGGTAATTTAATCCAAATCGTTAGTCATTTTTGACTAAATAAAAAATATTCAACAATTTTCAGTAAAAGGAGTTCGGGTGGAAGGATATGTTGGCAATCTTCAAGTGGCATCCTAGGAAGACTTTGAAATTAAATACAATTTTGATATTTAACCTACTTTTTGTTTTCGAGTTATGCTGTTTACACAGGCGAGGATATTTTTTTAAAAGTATTTTCGTGTTTTAGAGAGTCGCAGAAATGTATTTCCGTAGAAATTTCGATAGAATTTTTGGGAGAACGAAGATTGATATGTATACTTGCATTCAAAGTATCAAAATTAATGAGATACAGTTGTTTTGCTGACCAGACAACTAAACAGATTATATTCAACCAGTTTTCTTGATCACTTAATTTTGCAGCTACTGTAAGTACGGTGATTACACTTTTAAAATAATCGCTTAGTCACAAATGTTCTTAACAATACCGCCAAAATACTGTGGCGTTGGCACGAAATATCTATGCAGTACTAAACGCCGAACTTTCGTGGGGAAAGTACTAACGATGTTTAATGTTCTGTGGACTAATGTCACTTTGTTAGGCAGTTAGTTCTAGCCAGCTTTTAACTTCTGGTTGTAAAGTTTGTGTGTATCAGCAGCGAAAAAGAAATGTGGTATGAGAATGTGATTGAGACCATAGCTTATGTAATTAGTGGAGCTTAATAAATAAAGAATAATCAAAAATAAACTGAACGAGTGATTTTGTCACTATATATACGTCAGGTGAGTCAGTCACCCCTTATTTTTTGGGAGGTAGGTCACCCATCAAACGCCATGTGCGCTTTAGCCCAATTTTGCACTTAGCAAAACCTATTGCTTGACGTTCCTAGAGAGAAGAATACGCAAAATTCAAAGCAACAGCGGTTTAAGGTGCAGAACGTACTCCTCGCTAAAGTACACCTCAAAAACATACGACTCGAGTATGTAACCAAATACATCCATGTTAAATACTTGGGTGGAACCTAACATAGGGGCTCATACTTTCAGGTTAGAGTATAAAATGCGGATTGTATAAAACTGGAAAATAAGGGGCATGTGTCCCACCTGGTATATATAATTGCTAAGTACTTAGCTGAATGCAATTTAGTGTGAAGAGCACTTAAGCAGGATGATTTGTGGAGAATAAGCCAAAGTGAGAAATCAATTTTATTGGTTGTGCTCAGCATTTGCTGTTCAGTGTTGCCGCCACTGCATCCCAAAGTGGGTTCTTCGGAGTCATGGACCAATCGAGCAGCGTATCGACCAGGAATACAGTGCCATCTGTCGCAAGCACCAAGAAGGACACAGGTGCAGCAAACGTAACGGCAGTGCAAGTTGTCCTAACTCGAATAACAATACACTAACGCTTTCCGAAACTGTCAAAGGCAAGAGCCAGAGCGGGGTCTCATTTAAATAACGTCATGCGGCAGGAGTAAGGGCGATACAAAGGGCCTTGTAGAGCGGTAGCAGAGGGGAAGCTTCTTGATTTTTGGGGCCAATTCGCATACAAAGTGGTTTTCGGTGCTCCGGGGAAACAAGTGCTCTAGTTCCCTACATCAGCACACGTGACACTACAACGTAACGCTTTGCATGC
Organism: Tenodera sinensis; assembly: GCA_030765045.1. Taxonomy (NCBI): domain Eukaryota; kingdom Metazoa; phylum Arthropoda; class Insecta; order Mantodea; family Mantidae; genus Tenodera; species Tenodera sinensis. The sequence goes on from CM060963.1 coordinate 91,560,438, forward strand.
CACAGCTAAATTTGCGGTCTTTCTGTGTACAAAATGAGATTCTCATCAAAACGTTTAAACAGAAATAATTAAACTGCCAACTAACTGGCAAGCACGTTAATTAACTCAGATGATCAGTATTTTCAACTCAGTTCAAATTAAACTAATTTAAAAGCTTGAGATAAGCACAACACTTACCAGAATATTGAAATATTACAACACAATGTTCTTCTCTATATTGTTGTATTTCAAAAAGTGTTAGTAAAGAAGACAGAGTTCAGACTAAAGTAAACACTTCAGAACAATACAATTCTACACCAAGGGAGGTAGAATGGCAATAAGGAAATCAATGAATAATCTACTGCTATTTACAGCAGAAACAATACATTCATGATGACTACACAAAATGTTGATTAATAAAGTACTGAAAGAAAATTACTGAAACATTAGTGTACAAGATTATTATAAACGTAAGTTTGTATTCTAAATTGTTTTAAATCTCTTAAAGCTGCTGGGCTTATGCAGCAATGAAAAACCTAAAGTTATCAAACATGCTCGCATATTGAGTGTTAACTCTGTAAGTGTCTTTAAGTAATTTAGTATGTATTTTCGTATAAACTGTACCACAAACTGTCCTGCATAGGCGCGGTCAGAGTCAGGCTCTTACAGCCGCAATTAGGCTTCATAAGGGAACAAAAAGATTGTTTCTGTCATTATTTTGAACCACGAATTTTAGTGAATTTAGGAACACACTACAGAAACACATATAATTCCAAAACGTAGAGATTCCTGTTAAATCGTTTAGAATCATGTATTTACCATTCTGTACAAACGCATAAGCAGTAATACCAGTGATGCTCAACCTAATGCGAAAGAGGGAAGGGTGGATTTGCCTCCACCTACATTTTGCGGAGCTATGATGTATTCATTGTACCCAACAACAAACCTCTCTAACGCTTGGTTACCTGAATGAGTGGAGGGGAAACGCTTTACGCACAGCACAAAAGAGTTGGGGTAGATTGACAAGCTGACGTCATTAGTATACAAGAGACAAGGTTGGGCATCGCTGTGTAATATTTTTTCAAATTCGGTTTCACTTCACGCCGATTCTGTCCTAAAAATCTGTAGACTTTAACTAGCAATGATTATAATATTTTCTTATAAGAGAGGCATGTGAAGATTCACTGTCCGTCTTCAGTATACCTTAGTAAAATTATTTTGTTGTTTAACCACGCTGTCAATTGCCAGGATCACATTGCGTCGCCGGTGTGCCGGAACTTCAGTATACCAATTACTGAACGTCATAATAGAATGATCCATCCTCTGTAGATATGTATAAAGAACTATGTAATCTCTTATGAATCCTTGGCTCAACAGCAGAGTGATATGAGTTCTATTGTTTTACAGGTCCTTAAAAGTAACTCCTTTGCCACCATTGCCACCACCATCATCATCCCGGAGATGCAATTATTTATTTGTTTATACATTATTATTATTATTATTATTATTATTATTATTATTATTATTATTATTATTATTATTATTATTATTATTATTATTATTATTATCATCATCATCATCATCATCATCATCATCATCATCATCATCATCATCATCATCATCATCATCATCATCATCATCATCATCATCATCATCATCATCGCCAATTTTTTTTAAGATTTTGGAATAATGAGCTGCACTTATTTTATGCACTTTACACAGTAGCTGCAGCTGCTGTGGGGATGTTGGTTGCAATGCGTGTGTATATTTCTTTCATAGTAAAAGATAAATTTCTGTAAAAGCTTGAGGAAGCAGCTTTAAGTTGCGACGATGTGAGGCAAAATTAGCAGGATGTATGTAAATATAGGTATAGATAATAAGAAAGAAAATAAGTAATGGAAGTGTTTCACAAAGAGTACGTGAAGGGAGAACAACGCTGAAAGGGTAAGAAAGGAGTGATTGACACAAATTGTTTCGGGCAGAAGATAAAAGGTGGTAGAAGATGATGAGACAACTGGTTCATAAACGCAGACAAAGAGGAATACGGAAACGAGCAAAGAATGGATGGAGGAAACCTAATTTGGAGTGAAGGGCATATCCTTGGGCAGGATCTTCTAATTTTTGAATTTCTAAACAGCGAAAAAATAAACACGAAGATAACCTATATTGCTGTCATTTCGCGAATGAATTAAAATAAATACAGAACTTAACCTCATAAGGAGCGTTGATTTACATAACTAACCTCCTATGTACCTGTTAGTGAGTCAACAGGTCGTTTATAGTGCAAGAGGAAATGCTTCCTTGTATTCCTAAGTGGCGAAAGAAACCCGTATTTTAGACCTAAAACTTTGCATTAAAACATGAATTTTCACCTCAAATCTGGTAAGTTAAGCGGGCGCTTAATGTACAGTATGGTGACTCTGGAACCGTTTCCAAACACAGACAGACACAAACTGACATGCACACGCACACATGCACACAGGGACCTTTTTCTAAAAATGCTGTTTTTTTTTGTTTTTGTTTTTTTTTTTAATTCAGGGAGCCTCAAAGCATATTTCAGGTGAAATCTCGGTATCGATTTTTTGGGTGGAATACAATACTTCCTCTACTTAACAATAAAAGTAAAATATTATCATAAGGTAATTTACTAAATGAACTGGACTAAGTTTTTATCAGATTTTATGTAAAATTTTTGGCGAAATATTAAATAGTCCTTCTGGAGAGGGAGAGAGAGAGGGAGAGAGAGGGAGAGAGAGGGAGAGAGAGGGAGAGAGAGGGAGAGAGAGGGAGAGAGAGGGAGAGAGAGGGAGAGAGAGGGAGAGAGAGGGAGAGAGAGGGAGAGAGAGGGAGAGAGAGGGAGGGAGAGAGGGAGGGAGAGAGGGAGGGAGAGAGGGAGGGAGAGAGGGAGGGAGAGAGAGGGGGAGAGAAGCAAGAGAGATAGAAGGAATTTCTGTTAGAGCTACATTCTGATAGTAAAGTGTTACGGTATTAGAAACCCCAACTTCTGCTCTAAGCAGGAAGGTGTATAAAATGGCAGCTATTTGGGCACTAGTCATTTTTCTTCGTATAGCTTTAAAAAGCGTATAAAACAATATCTCGAATATGCACATAAACTTTGTGGAGAGATAGCTGGTCCTGATACCACTGACCAATTGCACTCATTATGTAAAGTGTACAATTGCTGAGTTAAATGCTTGCCCAGATAAGACGTTCACCTTCCAGTTTCCTTATATGAACTTTAATGCAGCTCTCCAGTTTGAACATCCAACCTTTAGAAATTCTAGAGCTAAAGACGAGGTTTTTAAATTTTAAAATACGTAGCGCCAAGGAAGAGAAGCAAAGACACAATACAAAGCTTTTATAAATGGAGTTCCACTGCAATGCTTCACGAGAAGAAACGCTCGAACCTGTGCATTTCTCTCTCTGATACAGCGGTGACGTGGTTTCCATTAAAAATGAAATAATAAATACATGCCGTATGTGAATTAAGCTAGCAGCAGCGCTGCGTATGTAAGAACAGAGTACTAATAAATGATTCACGGCCTCCTGAATGCGCCGGCAAAGCACGGTGTTTGGTTTAAATGTAGGTACTAAGTTGGGGATTAGCAGGCAGGTCTTGACTACAGTTGGCCCGGTTTGTATACGGCGCAACTTTCTATCCGAGCTATTTCACATCCACAGCACCTGTATTTGAAATTAACTGCGTAATTAACTGTGCCTCAAAGTAGAAGCTCCTACTCCTACTCCTGCTGCAAGAAAAACGGCGAAGAAACGCGGCTCGAGATATAAGTATACAATTAATCTGCAGGGATTCAGCAGTGCTGCACTCTCTAAGCTAATGCACCGTAGGTTGCCTTATGAAATATACGTACAAGTTTGTAGTTTTAAATTTTGTGTGATTTATTAAGCTAATTAGATGGAATTGTAGTAATAATTTACTAACTGGGAAGTAGGTAGCACATCGTTTTGCTTTCTTTTCATTCCAACTTGTTTTCATGACCTCCTTAAAGGTTTTCCTAGCTTCATTACACGGAATAATCGCACCAGCTTATACTATTTCTCAAAACAAGGTTTCTAGTTTTAACTATGCTTGTCGCTTTTGTTTGGCAGTTATACTGCTAAGAAATATTGGAGTCTTTATATGCTGAGACTTCGAGAAAAGGAAATACTCATTAAACTTTAAAACTAAGTTGTACTTGTAAAGTTGTTTCTCTATGAACTTCGGCTATGCGGCTCTTTTAAGTTTTAGTTTACTATTTCTTTAACACACAATGCTGCATATTAAATTACTGTATAGTCAAAGTCATGAAGGTGCTACTGCTAGATTGCTTATCTTTTTTTTTTTTTTTTTTTTTTTTTTTTTTCCCCTAAATGCTGCATTTATGTAACTCCACTTAATTGTTGTGGTCGTTCTGTTTAGTGAGTTTTAGTGTCTCATTTTATATTGCTATATTTTTACTTCCTCTACTACGTATAGCAAGTAGGGGAATTATTGTATTCAACTCAAAATTTCGATGCTGAAATTTCCGAAAATATATGTTCTAAGGTTCCTAAATCCAAAACAATCACTTTTAGAAAAAAGGGCCGTCTGTGTGTTTCTGTGATTGTGTCTTTGAACAGCATAATTCAAAAACAAAAAGTCGGTTAAAAACCAAGATTTTCTCAAAAAAACTGGCGATTTGGATCAAAATACTGTTTTAATTAAAGGGCCATTTTGACTAAATTCCATTTATTTGTTATATGTTTATAACAAATGCAATATATACTTTGAATTTTCTGGTTATAGACTGTCTAGTCCTGTTTACCCTGGATGGCGTTTGCATAACTGGTAAACCGAATGAGATGGACCAAGTCTTAATATAAAAAAATATAGATCTCGTGAAAACAATTTATGTCAAATGATCTTTTTTATGAACCATTTCGGAGATATTACTTGTTATTTGACAGAATTTTGCAATACTTATAGACCGCTCTCAAATGGGAGATTGTTATTTATTTCTTTTCTCTCGGTCATGCAAAGACAACGGAATTTCAAAGTAATCATATAGTGACCAATCTTAAAACATCTGCATATCGTTCAAAGCCTTGTATGGTCGTCTACCTGCGACCCTGTGTGTCACCTTTGGTTCCCTCTGTTCATCCCTGCTTCCTGAGGACTGGTACCCACAATAGACCTGTTTAGGTCGAAGTGAGCGAGGTGTCCCCTCTGTGTCTGTACCCTACCTTTACCTTTACCTACAAGTAATAAACGATAAAATAATTTCTGGAAATGTTTATCTTGAGTAACATGAAGATGACGGAGGAATAAGTGTTTTTAAGAATAGTACAAGAGTAGGCAAAGTCATGTGAATGCAGCACCTCAGATTTTTAATTTACAGAAATTTAAATATCCCTGCGCCAACTCCCAATTGAGCACAACGCTCTGTTCAGATGAGAGCACTCTGGTCTATGGACGGTAGAGGTAGTGTCAAATATTGTTATTGATGCATCATACATAGAATATATACCGGGTCTTCAGATTCGGCCTTTTGCGAATAAATGTCAGTACTGACATTCATGACGTCAGTACTTTAAAGTGACTTTATCACCAGTGTCTCTAGCAGAGTACTAGCGAAATATGAGTGAGAGGGGTGGATATCAACAGTTTCCAAGTGACCTAAAAGGGACTTACATCTCATCTTTCCAGTATTGACGTTTGGAATGTCTTTTACTCGCGTCTCGTAAACTCTCACTCTCAGCATAGATAACGCAAGCAATAATTGGACTGTTTTCGTAGTGCAGAGCAGGTCGCCCATACTGCTTAAAGCAATAAATGAAAACAGACTTATACGGAATAAACTAAGAAAACACACAAAAGCGAAATAACGGTATTCTATGACACTGTTGGAGCATTATAACAATGCATGAGAATTTGACAATGTCAATTAGTAATCTTAGATATGCCTGACGTTTTTAATCCTTTTACTGTGTGGGGACGATGAAAGTCCGGACAAAAAAGGAGAAAATCATTCACACAACGGGTCATATTGTAACGATGGACACCCCCTCGAATTCTTACAGTTCGGAAGTAGCATTCAGTCATCAAACTCTGTGATCGATGATCACTTTCATCGTAGCGTAAAGAAGGCACTATAATATGTCCTAGTGAAAAACAGTTTTGTATCACTGCAGGCCTGGGGGACTCACGAGATACCTTGAGCAACCTTTATTTTTACTTATTTATTTACTTTACTTTGTTTCTTTCCTTCTAAGTGCAGGCGCGGCTCCTCAGGGTAGGCAGGGTAGGCATTGCCTACCCTATCGTAATACATCAACAAATAATGTTTAACTATGATTCTGCATTTTATCATTTGAACCGTCATTTTCCCCTAAATTGAACTTCAAGAAAAGTTTTCTCGGTTATAATGGCCAGCGCATGGTCAAATCCTTAAATCTCAATTCCGATTGATCAAAACTGCGCTGCATGTTTGAAACGCGCGGCAGAAATGATACGCATGGAACCTGGGTAGTGGAGAGCCAGCTAGCTTACAGTCTGCCTGCCCGACCCCATTTCCTCAGTACGATACCCTTGAACAGGGATAGGAAACATTGCGTCTGTATATGCGCTCCGAGCATGCGCAGACGCGTCTGCCAGCAGTCCGAACACTTGCCTGCCCAAATCCGAATTTATGCGACATTTTCCGAACAGCCATACTCCACGAACGAAGATCTCAGAGATCTGAATCGTGTCATCACTCTGTGTAATACCAGTATGACCGACTTAATTAGCGAACTATTACAAATTCCGCTTTCACGGCGCACTGACAATGAAAAGAGAAGTGTTTTAGCTATTTAACACAAAGCTGCAGTCAGACAATTTTTCAATTTCTTAACCCATTTTAGTCATGGGCGTCGTGAAACGGGGGCAAGGGGGGCCACGGCCCCCCTTGGAAGTTGGTGAACTTAATGTGCAGTCAGTTACTAACTATTAAACTATTATTTTAATTTTGATGTAAAGAACAATTTTTGTTTAGCACAAATTAATACGGTTATCTGCAACAAATACTATAAATTTTGACAGTAAAATAATTATTTAATATTATATTATTGCAAATTTCCAACATGTGCCCCCCCCCCCTGGAAAAAAGTCTGCCGACACTCGTAATTTTAGTTTTGGCGGTAATTCGTCCGTAAGTCACACTCATTCACTCTGCTCTTATTAAACAACCAAACAATTTATTGTTTGCGTTATCCGCAATGACTTCGCCCCCTATATTTCGGATAAACGGGGTTTATTATTATTATTATTATTATTATTATTATTATTATTATTATTATTATTATTATTATTATTATTATTATTATTATTGTTGTTGTTGTTGTTGTTGTTATTGTTGTTGTTGTTGTTACACTTTACCTGCCCTAAAATTTTGACTGCGAGCCGCCACTGTCTAAGTGTAGGGTTATCAGAGCAAGGCCATGGGCGGGTTGCGTTCAGTGAGCAACAGCTCCCCAGCCCTACATCACTGCAACACATCAACCTGTTTACAAAGACGGTAATGCATACAGCCCGAGGTACACTTCCGCAGCCCTCCTATTAGACAAGGGGGTCGCTCAACTAATGACTTGATTAATTTAAACTAGTTGGCGGTAACGATAGAATAAATGTGAAGATCCGATATAATATACCTAGATGTGTATTAGCTGTTTTCAAGCCATTACGTGGACATATTTTATAAGCAAGGGATTAAAAATAAGGATAGAGGTGGTTTGTGAAATTTGTCAGCAACCTACTAGTTATAATCATATATAGGTACCTAAAGATAAAGCTTCTAAAGCTTTATTCAGATTGGTCAAATGATAATTAAGTTGATCCGAAAACTGAATCTGCAATAGTAATTGGTGCTTCATAATATTCATAAAGTTGAAGAGTTGTAAAGTATAGTCCTAATATAATAGTGAAAATTAAACCTTGTGTTGCTTGGTTAGCTATTTTCTAGTAATCCATGATGAATTCATGTAATAGTAATTCCTGATGGTAATTTGCACAAAGGTCTAAGAGATGAGTAGTGATAGTTTTACATCTCTTAAATTTTCTGGTAATGTTCTCAGAAGTCCTCTTCATTCGGGATGACTTTTGCATAACTGGCAAACCGTAAGAGACAGACAAAATGTTAATACATAGGAATTACATATTATTCATTACTTTTTTTTCTGAATCATTTGCAGAAATATTCCTTATTTATCTGAATTTTCCAGTACACTTTTATCAATTGGGAAATAATTATTCAGTTTTTTATCTCATGGCCCGGAAGAAAACGAAATTTCAAAGCGCTCACATAGCGACCAGCTTTAAAAGATTTGATTATATCATTTAAAGCGCAGTTTGTTTCCACATCCCCCTTGTACCTGCAGGAAAATTAGCAATAAGGTAATTTCTGCAAACATATGAATTGTATACAGTGTGTATTAATTGTGATGCACTCTAGCAGTATCTGGTCTTAAATAAATTGTGAAGTAAAAATATGTTCCAGTAACATTTTCAAATAATAATTAATATAATTCTTAAGAATTTTAAACTAAAGATCCCAAAAAGAATTTATCGTTTAAACAAAAACTCTAGGAAACTAATTATGTCTAAAATGAGCAATAGATTCCTTAATTAGGTACACTCGGTTGTGTTATGTCTATCATTGGGTATAAAAATTAATCTAATAACAGCAGTTGATTAAAATTATTTTCCAGTAGTACCTACGCAAGCGTAATATGCTAGCTTCAGTTCATCTAAGAAAAACATGCAGAAAAAAGCTGACAATAGTAGAAAAAAAAGGAATTAATTCCAGTACGTTTTGGTATAAAAGAGATTTTTATGTTTACTTGCATTGTGGCAACTGGTTTCATACTCCTGAGTTTGTAAATGTCTGAAACATAATGTAATGGGAACTGGAATAGCTGATATTACTTGTGCCATAAAGCTTAGACCTCCAAATCGAAATACAAGAAGTGCTTATTTAAACTAAATGTTTCAGTTGTAAACAATTTGATGTATTGCACTCACACGACTTTCTCTACTCTTGTATTAGGCATTTTTACAAACTCTTATTCCTATATCTTCTCCGTATTAGTTGACATAAACATTTGCAGCAATTATCGTATTTCTCGTTTTCTGGCATGTGGAACGGTAATATAGGAATACAGTAGGCTTTGAGCGACAGTCAAATCTTTTAAAGCTTTAAGATTCTGTTCTCTTTGCACGATTAACATAAAAAATGAATTGCGATGTTTCATTTTACAGAAGTAAAGTCCTCGAAAACTTACACAAATAATAAGGTATATCTCCGAAATGGTTCACTCTACAAAAAAAAAATGTATAAAGACATAAATTGTGTGTTTTAGTGAGACCTACATTTTTGTATAGGAAGATTTGGTCTATCTCTAATGGTTTACCAGTTATGCAAAAGTCGTCTAGAGTAAATACGACTACAACGTCTATAGCCAGAAAACTCAAGATATAATTTCATTTGTCATACGACATTTTAATCAAAATCGTTAGAGCCATTTTCCAGAAAATCAAAATTTTCGAAAAATCTTCCATGTAAAGATTAGTTTAAGGTAGAGCAATTTTCTTCAAAATCTTTATGTCGCATTCTTGAAAGACATTAAACTTAAATGCCAACTTTGATTTTAACCGACTTTTTGTTTTTGAGTTATGCTGTCGACAGACTGACTGACTGACTGACAGACAGACACACACAAGACCTTTTTCAATTTTTTTTTTTTTTTTGATTCAGGGGGCCTCAAAACATATATTTCCGCTGAAATCTGGACATCGAAGTTTTGGGTGGAAAACAGTACTTCCTCTACTTTACTATACGCAGTAGAGAAAGTAAAATAGCAGTATGTAGAAATTGACGCGCTCATAAACTGAGTTTTATTAACTGATTAGCTTTAAGTGGTTCATTGAGTGTTTTTCAGATGGAGTAACTAAAAGCCAAAATCAGATTTTTTTCTCACTGTATGATAACTCAAAAACGCTCCAAAATTCAGTTTTCTGTATCACTTCTTTTCTTTAATACTAGATTAGAACAATCAGACAAACAAGGCCAATGTACTGTCTGTTCACTAGCTCACGGTCTTAAGGGTATGAAGGGGAGAGGAGAGACATTGCAGATAGTGTAACCTGAGTTTTGTAAACATCCACGCAAACGTTGCTCTGCTGGTTACTTTGCTAACTTACCTCCAGTACTATTTGTGTTATGCTTACACGCTGCTAATTTCTCTTAATTTCAGTTGTAAAATCGTATTTGTCACTAGTTTTATGTCGGAAGTAATGGTTAAAGTAATGTACACGCAGATAATCCTCCGCCTATGAGTGCTGTGAAATCTGCTTTGATATTGTGTTGCAGTCAAAGGGGTTCAGAGTGATAGAGTGATTGAAACAAACAAACCTAATGAGACTCTTAAAGCGGACATATTTTTAATTTTATTAGGCCACACTATCGTTTACTGGCCTTCATACATGTGTGATCTCAAGCCCATAGAACTACTTTCGGCCAAGGTAAAATTAAAACTTAAAGAAATGTAACAGGCGACTTATTCTTATAGGAATTTCACGATTTAACGCTCAAGAATAATCACTTAAGACCGAAACAGACTGGTACTGTTTCTGAGAAATATAGAAATGGAAGAAAATCATCAGTGAGAGAAAGAAGGAGTAATTGGAAACATCGTTTACGTTTTACAAGCTAAATATACTGCATAAACTGAAAATAGCATTTAAATTCTGCTATTTTGACCGAATTCTTTGCTTTAATCTAGCGTGAATGCACATTCCAAGGTTGGCAACATTATCATATACGCGATTAGAAGCACAAATCCTGCTTCACATATCACTGTTTATCAGAAATTCTTTACTGCCGTAGTGGCTGGCGACATTCCTGCTAGGGAACATGACCTGGTGAACAAACTGTAAATTAATTTTTTGTACCTAATGAACTTTAATGTTTTAGAACTGCAAAAAATTGCAAACTCGCATGCTGGGTTACATGAGTAAGCTATAAATGAAAATGTTTCCTTATAGCGCTTTGCAGAACAACAATTTACGATAAAGCAAGTGCTTTTGTGTTTGTAATGAAAATAAAAGTAAATCACTTCATAATCAAGCTGATAATCACAAACTTTCAAGAGTCACGAGACAAAGCGATGTAGTGTAGCAATTTTTTGTATAAATTCTTTTCCGATTGTAGAATCACGCTTCAAAAGTCTTCTTTTTCAAGGGACCAATAAAAACGTCTCTAGCACAATTCCCGCAAGTCTTGAACTGCACGGCACTAAACGCTGGTAAACATTTTGCTTTATTTTTAATGTTAGTTTGTTCTTTTGTGTTTCTATCCAACGTGTCGTTTGTCTTTTGTTTTACATTACTTGCTACCGCAGGACCCTCGAGTAAGACATTAAAGTAGAGCTTGCATCTTGTATTCTTAACGCCGAGACCTAAAAACTGAATGCTGCTTTAGTGCACGTCGTATTCTTTAAAAATCATACTAAAGGATGACATGGCCTCAGTAGCGTTATAACTTTCACACCATATTCTTAAATTAAATTTGAATTGATTTAAATTCGTTCCGAGTGGCTCAGTTGCTTAGATGCTAGCCTTATGATCCCAAGGTCACGAGTTAAAAACCATCGGTCTGGCCCGGATTTGAAGTGCATACCGACAACGCTGATCTGATCCAGGCAATTGACAGCGTCGTTAAACAACAAAATATATCTTAAGATTTGAAGGGCCTAGCAAAGGACCTTTGCAATTTAATTTGTTTTCCCATCTGAAGTTGTATTAAATTAACATCAGTGTTGAATTTATGTACAACATTTTATTTATTTATTTATTTATACTATTCTAAAATTAAAATATTATTATTAATTATATATAATGCATCAATAGCAATTGCGTAAAATTATTACGTTCACTTTCAAATAAGTTCTGCTTTGAAGGATGGGTACAGGACTACTTCTAATACTCAAAAATGTGCAAGCCATTTTCAAGAAAATAAAAATTTTCGAAAAATTTTCCATGTAAAGGGTAGTTTAGGGTGGAGCTATTTTCTTCAAAATCTTCGTGTCGCATCCTTGAAAGACGTTAAACTTAAAACCAACTTTAGTTTTTAACCCAATTTTTGTTTTTTAGTTATGCTGTCCACAGACTGACGCACACACGCACACGCACACACACACACACACACACACACACACACAAGCAAAAACAAAGATATAACTATACATAAAAAATAGAGAGTTTGCTGGTAGACAAATTCGTAGCAACAAATGAGAAGTAAAGCTAAAAATGTTCGGTATCTGGTGTTTACTGAAGAAAAAACGCTTTTATCTTTCAATTCTCAAATGTTTTTAATCAGCCATGGAGAACAGAAAAAGGAAATGTTACATAGTAGATCAGAAAGTACAATTTACAAGAGGTGGAACTTAATCCACATAAAATCAAAAACCGAAACTGCTTCACTTAGGAATTCCTTATACTACACTAGGTACAGTCATCAGTAAAAGTGAGGTGTATGCACTTAACAAGAAAACTGAAACAAGCCAAATTTACTGATTTCTTTAAAGGAGGACCAAGTTCAAAATAATGGTTTTGTCGTACATATCCTTGTTTTTAAAATGGTACACATGTAGACCCACTGTATTTTTGTTCTAAAACAACATGATGCATTTTTAAAATCTCATATAAAAGTAATTCTGCGGTTTTTTTTTCCCTCTTCCCCTTGATATGCGCATAAACCAGGTTCAACAATAGTACATACCTCCTAAGTTTGTGTTGCACCATCTTTTGCGTTTCTGTTTGTTCCTAATGATGTTCGCTGCATCTGCAACAACATTTACATGAAGGTAAGCTAAGATATGCCCTAAGAAAAGCCAGCCCAAGGCTAATCTCTAACTGAAATGAAAATAGCCCTTAGGCAGGCGTTTCAGTTTGTTTCTCTTGCATCTGACAACAGCAGCAAGAAGCACCTCGTTAGTTGCGTCGCTCTCACTACCCTTTCACCCCCTACCCCACATATACGCAGCTACTCCTGGCAGATTTATAAGGTAAGAGCTTTAAAACAACTCTACGTGCTCCCTACGCACGCGCATTCTGTTTCCCGGAATGCGTCTTGGCTTTACTAAGGGCGGTAATAAAACAATTGCTGCTATCATTTACCCCACACACACAGTTTAGCCAGATACTCCACTGAAATAAAGTACGCGCCTGGTTGCTTATAACCGGAGCATTATCTTAACCTAAGTTAACAACCTCCCTGAATGCAGAGATAAAAATGCAACCCAGTCTGGTTTAAATATTTTCCTTTTCGTGTAATATATTAGTGAGTAAGTAACCGTAACACATGTACTTATTCATAAAGCAACAACTGTGTTGGACGCATTTTTAAAGAAGAGTGCCCTGACTTAATTTCAGCTTGCTTATTATATAGAAAGGAAGGCATTCCTGAGCAAAATTAGATTGAATTTTACTTCAAGTTGTTGAACGAGCAAGCGAGTGAGTGGGTGGGTGAATGAGTGAGTGAGTGGGTGAGTGAGTGGGTGAATGAGTGAGTGAATGAGTGAGTGGTATTTCATAGAGGATATGATGACTAATGTTAGTAAAATGTTCGGCGACTGTAGACGTACATATATCACTGTGGAAGATGACCTTCGAGTATGGTTTACGCAATGATATCCGTCTTGGAGAGGGTTGACCAAAGCGTCAAATGTGAATAACTTTACACTTAGCCCACGGTCTTCCAGCCCAGCAGCTTTTACTTGTTTACCCCATCCCTGAAAGCCTCCGTACGTATTATTTTGTACGTCTGTGTATTGTTAGCTTTTCACTGAAGAATGACTGAACTGATATACCAGTATAATAAATTGTGGATACCACATGAGAATACAATATATGTATACATGAGTTGATACAAGACTGCAAACTCCATTGGACAAAACCGTTGTCTTGCACTACATGACTTTCTCTGCCCGCTCTCATAAAATTATCTTCACACACACTTATTTTTCCATTAATTCAGGTTTATCAAGATGAATATTTACAGAAATATTTTATGGCACGTTTTCTTATACGCACAACAAGATTAAGAGAATACAGTAGACTCTAAACGCTAGTCAAATGTTTCAAAATCAGTTGATATGGAATGGCTTTGAAATTCCGTTCTCTTTGCATAGCCGAGGGGAAAATTAATAAAATAAAAACATTCCATTTACGTATTATAAATGCAAACGACTATGAATATTTCGGAAATGGATAACTTCACAAAAATGTATTTGCCATGAATAGTGTGCTTTAACGAAATCTATATTTTTGTGTGCAGTATGATTTTGTCTCTTATGGTTTATTTGTTATGCAAAAGACATTCAAAATATACACAACTTCAGAAGTTATTTCTAGAAAATTCAAGATATATATTGAATACCTTAAACGAATGGTAATTAAATCAAAATCGTTAGAAACATTTTCGAGAATAACATTTTTGTAACATTTTCCACAAAAAGGGTCTTAACCGAGGGATTTTTGTTTAACTCTTCGTATCGCAACTTTGAAAAATTTTAAATTGGTTCTTATGCGACATTTCGTTTTAGACTTAGACTGTTCACAAAGCACACAAACACACACTAGACTATACCCAGACATTGTCTCAAAACATGTATTGCCGTTGATATCCCGAAATCGAATTTTTGGATAGAATTCACTACACTTTCTCTACTTACTATTATGTACTTATAGACAAAGTAAAACTTCATCAATATGTGGATCAGCCACTATGAAGAACCACATTAATAATAATAATAATAATAATAATAATAATAATAATAATAATAATAATAATAATAATAATAATAATAATAATAATAATAATAATAATAATAATAATAATAATAATAATAATAATAATAATAATAATAATAATAATAATAATAATAATAATAATAATAATGATGATGATAATAATAATGAATTTAACAGTCATAAAATTCTAAAAGTATATTAGCTGTGAAACCATTAACAATGGAATATTTATTAAGTTCACGCTTTTGACTGTGATACAAGTATATATATAACACATGAATTTACTTTCTCCCTTTTCGTAAAGAGTATAAACTTAAAGTATTAACGTTGCACAACCAGAAATACCTCAGAGACGTTAAAAAATAGTGGAAAAAAACTACGTGGTTTACACGCTTAGAAACAGCTAGTTTACCTGATATGGGTAACAGCGACGGTCCTGCCGGAAAACAAACACAAGTACCTCTCGGGAGTCAACCGCACACTCAACTGTCCAAACGGGACATGATGAGCCAGGTATGCATATCCTTCCGCGGTAACAGAATAAGCGGAATTTAAAAATGACAATGCTGCACTTCACCTGACGAACAGAGTTGTGATCGTCAGGAATATTGATAAAATCCCTTTCCATTCGTATTGTGCATTTAAGGATATTTTAGTTATGTCACCTCATTTATACCTTTATCTCTTCTATCTTTAAAAGAACAGAGCAAAAGAATGAAGGGGTGTAAATCAATTTCAAAGCCTATAGTTCTATTCATCAAATGGTGACAATATGTTGAATGGCTTTTAGATCGATGGAATCTCGATTTGCTCTCCTGGTGTGAAGATCACTGAGATTTCACTGGAAATATGTAAATGCTTTAGGGCCTGTTGGATACAAAAAACATGCTAAAAACGGCCATGTGTCTGTTTTTGTGGTGTGTGGTGTGTGGTGTGTGTGTGTGTGTGTGTGTGTGTGTGTGTGTGTGTGTGTGTGTGTGTGTGTGTGTGTGCTTGCGTGCGTGTGTGTCAGAGAGAGAAGAAAGAGAGAACAGTATAATTTAAGAAACGAAATGTCGAATAAATATCAAATTCTGTATTTAAGTTCAGTATCTTCCAAAAATACGACACGAAGGTTTTCAAGAAAATCACCAAACTCCCCTTTACAAGGAACTGCACAATTTTTCATTTTCTCAAATACATCAGTGATTAAAAGTCCATCCTCTTCAAGATATTTATGCGAAAGTAAAACGTATACATTGAGTTTTTGGGAATAGCCTATGAAGTCCGCTTTATTCTTAAAGAACTTGCGTTATGCTGTCCATAGACACACTGACAGTAACTCAATGGCAGACAGGCACAGATAGACAAACTCACTCACTCACTCACTCACTCACTCACTCACTCACTCACTCACTCACTCACTCACTCACTCACATTTTTGTAAATATACTTAAGTATAGGTCAATGCCCACAATAACTGAGCGAGGTGGCGCGCAGTAAGTGTGCAAATTGCATTCTGGTGGTCGTGGAATCGAGGGAGGAATCCGACTCCCAGGCCCTCAGTGGGACTATAACCCTGCAGGGTGGAGCGGAGCCCGTTGGAGGAGCTGCCACCGAGGAGTCTCAATCTGTGCGCTGTAGGGACCTTGCCCTCAGCTGTAGTGTTTCCTAGGTCCAGCCACCGGATGTCTCCTCTCATTTCAACCCTCCGCTCCAAGGGCGCCCCAGTAATTTACCATTTTCGTCAAGCAAACCGGACCTCCTGTTTATAACACACTTACTGGTTTTGCGTTGGGATTAATCGAGAAAAACAACGCATCACCATGGTCCACGGTACATCTGAAGACCTGTTCGTCTAAATTTTGCTTTTGTTTTACTTTTTTCCTATTGAATTAAGCTTTATGGTACAACAATTGTGTAAAACCTTTGAATATCTGCCATTAATTAAAATATTAGTTATTTATATTCCAAGTAGCTTAAATAGGCGTCATTACAATGAATTGAGTTTTAGTCGTGACGGAGGTACTGCATTGTTGGTACGTTGGTACGTAACCCCGCCGGAATAAAGTTCCAATTCTGGTTGTTTAAACTGCACCAAATCAATCAATCAAAAAATGAATGAACATGGATATTCCCGAAGAAGTCTCAGATTATGCTAAAAAAAGCTGTACTTTGTTTCCCGGCAAGTGGAAGGACTTGTGTCACAAGGAATTTTCATTATTTAAACAATGGAGAGCTGCCAAAAGTGTTAAAATAATTTCCGAATGTGTAATGTTAGGATATTAATGTTTACTTACTTTATTTTACAATGAAATAAACACTCATTTTTATTGTTTCCTTGTATACGTGAAATATATACAGAAAGTCTATAGGATAAGATAAAATGTGTTATATATAGTGCAATCGATATAGAAGACAAAGTTGATTTTCAAACATACTTCGTTGTTTTAGATTAAAACTTGAAATAGAATATTTACATCAAATTAAAAGCAGTCACATAATATATTGTGAATACACATAATTATTTATCATGTTTTCTTTTCTTCGAAGAAAATGTTTATTTTAAAGATCAGATATTTTCTTCTTATGTTATCTGTTCCTCTTCAATGGTGACTATAGTACATGCTGCTGGTTACTTGGACTTGATATTAACTTGAGTTCTTATGTGGCTTTCGGTCGGTACAATGATATCAGGTGTAATGTGGATCTTCGTCTTCAGTTCGCTGCTCTATAGAAAAAGAGCATTCATGCTCTGTTGCATTTATCGCATTGTTCCCTTGTAGCTGCCATTTCTCATATAATTCTTTTGTTTTTTTCGTCCCTGTTACACTGTGTTGTATACTACATCGTTTCTCCGAGTCTATAGTGATCTCATCTCAATATTTGCATTTCTTTTGTTTGTTTTTGAAAATAAAAAGAATATCTTGGCCATTTATTGCTTCTTTTAGAAGTTTGAAGGTATGTTTACGGAAAATCACTACCGCGAGTGGTTCTCTGGGGTCCATATTTGCCGTCCCTACTGCTTCACGGGGCATTCTACCAGCCTTATCAGCCGGCGAGTACATAGCAGCGAGGTGTGTGTGTGTGTGTGTGTGTGTGTGTGTGTGTGTGTGTGTGTGTGTGTCTGTGTGTGTGTGTGTGGAGTGTTCTGCCTTTGTTGTTATACCACAGTGGCGTCTTCTTCTTCCTCTTCTTCTTCTTCCTCTTCTTCTTCTCAGGTTGCATTGCATTTTCTGTTAAATGTATTCCTTTCATTTAAGTTTTGCCCTTATTTGCATGTAAATTTGCATACATAATCTCAAACGTGTTATCTAAAGATTTAAATATGAATTTGATGATTACTTTATTCATAGGGTCACAAAAAATAATTTATGTTGAAAATAAAAAGGGATTTTAACACCAGCAACTTCATAAGAACAAAAAATATGTTTCTCTGCAAGTAATACAATGAACTTCGAATAAAGACTAATTTATTTTCAATTTACTTAGGAATCAGAAAATGCCATTAGTATAGTTCTTGGAAAAATGTGAAGGCAGTTTTAAAAGAGTGAATTTTGTTCGCTAGTTAAAAGCATTTAATTTTATTATCTGAAAAACTATTCAAGTAAACAGATATAAAACTGAAAAAGTTAGAAAATTCAGTCCCAGTTTCCTTTAACTGACGACATAAATATGAAGATTTGTGGATATGTGGGAATGCAATTTTCCATTTGAAGACATTGCTTGAAGTTATACATATGTGAGTAATATAGAACTAGCACGTAAAACAGACGCCAGTGCGTGCGCGAAAAGGTAAGCAGATACACACACCTCTTCCTTGCTATACGGACGCTACCTGTGAAGGCCAATGCCTCCCAATGCTGCAGGGACGGCATGAATGGAAGTGTTCCTGTGTTGTTATGACTGAGGCTCGGAATTTGGGATCCGGTGTGCCCTACGGTCAACTGGAGCTGCAGGTGCATATAAGGTAAACAAAACTGGCACACTTGTACTTGGTAACAGTACCTCTCTGTTAGTAGGAGGTGTTTGTTGACATGGAGTACCGTTTGCTTAGGCACACGAGGTGCCAACTTCACAAATTTTGTTATGAATTTCCCAATATGTATAGATTGCTGGAAACAGAAAGTGACTTAAACATAGCGTCATAATCTGCATATTTGATAACCCGAAAAGTATGCATAAATTAATGTGTATATATTAAAATATTTTTAAAACAGTGATTAGTTTAGAATGTTGTATGGGATTTCTCACATTTTAACTACTAATAGTAACATAACACTCGTTTCTAAATACTCACACTTAAATTAATTCAGTTTTATTTAAGCATGCGCTGTAAAACTAGCAAACTCGGCTGGTCCCATAGCTCAGTCGGTGGAGTACCTGCCTATCCTGAGAAGGGTTACGAATTCGATTCCCAAATAGGGAGTGAGAGGTTTTCTCTATCCAAGATTATCCCCTATAACTCCCCAGAATCTGGAGGTATGAACGATTGGGCGAGCTGATGTACAGAAAACCCAAAGACCTAAACCAAACCGATATTACCACTGAAGTTAATGCTGGATTATAAATGGACCAGTTAAAAAACTAGCCAACTCTGGAACTTTAGCTTAAGTGGAAACATTAAGGGCGCATCGTAGTTTCAGAGGTCAAAAAATAAATTTTGTTTCTTCTCACTATTGAAATCTGTATTCTTTTCCGCATCCATTGATGTATAATATATGGGTTGTTGTGTATCTTATAGTTGTTAAGCTGCTACGCCCTTTTCTGTTTTTCTTTATTTTTATTTTTTATTTTTTGCATTTTCCCTAACTTATAATTTTTGTATGTAGGTACCAAATTTCTTCAAAGCTATTGCAGCTAAATTTTCTGATCTGCTAAAACATCATTATCCGCTTCAGAATAAATGAAGCAACGCTTTAAAGACAATTTAGAAGCTATAATTTCATGTATTAAAAAAACTGAGTTAATTTTTTAAAATTATATACAAACAGAAATTTTCGCTATAAAATTAGAGTTTTGGAAAATTAATGATTCATTATGATGGAAATACCGTGTTCGGGGTATACCATTGTTTAAACTCATTGGAGCAGAGGGTTCTTCAAATAACTGCACCTAAATGAATATCAGCATACCAAAATTATTTTGTCTATGTATTAATGTACGTGGTTGTCACCTTATTTTGGACCTACACGCTTGATATTTACATGTTATATTGTACCCCAAGTACTGTATAATGTGTAGTGAAAAAATTATGATTACAATTGTAATGATACTGATATATTTTTCATGAGTAGATCAGTGTATTCAACTCTTGTGTGCTGTGAAAAGAATTTTAATATATTTCATAAAGTGTTAATGTTGTGTACAAATAAGTTAGACTTGTATTACGAATACGGCTAAAATGCACAAAGGAACCGGAAATCTCCTAGTCGTGTTTGCTCTATTCCGGTTTGTCACTGCAGTGACCTCTTGACGCAGGGGTCTCTTATATGCGGGTTATGTGAGACCGCAGACAAGCAAATGGCAATATACTATTGTGCACGATCCTCTAGTGGAATACAGATGGCATCACAGAAGCGAAAGAATATAACCACACGTTGCTGGTGCTTCCACCTACTGAGATTTCATCTATTTTTTTTTTTTTTCTTTCACCTTGGTAGGTATATGAAACTGTTTCTTGCACAAGAATCCTCTTATGCAGTGTTGCCATTTGGCAACAAAGATATTTAGTCAAGATTTTAGAATACCGTGACACCAATTTCTGTTATTTTTATAAACAGTGGGTTAAGATATGGATAACGAAATTGAAATGTGGACTTCAAAGATGTCTAAAGCAGTATAAAAAAGATAAATTTGAAGTTTCGCTTCATTGATGTCAGTGGAGGGCATTGGATTCTAATAATGTGAGACGATCGTGACTGATCTTATTAGACATTTATACTTTGATGATCATGATATACTCATGAGATGGCCTGGTAGAAAACGGGCACGTCCGGTTGTTGCCGCTCAGGTACAAGAAATAATGTAATCTTTGTAAAGAGGAAAGAGATTTGTATTAGCAGCTCCAGCAAAGAATCCCCCTTCAATATGCCGGTTTCTTTGGATTTTCCTTCGGAAGGGTGCTGAAAAAATGTTTAAGAGTTTGTAAGTATGTTGTACGCAGCATAGATTTGAAGTTATTAAACACTATAATATGAAAATTTCCGGTGGGAAAACTAAATCCATTGCTATGACGAAGAAAGAACAAAAGAAGAGTTAAAATAGTTCTTGAAAACGTCTGAGGCCACCAATATCGAACCTGAACACCAAGGCAGATGGCGAGGGCAATACTGAAACATATAACAGATTAAACGGATGCATAAATGAGATTTTGGCAAAAATATGAAGAGGAAACTAAAGCAGAGACTCCATATACCAGGTGGCCCATTTCATCCGGAAGTGGTGCAAGTAGATATCCTTGTGCGTCAAAAGAGTTATAGAACCCATTGACTCAATTCTATAATAGAGACGGCAGTGGCGTGCTGTGCCTCTCGCAGAGGTGTGAGATCAGAGCTATTTGGACTAGCGTGTGTAGTGCATGATAGTAAACAATAACAGCATAAAGAGCCGAAAAGGCCTCGCTTTACTTACAGAATCTTTATTTTCCAGGGAATAAACTCACTCCTGTATTTGGTGCTATTGTCTAACATTACAGATTGTAAAGTGCGAGCATGAGGGTGCGTAATGTTTCATTGGTACTTGTTCGTTTCTTATTAATGTTATTGTTGCATTTATCATTGTTATTATTACTATTATTATTTTGTTTATTGATTTTACTTTTGTTTGTAGCTGTTATTTTTGTTATATTATTTTAGTATGTTTATCAATATCATTGTTATTATTAACATCATGTTATGGCTTGTCATTAAGATACCATTTTCATCGTTATTATTATCATTAAATGCTACTGTTGGGCTAACTTCATTCATAGAATAGTGTTCAAAATGATGCCTTGTTGACTGATACAATGTTCCAACCGCCTCTTTGTATCCATATGGACGTTTCGGAGCACTGATGGTGTACAGAGGCGCATACTTCAACGATTCTTTGACGTAAGACCTCCACATTGAGGTAACCTGCTTCAAACGCAATATTCTTGATGTGACTCTAAAAGATGGACTTAGATCAGGATATTTGTGGCCAAATATTGGGCACCTAGATCATTCAGTGTTCAGGGTACAACTAATTGCAAAGGACCTTTACAGGTCCATAATAATAATAATGTGGTGCACCATCTTGTTTGAAACAATTATTTAACACAAGTCCCTCTGCAACCTCATCAAGATAATCGTGAAGGAATCTTGCAGGAAATCCAGATATTGTGGTCCTCTAAGTATGCCTGGGTGTAAGATAAATCTGATAACAAGAATACCACACTAAACATTTTCGTACCCAATGAGAATTATGAAGGATCCAGTAGTGCATGTTGTGTCTACTCACTGTGGTATCGTTGCTGAAATAGCATTAATCGCTTCAAAGAACACTTACTTCCAAGAAAGTCAAGTATTTGTCGACACCCTCTTGCACTACACTATTCAGCACTACGGCCATAGAGTTGTTGGTTGAGGTGAATTTATTACGGATGCCACGCCTATTCCTACAAAATAATAACAAGTGCCAATCAAACATTACGTGCCCTCATGCTTGCACTTTACAATCTGTAATCCGTAATGTTCGACAACGGCACCATATACAGAAGTGAGTTTATTCCTTGGAAAATAAAGATCCTGTAAGTAAAGTGAGACTTTTTGGTTGTTTGTACTGGTATTGACTACATGCGCTAGTTCAACTTCTTCTCATCTCACATCTTCGCAGAAGACACCACTGCCCTCTCTATGACCAGAGCTGCACCGTTGGGTACTGCAACTCTTTTATCGCACGAAGGGATATATATCTACATACACCAACGCCGGATGAAATGGGCCACCTGGTATACATACAACTAAACCAGCACAGATGTACTTCTTTGAAGCATGGACACTAACAAGAGAAAAGTCGAGATTGGAAACAGCGCAAATGAGGTTCTTATGATCATTGGTGCCGTTAATAGAAGATGTAGGATTAGGAACACAAAGTTATTGAAAAAAAAAAAAACATAAATGAAGAAATACAGAGGTAACAAAAACTGTGCGTATATCCCATTCAAGATATTCCTAGCAAACTTTATTTTATAAACCCTCAGGAAAAAGAAGTTTTGGATGACAACACCCATGAAGTATAATCTTGTGTTGATAATGTAATATAACTATGTTTGCTCGGCTTGGTAATACACAAGGAAGTGTATGGATTAACATTTTAGATGCTGTTTAAAAGAATATCTTTAAATGGATATCAGTAATCGTTGATTGGTGTTCTACTCGTATTTCCGAGCTTTTAATGTAGAACACAGTTGCCTACATCAATACGTTGAGCCAAGCATGCACTTGTCTCTTTCCTGAGTTAACGAGATCACTCGATGAAATGTATGAATAAAATTGAATGATGCCATTCGCCGCTCTGAAACTCCGTTTAATGAAGGACTATTCTCTCACTTTATTTTTACTGATATTCCATTCTTTCTGCAATACCAGATCTGCTTTATCGCTGCACTGCAAAACTACTGTGTACCTAGCCTGGGCTGTAAATGACATGTTGCCCATTCTATCTACTCCTCGGTGCCCATTATAGCTCCAGGACTGTATGACAAAGTTCGGAGAGGGGACTTAGCACCTCGATATCCTGTCCCCGGGAGAGAGAGAGAGAGAGAGAGAGAGAGAGAGAGAGAGAGAGAGGTAAGGTGAGAGGATGCTACCAGGACCTGAGGAGAGACTACAGACAAGGCAAGCACCCTAACAGGCACAAACTGAAACTCCCCGATGGCGACTCGCACTACATGCTCCCCTCCCCCCTGCGAGGTTACACATTCCCTGGGGGCACGGAACCGTAGATCTCCCCGATCCGTATGAAAGATTCCAACCAGGATGAAAAGTGAGTGAAGTGATAAGTGAGGTGAAATAGAGGAAATTCGCGGATGTAATTATCGTTCTTGCCATTCGCCTAGTGACCCGTAGAAACATTTCCCCCTCCCCCCCCCAAAAAAAAAACATAGGCCAACCACAGGAATCCAACCCACGACCTGCCGAATGCGTATCACAAGATGCTACCATCTCAGTGATTCCTCTGTTTGTTGCTCGTTAACCGGAATCTCCGGGTATCAACCCTTGGATTATTGTTTCTACTCAAGCAGGATAGACATTATGACGCATGAAAATTAGCTAAAATACTGACCAAAACAGATGCTCATAAATTTGTGTAGGGAGATACCTTCTGCATTCGTATGATTACAAAATATATTTCATGCATTCAATAATTTTCTAGTAAATATTTGTTATTTGCCATTAATTTTAAAAATATTTAGTTTCACCAATTCACATAGGTTCACTGATGATAATGAAATTTCAACCACTTATTATGCATAGAATTACAATACTATTCGTACAATATCTTTATTTTTGTTAGAGTTTAAGTTGAATTAAATTTTGTTTTAAACGTTTGTTATTTTTTAAGTTAGAAGCATGTGAAAACTTTAATTTACACAATTCTACGCAAATATTGCATGGTTATAATTAGCATGTATCTGCAAAGGTATTCTGAAAATTTCAAAGCTCTGTTAGTTTTCTAATATATTTTAAATTCTGTCAATGGACAGAACAATGTAACTTATGAGGAAAACAAAGTTGTTCACATGCTCTAACCTGAAATTTTCATCCGTGCTGTTTTCCTGGGCATAACTTTCGTTATCCTACCTCTTCTTTTCGTTTTTCTGCATTCTTGCCTACTTGCTTAAGTTTTGAAACCTCTATCAACTTTGGCAACTTGCTCGATATTCATGTTGCCAAGATCTTTCTTAATATTTTCTCCAGAATCAATGTCCAAAGATTTCAATACCAGTGTATTGTTGTAGCAGTCAGCATTGAAACATATGACAGCTCAATACACCTATTTTAATTGTTTTTGTACTAATAACAATAAACACTGTCTTTGGTAGCCTATGTTGACCCTTTTGGTTAGGATTGTTATCTCTAGAATACTTATGGAAAAAGATAGCAGATAGAGCGCGGAAGCATTTGAATTAGAAGCTCTCCCGCACTTAATATCATATATATATATATATATATATATATATATATATATATATATATAAAACGTCAATCTGCCTTAAGTAGAGGTAGAGCTTTAACGGAGAGGATTCTACACGAGCTGTGTAGGGTATTATATGTCAAAGCCCAGTAGAAAGGGATGTGTTGAAACACGGACGAGTAGCGGGAGCCAAAGCGAGACACTAATATGTGCTGGAGATTCTATATCTCGACACCAGGGTTCGCCAAGGCGACTATAACACCACCCATCCGCCGAGAACAAAATCCTCACAAAGTAGCGCTAAACTCGCTTATCGCCAGCACTTCTGACCCAGAAAGCCCAGGTTGAAATAAACGCACAATGAAATGGAGGGACGGTGAATTAGGGACATGTATTTATCCCCCCTACATATGATAGGTGACCTGTAAAACTCCCGAAAAGACCCATGGGATAGGAAGGTCAGTGGCAGGAATCGAACCCACGACATCGCGAATACGAACCTCAACATTTCCTTACTAATGTAAGGTATGTTTGTATAGAGATCTCTGGTGGTAAAATCACCATACTAGAGTTGGAAATTTGTATCCTTATCAGACTAAGAGAACAAGAGATATAAACAACAAAACTTTATCATCTGGACCTCTGTTTTAAAAATTGATTGTGAATGAGTATCAACAGCAGCAGAAGACTACCAAAAACAAAACCGATAGACGAAAACGTTTGGAACTGCTCCGGAGAGTGCAGCGTATCTTTTAATGCACCAAATAATTGAAACAAACATTTGTTACACAATAAAAATGTTAGATTCTTAGACATCCCACTCTGTGCTACAGATTCAAGAGCATTTGAGCGTCCTCTGGTGTACCATATCCTCATGAATAATGGCTTGATTCTATAAATATTAGATACTAGTTTAATATTAATTTGGGTTGAGTGCTCTTTTAAACAAGTGTCGCTCTAGCATACTGTTCTAGATATGCCAATCAGCTTGAGATTGGAACATAACTTTTGAATTTACAGAATTGATCACAGCTCCAGGAAACTAGAAGCGAAATGACACATGATGTGACAAGAGAAAATGCAGTACGGTGTATCAGGAGGAAAACTGAATATCTAGATCACTCATTTTCACAGCTGCTGTAAGTCATTTTGGCCGGAATGACGTATTATGAATACTAGGCAAACATTCCTGAGTTATCCACCCTTGAAACAAAATATATTGTGACAAAATAACGAAAGCCCAGTTATTTTTTCTCACTTAATTCTCTTCCAAAATTTTTGCACAATTATACATTTTCTTCTCGTCGTTAACACAGTCTACAGTCTTTCATAATACAGCTCACTGTTTTCTTCTCGTAGCCTTGACTCACTCCTGTCTGTCCTTCACCTTCTCTGTCTCTCAAACAAGCGGACTCTGACGATACATTCACTCAACACCCATTAACTGCTTCGCTATCTTCCTTTCGATACGATATACACACGCAGCTAACGCGCGCGCACACACACATACACTAAAACTAAAAATTGATTGACTCATCTCTGTAATTAACTACTAACTCCTCCTGTCGCCTCGGCTCCTTATATAGCGAGGATGACATAACATGGACCTTTCTCGAACTTCTACAAATACGCCGGCCGCTAGACACTTCTCAAATGATCTCGAAAACCCCTCTTTGTTCTGCCGCCTCGAGCTTTTACTGCTGTCACTGCGGTGCTGCTGTCAGTAGGCCCTACAATATAGCGCGAAAATTGCAGTATGCACTCATCCCTTTTTTTCTGTCCGTGGTTTTCTTAAAGTATACCCTTTTGGGAGGAAAATACGAGTTAGAGTGCCATTTAGAGCATGGGTGTTTATGGTTATGTACGTCCTTAAGTGGCGGCGCCGTGGCCGAGCGGTTAGCGCGCTCGCCTACCACCTAGGCGGCCCGGGTTCGATCCCAGGGACCCGCATGTGGTATTCGTGGTGGACGAAGCGGCGTCTGGGCGGGTTTTCTCCGAGTTCTCCGGTTTCCCCCGCCATCTCATTCCACTGGTGCTCCATCTTCATTCCATGTATCATCAGTGTCACCGCCTGTGGTGCCGTAGTAGTAAAAGCGGGCGTTAAACACTACACACACACGTCCTTAAGTCAACATTGAAAGCTCCTCCAAAAAGAAAACAGACAAAGAAAATGAACCCGGTAACAATCCGTTAGGAGGCTAACTTTAACTTGTATAAAATAGTATACAACAAACTCTGTATGCAGAGGTGTTTTAAGGAGGAGCGAAGTATTCTACAACAAAATGCTGGGGTTAGCTGCATACAGCGGAAGCTTGAGCACAAATTTAATGAGGACACTTAAGTTCACCCACTTTTAGTTTAACATCCGTATCTAAAACGCTGTTTCTGTCTTAGCACTAAATCTGTCTATCGTGTGTGAGAGCGAATGTACTGAAAAAAAAAATGTTGCGACAGTACCTCCGATTCCAAGTTATCCTAGGGACACACGAACGTTTATTTTGCGTGCGTTTTAGACACGTAATATGCGCACAGCTTAGCTTCACTGGGCATCTAACGGAACAACACACATGCTCAGCGCGTAATCTATGCCATGAAAGCAAAGCGAGTGTAAAGGCGCATCTTAGCGGGGTGTAGAATTGAAATGCTAGAACGCGCGTAATCCAGAAATAGCGTGCGCACTGAACTCAATATCATAACAACAGAAGAAATGAAGTACTTCAGATTCAGCGCGTTTATTTTGCGTTGCGATGTGTACAAGGACAAGCGTCCCTTTATATTTGAAAGAAGTTCAACAAATGAAGAAGATCACATGCGAAAATAATTAAAAATGTGTCACTATCTTCATGAACTCGGACGTCATACAAATGCTTCTCACTGTTAATTAGGTGTACCAACAACTTTCTTCATTTTTTGCTTCTCCTTAATACGATATAGGCAAAACCCACTGTAGCAGTAACTTTATCAGTTTCCATCTTGGAGAACTGGACCGATGATAGAACGTGAGTATCTGAGCAGTATGTGTTTAAATTTCAAATGCGCCCAAATATTACGCGCGTAAAAACGGACGCAAAGATTACGCTTGTGTGTCCCCGGTTTAGAGTCAGTACAATCAATCGGACTTACTTTCTGTAAGAAAAGTCACCAGTTTGCCGCAGGAATGAAAATGTTGAAGTCCTAGTTTGGTCTCTAAAGCAGAAACATTACTCAAAGCATAAATTGATCAGAATAATAACACAAGAAGAACATTAGTGTGGCAGTTACTTCTGTTTTTGTCTATTGCACTTTAGTGCTACATAGAAGGGACTTCGTGCCCAAACTGTGTTCCTGAAGTTATTTATTGCCTTTCTTTCCGGATCTGAATAGCACATTGCGGTGTTGGTCGACCCCATTGTAATTCTGACGTGTTGCATTCACATGCTTTTCTCTACTCACTATCGTTTACTTTTATATAGCAAATAGAAACTATTTCCAAGAAAACTTCCTTTTCTAGCTTGTCCTTTTCGATACAGATTTCCCTCATTCCCCGGGACGCACTTCACCCTCGGGCTAATTGCACTATCTGTTCCCTTTTACACCCAATGTATTACGTCTGCACTCTTTAATAAGGCATATGGTTTCACAACAGATGTGGTTTCTAAGTCCTGGTGCTAAAACTGTTTTCCCAAAAGGTCTATACGAGGGTCATACTAAAGTCTTGAACAACATATTTCATAAGTAAGAAAACAATGTAAATTAAACATTAACGTTATAAATTTAGAACGAACTCGCAGCGAGGAAACTAAATATCGACATCAGAGGCGTCATATCACACTATAATGAAATTAAAGTTAAAACTCTTGAATAATTTTAATATACCACGTTTTTAAGCTATTAATGGAGACATACGCATGCGCGCTATAAAATTTGCAAATTGGTTCTATTCAGCGAACATGAAATCGTGTATTTGGCCTCAAATTTCACAACGAAGTGTAAAACATTGAATGGCTGTTTGTCGGAAATATTAGGAAAACAGAACTTCAAAGGAAAACGAAAGTTCAGCATAACACTAGTAATAGAACTACTGCAAATCGCAAAAGAGCATGTTTCAAAAAATATGAGACATCAATTTATTTCCTGTCCTGAAAGTGAAATGGAAGACTGTTCTTGTCTATTATCACGCGCTGCACAATCTAGTTGAGGGCTGGGGAATTCCTATCCTATCCGAACCACGTCTCTTACAAGTAGAACAGACTTCACGCACTCCACTGACTGGATTCACCCCGGGGCGTTTTGCAACTCCTTTAACGCACCAAGGGGTATCTATTTACCCCAATGCCGGGTGAAGTGGGCCACCTATTGAAATTTTCGAGCACTTTTTTGTGAATTTAAGCTTTGTTGTTAACACTGTTAATGTACGCGGCAATGAAAGACTGAGAACCATAGTGGAGCGCCTGCCATTTTAGAAAACGGAGAAAAATAAGGCTAAAGGTTAGTTACTTTCAAAATGTATTAAATAATTTGTAGCATATGTTACTAATAACATGTTAATACTGCATTATGCTACAAATTATTCAATACATTGTGGAATTAGCTAAACTTTAGTCTTACTTTCTCCCGTTTTTAAAATGGCAGATGGCCCACTATGGTTCTGAGAACGTAGCACTATATCATATGTATTCCATTAGCTGCTATGTTGCAGAAACTTTCGCTCTAACTAGTAGCGCTAAGTACAGAGTCCTTTGTTGAAGCGTTGAAAGAGTGTCTACTATAAGAAGGCTGCACTTAGAGGAGTCGTGTGAGTTATAATGGTGGTTATCTTCCAAAGTCACCAAGGAGGTGCCTCATCTGGTGTGTGGCGGGCTTAGCGGGGACATTAAAGAACACGCAGTCCACCGCTCTCATCTGGTTAATGGTCAGCACCAGTCCTGAATATATCTACAGCCACTTCGAACTGGGGCATGAGTTTAATGGGGGCCATGAAACTCTCATCAAACGGCTACAAAGTTGCGTGTCCTGTGTGCCAGATAGATTTTGGGCGCTTAGTTGCCACAAAACCCCAGACATTTCCAGCGCCATTTAGCGTCTAGTCTTCAAAATGCACTTTTATCCTGTAGTCGTCTTCCGTGGTCTAGGGTCCATATGCTAGCTTTTGGTTCCCGAGGTCCCGGCTTCAAACCTATGAGGATGGACCTTTTCGATCATAAAAATCTCTAGCACGGATTTCTTCGGAAGACAAGTAAAGTTGGTGGTGTCGTGGAACACGTGGAAGAACCTCAACTCATCGAACAGGATGGCTCAGGCGGCAACGTCTATGGCCCGCATTCTGGAGGTCGAGGGTTCAATCCCCGTGGCCGTGCACTCTGACATGGATTTTTCCATGGTTTCTCCATGTCACTTAGGCGAATGCTGGGGTACATTAATCTCTTCACCGCGGATTCCTATTCCTTCATTTCTCATTTTCCCTCCCTTGTCATTTTACAGGTTCGTGGGTAGCTCGGTATGTTCCAGGAATGTGGACAGATAACAGTTTCTTGCGCTCTGGAACCCCTTCCCTGGTCCTCCCTGGAAGTTGCTGTCCGGGCTGCAAGTGTCCCCTCGTCGCCCTCTCCCTGAGTAGAGGAAGCACCTCGGTTGCGCCAGGCGTCAATATCTGTAACTGTTAGAGACTTATATGCGTCTCTGGGCTTCGCTGACTCCACTCTCTGACAAGCTACGGTCTCACTTCGCCTCATCCCTTCCCCGCAAAAGATCCATGTCGGGGTATCAAGGGGATCTTTATGCCTAACGTAGAATGGGACGCTGAGAACCATAATAGTTAAAGAACATCCATATTTGTTTTCCTAAGCAGTATTAAAGAAGGGGGCAGCGCCGTGGCTGAGTGGTTAGACCGCTTACCTACCACCTAGACGGCCCGAGTTCGATCCCAGGGACCCGCATGTGGTATTAGTGGTGGACAAAGCGGCGTCTGGGCGAGTTTTCTCCGTGTTCTCCGGTTTCTTCCACTATTCATTCCACCAATTGCTCTATTATCACCTTTCCAAACATCGATTTCGCCTGCATTTCATATCATCCTCTTCCTCACTATCATACCTGGTGCTTGACTGACCACCTGCTTCCAGGTCTTCACTCTGTCTGGTCCATATGTCCCTGTGCTCCCCGACAGGCGTCTGATCCCTAGGCACTGGTTTGTAAGTCCTGTGTGGTGTAAGTCCTACATAAGGGAAGATAAATCAGGAAAAGAAAGAAGTATTAAAGAGTTGGGATAAAGAGTGCCGAAGGTGCAAAGAGATCTGAAATAGTTACATGACGTCAATTACCTGAAGCTCTCTGTTCATGTGATGCTTTTGAGGTGGATAATCAAATACTTTTTTCGACGATGATTTGTTTTGATTCACCTACCGTTCATGCTGTCATGGTAAAAAGTTGAGTTCCCTACATTCAGTGCAGGTAACTTAATCTACCTGTTCTGCCTATTCTTGCGCATGTAAGTTTATTAACTACATTAAACACTAAAATATGATATATTTACGTCTGTAGACCTTAGAATATAAACAAGCATAATATAAAATATAATGGTTGAATTTTACCATTTAAATCTAACCTGATTCTGCTGTTTCTTTCTACTCGTATGTAATAATATTTACCTACTTATTTAACTCATTCAGCAGTTAAGTATAAATTTATAATTACAATAACACCAATTATAATAATGATAATGTAATAATAATAATAATAATAATAATAATAATAATAATAATAATAATAATAATAATAATAATAATAATAATAATAATAATAATAATAATAATAATAATAATAATAATAATAATAATAATAATAATAATAATAATAATAATAATAATAATAATAATAATAATAATAATAATAATCGTAATAACCTTGCTACTGGAACCATTATGTGCAACAGTTGTTAGTAAAGTATGAATTTTATTTTCCTACAATCACTCTTTGTATTATTCGCAATGGAGAATCTTGAAAGAAGAAAATAAGAGATGAGCTCTCGCATTTTCCAACTCTTCCTGGTTCTCCAGTGATATATTTATCGCACTTGTGTTGTCATGTACAATTCTGAGCTAAACACAAAAATTAAAATGTAAGTAATAGGCCTATAATGTGACTTGCGGTTGTGTTAATGTCTGTGTTGTTGACCCCAGTAACCGAAGAATTGAAAAAAACCTAGTAATGATAGCGTATATTCTTCTCAATGCTTACAAATACGTGTATACTAGATGCAATAATACTAACCGGGCTTGTGGGCCGTGGTCTATTGGGTTCCTTCTTCTTCCCAAACGTTTCGTCTGCGACTACGGCAGACATCTTCAGTGGCGGCGAGGTCGAAGTTTCCTAGTGGAGATCTCAGCACCGACTGTGCTGGTCACCACCAGAGGTGCGGTATTTATGTCGGCGGCTGGAGGGGAAGTACGTTGTGATAGGTCCGGGTGGCCAGTGGGCTGGACTTGTACCAGTGGAGTACTACAAGGAGCTGGCGTCTGATTGGCTGGAGAGGGGTTCTGGATTTTTGTTTTTGTTAACGCTGTTTGCCATATTCTGTTGAGTTTAAGTCCTTCTTCTTTGCGATTGATATTATTTTTGTGCTTGTGTATTTCAATGGCTTCACGGAATAAGCGAGAATAGTAGTGGGATGTAGATGCCAGAATATCTGTGTTACCATATTGTATACGTGTATAATTCAAATACTGAATCTGACAACAGCTTGAAGTTTGTCACCAAAATTGGATTTTTTTTACAATAGTTGACTTCGAAGTCACGATAGCGCTCCATGTAGGGGAATCCCCTGTACCACTCTTGAGACGACAATCCAATGAATGGAAATACCCTGGTTCTTCTCCTCCAAAGGTATGGCATGAAGGTGATAACCCTTGTGGCATGCGATATTTATGGGATGTACTGCATCAAGTTGTGCCTGAAGTGTAAAGCGTAGATGTTGCATAGATACTATTGCAATTTCTTGGAACATCACTTCATCCAGTACTATGGATAGAGCGACAACACTTGCTTGCGGTGCAACCCATCATCCTTCATGGCAGTGCGAGGTGTCACACAGCGCCAGAAACCTCCTACATTGAAGGAGCTCGGAGATACTGGAACATCCACCATATTCACCCCGCATGAGCCCGCTTGACAATGATCTCTTTGCCGAAATAAAACAGCTACTTCGAGGGAAGCGTTATACAGAATATGGTAACTTCCAAATGTGTGGCAAAAGATGGTAGACATAGCAGGAGATTACATTTAAGAAATGATGAGCTTTTCTATAATAATAAAGCCTGCTAGGCATTACGATACCTTTGCCATTATCTATCCATGTACAAACACAATTTCAGTTTATCTCTTAAATTTTACCCTTGATATAAAATTCTCTAAAAGTCAAAACAGATGAGAGTTTACAGCCTATTTTCAGATGCTCATTCATTCAATACCTGAAATTTCCAATATTTTAATTAAAGCAGTTTGAGCCGATTTTTGAGAAAACAAAAATAATTTTTCCATGCTATGAAAATGTGAGAAACTAGGAAATTTCCTTAATGTACCCCTCAAATACGAATTGGAGATATACGGAAGGGATTCGTCACTAAAGCCAAGCTTATTGTACCTATACCCCCTAGAAAGTACCCCCGGGAGGATGGATGAAGTGAGAGGAATTGTTGTGTGGAATTGTGAAAAATAATAATTATTACTGCAGTAAGCAGCCAAAGAAGTGAATTTATAACTGAATGTAGGCACAAGAAGATTGAAGAAGTTATTAAATAAGTGGAGAAAGCCAGACAGGAGATATTGATACATAGGATATTTAAATTTAAATAATAACTTTCGCAGGATTTTGCAGTAGCCAACATAAATCAATAAAAAAGTATATTTTCGAAATACCTGAGAGTACGGAAGGTAGGTTTTTAAGAACAAACACAATGTGGAAATCATATAGTGATTTTAGTCTCTTCTTCTCCTTCCCCTAACAAAAAGTAATGTATAAAATGACTTGCAAATAAAGAGAATAAATCCTGAGAGTGCGTAAATCTTTATAATTAAATTGATAACAGCGCAAGCAAAGTAAGCAGAAGCACTATGGTGACAAACCCACTGTTTTAGCAAGGGTGGAAGGGGAAAGGAAAAAGAAACAATATAAAAGGCATCATGGCTAAGGGTAAAGCGGTGTGGTCTCAGCTGGAGTGTGCAACATACACACGGTCCCCCATCCTAATCCCCGGTTATATAATTCGCTTGCAACGCTTTAACGCTGGTAATTATCCGAGTTTATACGGCGAAGAGGGGCCCTAATTAACACAAGTTGATATCTCCGGCACTCTATAGAAAGAGCCGGTAAATCATGCGCGGAGAGGACGAGGACGAGAAAAAAACAGGTCTCTCGAGACTATTTCTCGCATCTTCTGTCCTAGTGCTGCAGTTCGTGGAGCCTCGTCACTGAGTTCCTCCTTGTTTCCATTAGCGTTGAAGCTCAACTACACCACATGCAGCATTTTATTCTTTACAGCTCTAGCATTTTTGTGCAGATGTTCACGCAATTGAGCAAACTATAAAAAAAAAACATGGGTTATAACCCAAATTTTATATCACTATTCACCATACTTCTGGCGAGGAACGGGATAAACTCCAATCCTAAAAATCTTATGTGTTGCGCTCACATGATTTTCGCTACTCTTGTAATAACCATTCTTACAAACTCTTATTCCTATATCCTCTTCCTGTCAGTTGAGATTAACTTTTACAGAAATTATCTTATTGCTTATTTCCTTGTAGGTGCAAGGGGAATATGAGAATACAGTAGGCTTTGAGCGATAGTCAAATGTTATAAAGCTTTGAGATCACGTTCTCTTTGTACGCTTAACATATAAAAAATGAACAACGATGTTCCATTTCACGAAAGTTGTTTTCCGAAACTCACACACATAACAAGGAATATCTCCGAAATGTTTTACCCTACAAAAAAATTATTCAGACATAAATTGTGTATTTTAGCAAGATCTACATGTTTTGTATAGTACGATTTTGTTTATCTTTAACGGTTTACCAGTTATGCAAAAGTGGTCCAGCGTAAATACGACTACAGGGGCTATAGCCAGAAAATTCAAAATATACATTTCATTTGTCATAAAAATATCTCAAACATATGACATTTTAATCAAAATCGTTTGAGCCATTTTCAAGAAAATCAAAATTTTCGAAACATTTTCCATGCAAAGGGTATTTGCTTCGAAATCTTCGTGTCGTATCCTTGAAAGACATTAAACTTAAATGCCAAATTTGGTTTTTAACCGGCTTTTCGTTTTTGAGTTATGCTGTCCACAGTCTGGCAGACACAGCCACACTCACGGACCTTTATCTAAAAATGCTTTTTTTTTTTTTTTTTTTGGATTCAGGGCTCTCATAACATATATTTCCTGAGAAATTTCGACATCGAATTGATTAATACATCTGGTCCTCGGCCTTCCTATATCATGCCTTCCGTTTGAATGTATGAATACCACCGTTAAATGAAGTGAACACTATTGTAATTGTGCCAAGATGTTAAAAACCGCTGATATGAACTTCAATTTTAAAGGTGGTATATAAATGGAACATAAAAAACTGTTTTTGCAACTAACCATTCGTGATATATTATTTGTGGCGAGTTTCTTTTTTCAAATAGTCACACCTTTTGAAAGTGGTATATCGTAATTCGTTTTTGCTTTCTCTGTATGTATCTACAGTAAGTAGAGGAAGTATTGTGTTCCACCAAAAATTTGATGCCCATATTTCACCGAAAATATTCGTTTTGAGGCCCTGAATCCGAAAAAATTTTCATTTCTAGAGAAACGTTAATGTATGTACATATTGTGTGTCCGTGTGTGTGCGTGTGTGTGCGTGCGTGTGAACAGATTATTTTTAGGTATTTTCGTAAAATCGCGTGTTTTCCCTCCTACTTCGAAACACCTGTATATAGAAACACAGCATCAGGGCGCGTATAAGATGATTAAATTACGCAGTATCCAATTTGAAACTACATGCATACAGTTTATGAATTAATGGTAACGTGCACCGCGAACACTGTTACGTCACTGGTAATAACAGAATTGTTTAAATAATTCAAATGAATGTCTTCAGCGCAAAGGTGAGGGCTGGCGCTGCTACAAAGCCATTCCACGACGTTAACGAGATGTCTAAGGGTAATTAAATTGGGCCACCAATATAACCATTCTCTGCCCCATTTGACGGTTCATAATCACATCTCTAGTTGCAATTAAACAGTCTAATGGCCGTGTAATTAATTATTGCTCCAAGACAAGAACACGCTATGGACTTTAGTGCGTTCTTCAATTCTGCATACTGTGCTCTCAATATCTTTCTTTTTACCGTTAAGAGCTCATACTACATGTTAAGTAAACAGAAAGTATTTATAAGAGTTTTACTTCATGATACTGTGACAAATTGCACTGTTCAGTTACTATTTTTCTTGTCATTTTATTTATCTTCTAAAATTGAAGCACAGAGACACAGTTGTGTTTCATTGATAGCACAAGTTACAGTTCTTTGTGACCTTACAACTATAACTGCTCTGTCCGATCGTAACCGTGACATACACTTCACTGCCTTTCTTAACTCTTTTGTTTCACAAACTAATTTGACACTCAACACTCACTAAAACTGCTTCACTTTAAGACTAACTCCGATGCGACGGTTAAAGGGTCGAAAACATACTCGCATTTCTCTCAAAGACAACTGTATAAACATATACATGTGCTAACAGCTGCCACATTTAGTACTCACGAGTCCATCGCTAAAACTAGCTACTCTCCAGCACTCCAGGATTCGAGAACAGGTCGTATAGGTTCTCCTGTACGGTATGTTTATCTGCACAGCACCTAGCCGCTTAACGTGACTTTATCTGTGCAGTATAGAAGGGGTTCATATTTGTTCAAGCTTTTGTGTCTGTGGGCATGGTTTCTTCCTGCATACCTAAGTTTGGATGCAGCAAGGGGGTGGCTACTCTTGCCATCTCGACTCGCTTATATAGGCGAGAATGACATAGCAAGGATTCTTTTCGAAATTCAGCTTTTCTCGACACTCTCGTAAATAAGCCGGCAGCCAAAAGCTTCTCGAATAATCTGGAAACGCTTTGTAGTGCCGTGCTCCATTGTTAACGTTTATTCGCCGCGCGGTGGTGATAGTTTCACTTTGGGCGTCTTTGATGGCTGCTGCCGATTGGCGCAACAATACAATGAAATAAGTGGTTAATGTGAAGTAAGAGGTGTCAGTATCTTTGAGTTTAGCCTTTCTACAGTATCTCATAATAAGCCGAGAGTCGCCCGACAGAGCGTGGGTCTATCAGTCAGTCGGTTTAGTTGGTCAAAAGTTGGATTTTCAATGGATAGTGATAGTGATAGTGTTTAACGGACAGCACCGAATGCAGTTCAGTTGTCAGTTGTGACGCGGTGGATCAGTTGTGTTTTGTGAGTGGTGTAGCAATGCTTCAAAAGTAACGCTTGCGCTACACTGAACATTTAAGAAACAAATAAAGTGAGTTTATGCAGCTGTTTTTTTTAAAAATGCACAATCTTAAAAAATCTCGCATGCAAAGGTTATTTTGGCATGGAGGATGTTTTAAAAATCTTCTTTGGAAGATGCTGAACCAAAATACTAAGTTTACTATGTATAGGACATGTCACTTTCGGGTTATGCTGTTCTCTCTCTCTCCCCTCTCTCTCTCCTTTCTGACTCGCTCTCTCACATTATTATTATTATTAATTATTATTATTATTATTATTATTATTATTATTATTATTATTATTATTATTATTATTATTATTATTATTATTATTATTATTATTATTATTGTTATTGTTATTGTTATTGTTATTGTTATTGTTATTGTTATTGTTATTGTTATTGTTATTGTTATTGTTATTGTTATTGTTATTGTTATTGTTATTGTTATTGTTATTGTTATTGTTATTGTTATTGTTATTGTTATTGTTATTGTTATTGTTATTGTTATTGTTATTGTTATTGTTATTGTTATTGTTATTGTTATTGTTATTGTTATTGTTATTGTTATTGTTATTGTTATTGTTATTATTATTATTATTATTATTATTATTATTATTATTATTATTATTATTATTATTATTATTATTATTATTATTATTATTATTATTATTATTATTATTATCGTTATCATTATTATTATCATTGTTATACCAGTATTATTATCTTTTGGATTGATCCCTCATCAAATTTTTGTGCGATTAATGCTAAAAATATCTGTGTTTAATACTTCCATTACGTGGTAATTTGAGAGTGCATAATAATAATAATAATAATAATAATAATAATAATAATAATAATAATAATAATAATAATAATAATAATAATAATAATAATAATAATAATAATAATAATAATAATAATAATAATAATAATAATAATAATAATAATAATAATAATAATAATAATAATAATAATAATAATAATAATAATAATAATAATAATAATAATAATAATAATAATAATAATAATAATAATAATAATAATAATAATGAATTGCTCCTAAATGCCACCCAATTTTATTCTCATTTTAACTACTGTTTACATCACGAATGAAATAAAATATGCTACAGTGACCTTTAAATGGACTTGTGTTGTTTGTTTGTTTTTTCTTTCTTTCTTTTTTTTTTTTTCCTTCGTTTTTTATTTTGTTGTTAATTTTCCTGTCGGTATATTTTGTATAGCAGGAAGAAATATAATTTCCTATCAAAAATTCCTAACCAAATTTTATCCGAATTATAGTTTATTAGGTGCACTGAACCTGCCCACGCGCTTATCCCTGTAAATAGCATAAAGGCTGGTTCATAGCCGGCAACGGTAACGATAACCAGAACGAGAAAGTTTCAAAACGACAGAAAGCCTTCCCGGACCTCGGAAACTTGGCCAAGTTTTAACCTTCTCTTCCCATTACCGGTCACGGCATGTTAGTTTCTATAGCCTGTATCAGACTGTAGAAATTACTTAAAGTAGCCGTGGCGTAAAACAGCCGCTATAGCTCTCTCTAGTCACAATCTATAACAGATATAATTGGTCAACTAGAAAAAAAGAATTCCCAGTGCGCAATATTCACATCTCACTTCCTATCAATAAACTGATCGATAGTGTATCTTGCCGTTCTCGTTGCCCGGCTGTTGTGAACCGAAATATTGAGTGTTCCCTTGCTTTCCGTTGTCGTTGTCGTTTTGGTTAGTGTTGCCGAGTGGTTATGAGCCAGCCTTAACTCAAACCGTCACTTTGCATATACATTAAATCCATACTTGTGTCACTAATAACTATCACAGGTAAAGATTTTAGAAAATTCCCCACCCAATGAAAAAAAAATTGCTTGTTATTTATGTCCTAATTTGAATTATAGTATAGTATATTTTAGATATTAATATTGCAAATTAAAAGTATATCTTGAATATTGCAAATACTGTCTGGTTTTTATACAATTTTGTATTTAACTGTAAAATCTGAACGACAGATAAACTCACTGCAGGAGAAATCTAAAGTCACTAATACTTAACAATATGTAACTTAGGTGTTTTTTAAATATTTTATATTGTAAGCTTCCATTTTCGGAAGTAATTCAATTGCAGTCATGCTTGACATTTTGCAATCTTTTTA
Source organism: Tenodera sinensis (assembly GCA_030765045.1). NCBI lineage: Eukaryota > Metazoa > Arthropoda > Insecta > Mantodea > Mantidae > Tenodera > Tenodera sinensis. Next base: position 91,600,054 of record CM060963.1, read on the forward strand.
CGGATAAGCATATGCAAATAAACATTTACTGTTTATTTAAATTGGAGTAAGACAATAGGAGAATAATTTTATATTATTATTAACACAGAATAATTGCTGTTGACATAAGTTTTTTCATTTACACGCTTCTGTAAACCTGAAGTCAACCAAAGAATTTGAGCATTTGTCTTTTCCATTTGCTGTTGATCACGATATCGCGTTAAGATATTTATTTTCTACTGAAGATTATTAAACTGGACGTTTCTCGGACTTATTAAGATCAAATACGTCAAGGTCTCCTAAGAGTAATAACTAACGTTTGTTGTGTGATCACCGGCTGTTATCTGGAAGAACAAGTTTATGCTTAAATTACAACAATCATAAATAAAACAGAATTGCTGCTGGAAACTTCTGAGCACTTAAATATAATTCTTGTCAGTTAGGACATCAATTTTACTGTCTTCTGCAAAATATATGCGCTCTAGACATGAAAGCTGAGCATTATCAACTTTCCGTTATAGAATACTAAGGGTTTTCATGAATGACCTGATGCTGGAAGATGTTCTCACGATGTTGAGATTGTTATAGCAGCTTTTTCCAAGCTAACTAAAAAGGGACACATTTCCCTGGTATGAAATGCTATACAGTCTGTTGAGAGCATAAGTGTACAAATTTGCACTGGTAATTAACTACAGAGTAACTAAAATCACCGGGAGAAAAGTAAAAGATTTCACTTTTGCTTTTTAATTTTCCAGTAAACTTATGCTTGATCCGCACAATATTAATTTTATATATTTATTCCACTCAATAATTTAATTTTTTATCATTGTTTTTTTTTAATTAAAACAATACTAGTGGTTTATATTCTCAGTATTTAGCACTACAAATTATTAAATTAGTAAATGCAAACACCATTAACAATTAGTTTTCAAAAATTAAAAAGTTACAAACATAAGTTACTTTGTTCGGGTTATTCTTTTACGTCAAATAGAATCCAAAACTTGTTTTTCTATGCCCGAAGTTTGCTACAAAAGGTGTACTCTTCTGTGCAATATAACAAACTCGTTTATGAGTTGAAAAATAATAAATAGATATTAACTTTTATTTTTAAAACCGAAATTATACTGTCAGTCTGTGGACAGCATAACTCGAAAAGCCGGTTAAAAACCAAAGTTGGCATTTAAGTTTAATGTCTTTCAAGGACGCGACAAGAAGATTTTGAAGAAAATTGCTCCACCCTAAACTACCCTTTACATGGAAAATTGTTCGAACATTTTGATGTTCTTGAAAATGGCTATAACGATTTTGATTAAAGTGCCACATGTTTGAGATATTTTTATGACAAATGAAATGTATATCCTGAATTTTCTGGCTATAACCCATTAAATCCTATTTACTCTGGATGACTTTTGCATAACTGGTAAACCGTAAGAGATAGACAAAATCTTACGGCACAAAAATGTAGACCTTGCTAAAACAGTTTATGTCTGTACAAAATTTTTTGTAGAGTGTACCATTTCGGAGACATTCCTCGTTATTTGTGTAAGTTTTGGAGAACTTATACTTTTGTCAAATGGAACATCGCTATTCATTCTTATATGTTAATCGTGCAAAGAGAATGGAATTTGAAAGCTTTAAAAGATTTGAGGATCGCTCAAAGCCTGCTGTATTCCCATATCCCCGTTGCACGTGCAAGAAAATAAGCAATAAGATGATTTCTGCAAATGTTTATCCCAACTAACACGAAGAAGATGGAAGAATAAGAGTTTGCAAGAATGGTTAATACAATAAATTATTTGTACCAAATTCTTCCTATAACGCTTTCATTGTGTCAGCACGTGATGATTTTCACGTACTCCACTTAACGGGCGAGTCTTCTCATCCTGCGGATTGGTAACTAGGCAAACCTGAATTTTAGACACGATGTGAAATGTATCTGGAAAGCATGATTAAGTTGGAAACTTCAAATCTCGCTTGATTCACCCTGTATAGTGCAGAACAGAACGTAAAACTCAGGGCGCACAGTGACCAACTCGACAGTCAGTTATGTAATCTAATATTAACTGTGCAGCCCTGGATGCGTGTTCAGTATGAAATCACGTGTACTTCTTAGAGCTAATTCCGGGCCCATTAGATATTTGTCCTAGCTCTGCTAATAATCAGAGAGTGAATCAGTGGTTAAAGCCCAAACACGTTGCCAATAGAAAAGCTAAAAGTTTGCTCACGAAACGCTACTTGAGATTGAACTTTGAGAAAGCAGAACTGTCTAGCTGGTTGAATATAAGACTAGAAGATAAAATTATTTGTATTGTTTCCATCCACGTCACAATCCAAACGCTCCCAAACTTCAGCTTGTGTGGAAATGTGATTCAGGAGAAAGAGAAGGTGAGATCGTCTGACAGGTGTCATGAGGGTTCCACTTCTTGTCTGAATGGTAGGTATACCCGCATCTGGGGGTGAAGTGAAGTGGACAGATGGAGGGAGGGGGTGGATGAAGCTTTTCCCCACACTCATGTATTATTTATAACACACTTTTCTTTGACGGCACAGCTCTTCGTTTTCTATTTAGTTCTTCTTGGCAAATGACACCCTCTTCACTTTCTAAAGCTTTAATAAGCGTTTTCTTTACCTTTAAGGTAAAAGCTTGCTCTTTTCCGTTTGTTGCGTTTGGTTTATTTTGCACTGCTGACTTAAAACTGAACTTCCAGACCAAGAGAACTGGGAACTTGCAGCAAAAATTTCATAATTAATGTAAACCTTTTAGACGACTCAATAAAAATGAATATGTAATATGCTATCATGCTAGTGCATTATTCAATGTAAGATTTTCAGGTATCCACATTTTAACGTATAGCATTTTCATTGGATCCTACATACCTTAGGAAACCTAGTTCCCACCCTACTGAAGTTCTTTAAATATTAAAAAAATTCTGGATGCTTACTTACAATACTTATAATTAGCGAGAATTAAAACACGGCAGGAAATAGATTTAATGAATATTCTATTGAGGATAACCACCTCTGCAGCGCAGTTGGTAGCGCACTTGTCTCTAGCGCGGAGGACCTGAGAAATTATTGTTATTGTCCTAAAAGCCTATTGGGTTAGTTGTAGTGCCAATCATGAAAATAAATCTTAATTAAAATGTATGCATGTTATTGTAAGTTGTTTACTTTTAAATCAGTATTCATATTAAATAGAATTATTATTTAATCGAATACTATGAACACATATCACTCGAGGTTTTCATTGGAATAACTTTTTTTGCGCCTCGCGCTTGCAAAATTGTCGTCATATGAAATTCTCTCGTGGTATTACTACAGATAATTACACTGTGAGGAAGATATTTTTGTCTAATGTTTACTTTTGGTATACTCGCTGAAGTGACCGCAATGCGAGAACAACCTTGTGACTTCGTTGGCGCAAACTTTTAAAGTTGATTCCATACACCTTATAGTTTTTTTTTTTTTTTTTTTTTACACTATGGAGCGCTAAATCTTTTATCGTTTCTTTTACATTTTTAATTCGCGGATCACAAAATCTTGATAATTTTACAGTTACTACCAACCGCCAACAGTGAACACGAAAATGTATGTGAATAAGCTAGATTCCTGTTTGAATCGGAGAGGTTATAGAAAAAATAAATGCATGTGGGAGAGCAAAGTATTAATTATTGGTTTTTAAGTCAATGCTTTGAAACTATCGATTAAGTTCGATTCATCTTAGTGAATAAGAGAACATTAAGACTGTACATTAGCTGAAAGACGGTCGTCTAACCATTATACACAGCAAAATGCAATTTTCGTCTAGATTTTAAAGAGATGTTATTGTATCCGTAATTAAGTACGATAGCAACATTAGATACTGATTTTCCAATAGGATAGAGTTTCGTCTAATATCATCGGATTGTCTTTCTTTATTTGGGTACAACATGTGTGTGAACTGGTAGCTAATCACAATACATTGGGATCCATCTTCTAAGGACCTAACCCGGACATTTTTGCATGGGGATTTATAAAAGATATGTCAAGGTAAAGCATTGCCGAGTTAAACAAATTGATGTCAATATGAAGTCACAGCAATGGACATTCTATATCCATTTAAAAATCTACATATATACACGAAGATTCAAAAATATTTTTACAAAATTGAGAATGGATTCCCTTCACTGAAACACATTGATATATATTCAAAATCGCTTGATTTTCGTGTTATTAAATAATGAAAACGTACGTTCAATGGCTCAACCCAACAACTTCATGTATCTACGGACTCATTCATAGAAGGCTGTGATTGATAACTAATGTAGCTGTGTGTTGTTATGGATACTTGTTTAAATTTATCATTTGTGTGCATATAGTGAGTTAACTGAAGGCTATTAGTTTGCTTTAACGTTTCAATTGTGACAGCATGCGTGTCTAGATGTAAGAAGAGGACATTTTCAACATCTGATGTGAGTTTATGTGAACCTTCCTAACAAGCCGACGTCAAAAAATAGATTATGTGTCACTTTAAAGTTATTTCATTAATAAAATTCTGAGCCTTAATAAATCATAACAAAAGACTTTGGTACATGTTTACTGAAGCTTTGTCTTGATTCAGTGTAAGGAACCTGTCCCCAAGTCTTCTAAAAGTACTTTTGCATCATCCTATATATATGTAATATAACATAACCAATAAGACTGTGTATTTTCCTTACTCGTATCGAAATTCCAACATCACCTAGAGCGAACGCAACGCACTCTCTAATTCATCGAATGCAAACTATAGCAGATAGTTTTGTTGCTCGCTCTGTAGAGGTCGTGTAGGCTATTGTTATACAGATGAAGTAGATGCAGCTACTATACAATAAGTCCTCAGTAAACTACCCAGGAGTTTAACTCTAATAAGCACTGATTTACTCATTAACGAAGTTGTTTACGGGATGAACTAAAGGCCCGATTTATTGGCATACAAGACGTAGTTTGTAAACCAGACATTACAACGCCTTTTCATGCCATGCAAATGGCCTTAATGTTGCTGTTATATTTTAACAGAGTTTTCAAGTGTCAGCAGTCGTTCAAGTAACGTTTCAAAATTAGGGAAACACGGTTTGATCACACTCACATACACACTCATTCGAAAATACTCTAGAAAGAACTTTATTTGAAGGAACCAAACTTGTTCCTCCTCCCGCTTAAGTTGCTGGTGAATGTTTATAGGAAGTAAACGAACACAAGCGCTGTAAGCCTAATGCCCAACGCTCGCATGGGTAGACCGCGGGAAGACTATGTTGGTCATGCTAAACTCAAGTTTCTTATGTTGTAGTACGTAATCAAATCATATGTCGTGCGACATGCACTGCTAGTACACATTTCAGACTTGGGGCTTGATCGTATTAGCCCCCATCTCTTGGGTGCACCGTACTCCAACTCTTAGAATTATAACATATTTAGAAAGAGTTTAGTGAAAACGATGTAAATAAGATGAAACGTGTTCCATAGTCTTCTTCTCAACTGTTTCCCCATTTTATTACTTCTGAAGGTACATGAAGACATACCAATGCTACATCCATGAACACGCTACAAAAGTCAATGGAAATCCTTATCTAACACGCGTTCATGTTCGCGGCATTTTGCAGCGGCACTTTAGAATTTGTAATCCACAATTTTGGACAGTAACAGCATGTACAGAGTAAGTTTAGACCTGGAAAATAAAGACCCTGAAAGTAAAGTGCAAAAACATTCTAGTGTTATAGTGTTATCATTTATTTTTACAGACTACACACCCTAATTCAAGCCTGGAACTACCTCTCATTGCTCGTCTTCGCTGATAAGGAGGAAAAAAGTTCGCTCACGCCACTGGCATCCGATTGATAGGAATTGCGCCGTTGCGTTGTGTAACTCTTTTAATGTGCGATGATCTACTTATGCCAAAGACGAATATGTTAGCCCACTTGGTATATGAAATGTATACTCTTTTTCATCCTTACATTCCTCCACCTATGAGGATACCATTTTTCAGGTACAGTATGCAGAATTGCTACACAGCAGTAATGTAGAGATGAAGCCATAGTGGCTGTTTTATTTTAGAAGCTATTATAAACGATAGTTCTATGTTTACATTTTTAATTTTACTAGATATAAATTATTTTATGTTTATTCAGAGTTATGAATATAGAAAAAGTAATTTTAAAATATGTTGTGTGGAAATAATTTTCATAGCCACAGGTAATTTACTTTAGCGTTTATGTTTCAATTACCAGTGTAGTACCCAGATTGCTTTAGTTATTGATTTTCCTGAATTATTCCTACAGTGTCGCTCGTAGCTTTTGAAGCAGAGACTAGTTTGTCATGAAACTGTTACCGCTTTGTCCCCTGCTATGCCCAAAGCAGTGTTTGCTTTCTGTTTATGGGCCTCGGTTAGATGCCCAATTGGGATAATTTATCTGGTTGAAGTTTTAATGAAGTTTACTCGCCGTCCGAGAAAGCAAATTCAACGAACTTAAGGGCACCAATAGGCCTCAGGCTCATTTGTGCATTGATTAATTAACTTCATTCGTCTCTTCAAAGACCAAACGGTGGTTAGTTACCATGCGACGTTATTAAGCTATTGGGAAATTAGATACGGCGTTTAGTTTACTTACAAGGAGAGCCTGAAACACATAGTAGCTGAAAAAGACAACTGACAAATCATTTGTCTTGTAGATAGACCTTTTCTTTGTCTGAGCTGTTCCGAATACAAGAAAAACCTAACAGTAAAAATTAAATAAAGGGCTAGAAGCAAGTGATAACTTGAAAAAACTGAAAATCAGAAGAATGGAGGCAACGCCCGTGACTCACATTTTCTCAGGCAACATATTCAATCGGAAAATTACAAAATTAAACAATGTCGCAAAATGCACAAATCAAAATTAACATTTGTGCAAAATACTACACGCTTTCAAAAATTCTGGTACTAGAAAATTGAAACTTGTGTATATTGAATTAGAAGCATAGTAATCTGCTAAATTAAATGTTATTATTTTCTTAAACAAACTTTTACAATATAGATCCACACAATCCGTATTATATCGACAATACAGGACTTCCTCTACTACTTTAAAAACAAAATTTATCCATCATTTCTTAAAAGGCATCCACATTTGGTAAGAATGAGTGAACCATGCAGACAGGATCAGAAATAAAATCCACTAGCTGAGAGGGAAAGCGATCTGGCAGATTGTTACGTTTGTTGAAAGGTTGTATTTATAGCCTCTATTGTTTGTTTCTGTGGCATATTTTTGCCGCATTTTTGCGAATGCAGTTTTAAAGTTCGTCGGATTCTTTGACTTTGAGTAGCAAAAAGCAACAAAAATGACTGTTAGTTAAACCCTGATTTAAATGCAGTGTATCATCAACCTTTCCACGGCCTTTTTCCGGAAATGTCGGATTGAATTCAATGGCTACCACCACTCAAAATTATACCCCTTAAAAATTAGTAAATAGCACAGGAAATTAACTACACAACTTGGATTATGACAGTGACTGAACACTACATTTTGGATAATCTGACATCAGACGGCAGGCCTGCGCACATCTAAAGACGCTCAAGTTCAAGCTACCTCCATCGAGCAGCGAGTAAACACCTAACTATGGGTGCGGAAAATTAGTAGTTTTCCAGAGCGCCTGTGAGACTTCTGGCTTGGTTACAAAAGGTTTGAGAAAAAGGCAAATTTCTACAAAGATCGGTGCTGCGTCAATCTCGCCTATATAAGCTTTTAGGATGGCGAGAGAGCGAGCAGTTTTGTGAGACAAAGGTAACAGTTGTAATAATTGTTTGTGGCGGAATCGTGAATATTGAACGAGAGAGCTGCTAGCAGTGCACGCGTGTGTGCACGTACAGACCTCATTGGGACTATTGTTGTGAGAAGCAGTTTTAGTGACTAATCTTGGAAGCCAGCAGTCTGTTAGATAGAACGAAAGACAGAAAAGTGTATGTGTGTGTGTGTGTGTGTGTGTGTGCGTGCGTGTGTGTGTGTGTGTGTGTGTGTGTGTGTGTGTGTGTGTGTGTGTGTGTGTGTGTGTGCTAAGCTTACAAGAGGACTAAACAGCTGTGAGTTTAAAAAATGTATTATATTTCAGTGAAAAAGTTAGTGGAATTTGGGTCAGAAGTAGCACTCGTCACGACATGTTCGACAGAGAATATGACAGAGAATATGAAATAAATTTATGTGGCATTACTCATTCCCGAGATATGTGCAATTGTTGGTTTGTAATCTCCATTACTTTAATATTTTAAAGTATTGTCGCTATTTGGCTGTTTTTCGCGATGTCGTGAAAAGGGTACGCCATTTTAAGACCAGGCTATATAGACTAGCATTTAGAATCTACGAGTAATTATCTATTCGGTTTCCTCTATCTCCCTTGCACCTTTAACGAAATGTGTAATGAAGCTATCTCTCTAGAGTTTGTCTATCTCGATTAACATGAAAGAGATAGAACATTAAGTTTTCGTAAGAACTGCGTAGAAGCTACATAAACATAAGCTATAGCAAATTTACCGTTTGCTATCCCTAAATTTGCAAACTTTATGAAGCTTTGTTGAGAATGAAAAATATAGATTACCTAGACTAGGATTACATCATGCACCGAGAGGAAGATGAGATCGAGGGTGACCTAAGAAACGCTAGAGGCAGTTGCTAAGTAAGCCGGAATGGGCATATTGCCTAATCTTTGAAGTAGAGGAGAAGAAAAAACCAGACAAATTGGCTTAAAAGCTTTGGTCTTTTATGTTTCGGAAACAAGCAAACTGTTGAATTTTACTTTTTGGTTCGTTTTAATATAGCCATATTTCCGAGTGATTTTATGGGCTGTGTTAATATAACAAAGAAGATACATTGCCAGGTTAAAGGAAACATTAATCTCTCTGCTGAAATATTACTATGAGTGCCTTTTCTACATACAACGTTTTCCATTTCCTGCATTTAATATTCTTGAATGTGTTTTAAAGAATTCAAATACTATAAGTGTAAATTAACCCACTATACAGTTTTGAGAGGAAAAGTATGATTTTTTTTACATGCAAAGGGGATGTGAAGACAACATCCAAGTATATTGACTGTCGGTAGTCATAATTGAGAAGTTGATAATACGATTATTGTAGCCTTATATGGAAAAACATACTTGTCTCATGTCCAAATAATCATAGTTGGCCTATCGGAGCAGACTTTCTTTAACGTGGAAGAATTTAAACTTACAACAGCGAACATTTCGAAAACGTGTTAAACCTCTAAAATGGTCTTAGTCATAAAATGTCCTAAGTTAATTGGATTCTATAGTTCTCTTACATACGCCTGTGGGATTAAAGGAGTATCCCTGGCTATCAATAGAAGGTTCAAATGTATTTGTATGGGAAATGAAATGTACATTTTGAATTTTCAGCCTATAGCCAATGTCGTTCTCTTTACTCTTGGTGAATTTTGCATAACTGGTAGACCGTGCAAAAAACGTAGATCTCGTTAAAGCAAACATTTCATGTCCAAGTGAATCTTTTGTGGAGTGAACCATTTCGGAGATATTCCTTGTTATTTGTGAGAGCTTTGCAAAACTTATTGCCACAAATAGAACATCGCTATTCATTCTTATAGCTTCACCTTGCAAAAAGAACGTAATGTCAAAGATTTAAAATATTTGACTATCGCACAAAGGCTACTGTATTCTCACATTCTCCCTGCATCTACAAGAAAATTAGCAATGAGATAATTTCTACAAACGTTTATGTCTATTAGCATGGAGAAGATATAGGAATAAGAGTTTGTAAGCATAATTAGTACAAGAGTAGAGAAAGTCGTGTGAGTGCAACATATCAGATTTTTTTTCTATTGTAAAGTATGTGGATTTAAATTTAGTGTATAACAGAATAGATAACCGAGCGGGATCGCTCAGGCCATAGTGTTTGTGGCATTCATTTGGAAGGTTGTGCATTCGATTCCCGTAGCCATCATCCATAATTTTTCTCCGGGGGTTTCCTTGGGTAGCTAGGCGAATGCTGGGAAGGAACATTACATTCCCCATCCCTCCATTTTATTTCAACTTCATTTTAATGCGGTCTTTCCAAGATTAGAGAGTTGGCGCTTCTGTGTGGGGACTATAACTGATATTCTCAACATACGTGTGGCGTTATAGTCGTGTGACCCGCGGTCGAAAACCAGGCGGCTGGCGGCTGCATGCCAAACTCTGATGTCCAAATTAATCCCAGCTCACGTTAGGGACCATCACGCTGACTCGGACCCTTCGTCCGGATTCCGCACGCCCATAGGACTCTCATTTTGCCAGATAAACTTGCGTCTGTGTGTGTCTCTGAGTGTGGACAGAGTAACTCAAAAACTAAATATCCATAATGCAGTTTTTTTATGCTCCAAAGATGCCATCGGAAGGTTTTTAAGAAGACCCCTTAAATACCCTTTAAGGAAGAATTTTCAAAATATGCGATTTCCTCAAAAATGGACCCTTTTATTTAAAATTCCGTATATTTAGAATATTTACGTGCTAAATAAAGTTTGCATTTTGTGAATATCCCATTAAGTCTCTTCATTTGGAAGAAAATTTGTAGAACTGTTGAACCTTAAGAGATAGACAGAAAGTTACACAAACATGTAAACATATTTGAAACAAAAGATGTTATTTCAGACAACTCATTTGTGATATTAGCCATTTCACGGAAATTCGTTGTTGGTGGTTTAAAATGTTCATACTTTGTCAATTTTAATAGTCCACTTCTAATCGATTGTTCCTCACGACGTCATGGAAAGGGTATGAAATTTCTAGGCCAGTACACAGAGGCTAGTTTTTAAGCATCTAACTATTGATTTCGTTTCCTTGCAACTTCAAAGAAATGTATAATGAGGCTATTTCTGTAAAGATTTATCTCGATTAACATGGGGAGATAGAAAAATAAACTTTCATAAGAATAGCTCAAAACTTTTCCATCATCTATCACGACTATGGATTTGTGGTTAAAACTGAGATCTTGTTTTGAATATTATTTCATATCCCCGTTCGGATAATAAAACAAGTGCAAACATGTGAATATTAAGTGCCTCTGTTGCACATGTGCACATTCGACTGATTGTTCGCACAGAAGGATGTTCTTGAGTATGCACAACACGTTGATGTGCCTTCACCACAGAGGTTTCCATTCCAATAGGTCTTATTCTTTCAGCTGTCTGCAACAATATGCTCGCCAGTACATTGTGTGCATCTTGCAGTGTATTTATATATTTGATCAGGTTCATATTATATTATCTTCTACTCGTAATATACGTAGAGTGAGCGTCAGAAGACTCGTCCTGCGTTTGAAATTCACAAGGAAGCAAATGATAGTTGAGCAGCTCCAATTTTAGTCTCAACATTGCAGCCATTTTGTGGAGAACATATGAAATATCGCTAATGGTGTAGGAATGTTTTGAAGGTGATAAAGTCGGTGATCTACTGAGCATTGAAAAAGAAGAATATCACCGGATACTGACCAAACATGCACTTTTATCAGACAAGAGACTTATTGGTCGCGGGTTTGTACTGAAGCAGGGCAATGCTCATGCTTCTAAATTGTGCAAAGGTATGTAAATAGAAAAGAGAAATGTGGGGAACTGAAAAATATGATTTGGCCAAGTCTGTCAGCCCACTTAAATTCCGTTGAACTCTTAGGGATGAATTTGATAAGCAGGTCAGAAAGCTGAGGTCAACTAATATCTAAGTATTTAAATATCTATTTATAAATATGTAGTCATGTGAATGTAACATCAGATTTTATTCGGGGTTCAGGGTTCAGAAACCACATTTCTGAACAAATATTTATGTCAAACGTTTTGTAAGTGTTAGAGGAAGTAAGCATAAATTTAAAAAGTTAGAAATAGAGCTCTTTTCCTTAAGCTTCCGATAACTTTATCGATTCTATAAGAGCATTGACATATTTCCTCACAATGGCAGAAAGTCATTGTGGGCTGCAATTTGCCGATTTCTCTGCTGAAGCCGTGCTCTGACCTCGCCGAACAAGTTGCTCTCAATTACAAGCCCTGATAAAATGTAGACTGCGTCACAGTGGTATTAGTGAAGAGGATATACCCTTGTTCTACAGAAATGGAGAAAGGAATGATGTGTGGTCAAAACGCGGAGCGGAAAATAAATGTTCTCCTGTCTGGTTGAAAGGAGTAGAAATGGATCGTTAGGTGATGCGTCGGTTGCCATAGCAACTTTACACAAGGAATGTCACTCGTAAGCTCTGCTGTGCTTTGTTACATGTTACCTTCATAATCCCCAACCGGCCCTTCACATCTCTGCACCACAATCTACTCTTTTATTGTATACTTTTATAGACAAACTAAAAGTTCTATCCTAACAATGTCAAATATGCTGAATTCACTGTCTGTTATCTACGAAACTATTTAATATTTAATATATTGAATATTAACTTATCAAAAAATCTGATGTGTTGCACTCACATGACTTTCTCTACTCTTGTACTAATCATTCTTACGAACTCTTATTCCTGTATCTTCGTGTTACTTGAGATAAGCATTTGTACAAATCATCTTATTGTTTATTTCCTTGTAGGTGCAAGGGGAATATTAGAATACAGTAGGCTTTGAGCGATAGTCAAATCTTTTAAAGCTTTGAGATTCCGTTCCCTTTGCACGCCTAACTTATAAAGAAATGAACAACGATGTTTCATTTCACGAAAGTTTTAAATTTTCTGAAACTGACATAAATAACATGGAATATCTCCGAAATGGTCCACTCTACAAACAATTTTTTCCAGACATAAATTGTGTTTTAAGGGGGATGTATGCGGTTGGGGTCAAAAAATCAATTTTGTGTTCATCAGCTTATAAATTAATTGGATACCATGAGAATATTACCCAAAAGTTTCAAGCTTATACTTCATCTAGAACTGTGTTAAAATGTGTTTGTTTAAAGGGTTGCATGAGGTTACGCTCCCATTCTGTCAGATATCACTCACAAAAACAAACAATTACTTCCACTTTCTTCAAAAGTCATCCAGAGTAAACAGGACTGTATAGGCTATAGCCAGAAAATCCAAAATATACATTTCATTTGTCACGCAAATATCTTGAACATATTAATTTTAATCAAAATCGTTATAGCCATTTTCAAGAAAATCAAAATTTTCCAAAAATTTTCCATGTAAAAGTAGTTTAGGGTGGGAATATTCACTTCAATAACTTCGTGCCGCATCCTTAAAATACATTAAACTTGAATACCAATTTTGGTTCTTAACCGAATTTTCGTTTTTGAGTTATGCTAACTTAAAACTTATAAAATACTTACTGTTTTAAGTCGCCCTTGGTGTATTTATCTCTGATGTGAGATTCTCTTGTGGTCTAACCGGTAAAGTAGACAGTGGCTGGGGAATTTAATGTCACACTGGCAAGTTGGCCATCGTAGCTTTGTAGTTAAAGCAGCCGCAGGATAAGCGGAAGATCCGTGATTCAAATTGCGTCTATGGCATTGAATTTTTCAGTCCTGATTCTAGCTCTTAAACATTGCCCACACACGGCTTGTGTGTTTAAAACATTACCATTAAGTTTGTTGGCATAAATAAATAATAATCTGTAATGTTTATTTAAGGTGTTTTTGTTTCTTCAAAACTAATTCTGAGACTAAAATCAAATTTTTTTGTAATTGCCGCTGATGTACTCTCCATTCAATGATTAAGAACAAAGTGTTTGCTTTCAATCTTTCATGTAAAGAGCGCCGAAACACCTACAAAGTTTCAAGAAATCATTGTTTAGGAAGGTCAGCCACGAGAGTCGAAACCGCGACCTCCCGAATGCGAACCTCACACGTACCGCGGAGCCATCTTGCCCGGTTGATTATACGATTTTGTTATCTTAAATAAATTAAAATCGTCGCATAGGTTTTTTTGTTTCTACACCAGCTTTACTATGATCAACGAAGAATATTAATTGTGCTTTGGTTTACTTTGAATCAGAAAGTATAAGAATGTTAATGAATTATAATATATTAATTATAACTAAACAATCATGAACGCCGTAGGGCATAGCCATTATCAAAATTATGATAGGTGATAAAACATTGTATGAAACTAATGGGATGGAAATAATTACAGTTCTTGCGTAATTACAGAACTTTGCTTATGTCTCGTCCTTGCAAAATACATTTGAGCTGTGCTGGCTTTAATGTCCTACTATTATGTTCAATAATTTATGCTCGACCTTGCCATGCTTATGGGCCACTGTAATGGACATAATTATACCCAGCTCTTCATAATGACACAGCTATGCACCAATCAAAGGTGCACCTGTTCATCACGACACTGTTAGTCACCAATTAAAAGATCCGCATGTAGTTCGACGTCTGCGCAGAATCTCACGCAGTTGAAAATGTACACGGAATAAGGCTACTACATTTACTTAATAATTAGTGTTACTATTGTAAATAACATTGAAATAAATTCAATTTATCATCTCGTTTTTCAAAGTTTATTCTTTTAAAGGTTATATATATATACCTATACTCTCTCTATCATTGTGTCAAGACCAACATAGCAAAAGTTGAAGCCTTAGAATATTAAAAACATTTTATAAATGCTTTAAACTTAGATACATGGTCGAGAATAAATAGGCGTATGAAACTTGAGTTTCACATAATATTGTTACGTTGGGTGCTTCAATAATATACGGAAGAGAGGAAGCCGGGTGACCTTGGATACGGCGAACGGCTATGTGTGTGCGTGACCAAGGAGGCCCGAGGTTACAAGACAACTAGCGACTGTGTGTATGTGACCGAACAGCAATAACACCAGGTACTTCTGGCTACTTCTTTTCTGAGTCATGCACACGTGCGCGTGGAAATAACTCGGTTGCGTCACGCCGGCTCCAATATAAATAGGACAGACAGTAAGCATTCAGCCAGTTTTTTAGAGTTAGTTGGGTGTCAGAGTTTGTGTAAGTGTCAAAATAGTTTTAGGTAGTTTAAGTCATCGGTACAGTAAGTTTTTGTTACGAAAGTGCGTCGACCAGCCTGTCAGCGAGTATGTATGTGCCGTCGAGTGATTGTGTCGTAATTGTAAAGATAGAAGCAGTGAAACTGGAGAAAGACATTGAAAGGCTGAGAAAGATTATCAGAAGAGCAATTGTGAATTGTAATAGTAGAGAAGTTTATAAACTGTGTTAGCAACGAGAAGGAAACTGCATTTGTAGTAAGATTTAGAGGAAAATAAAGTATTAGAAGAGAAACAGACTTCGCATTTTTGCCGACTTTGTTACAATATACTCGCATCTTAATTGGTGCCATTATGCTCTCGTTGCATAATGTACTATTATAATGGCGTTCATAAAGGGTTGGTCGGGTTATCGGTGAATTGATTATCCCCATGTAATGCATTCTCTAACATCTCAAAATCTCTCAATCTGACACGCAGAGCCCTTTGTCTGGTCATCAGAGTTTGTTTGAACAATGGGCAGAATGAGAATTAAGGTCTACTCTGGTAGGGCCTTAACTCACCCGGGCCCACATTAAACAAATATGCTGTATATTACTAATATGCCGAGGGAGCCATATATCTCCTGGCAGCGGTAAGGATATGTGCTCTACTGCGTCATCATTCATATCCTCACCCTCAACAAACCACCCTGGAGACCATTACCTTACCTTCCGCTATCCCTTGATTCGTATACAAAACTTTCAGAAAAATATTGGGAGTGGAAACAAAAGGCATGCTCGATTTATAAAACAGTAATGAATATGAGCGAACTTTATCTATGCGCTAAATTACCTTCGTCTCATAACCTGTATGAAGCGATGTCATGTGTAATTCAGCCGGCATGCAATAAGCTTTCTATTTTACTGTGGATTCCTGCACATAAGCTCAAATAAACGTTTGGACTTCAGATCAGTCAGAGATAACTGATTTTCTCCTTTGGTATATATCGTCGACTTCAAAATCAATGTTTTGAAACATTTGCAACGTTAGATTCTTTTAACATTTTGCAAATGGTTCATATACCAAATGTCCTAAGTTTTGTTTTACAAAATTCTCTATAATTTGGCAAATTTTCATTGTAATGCTATTTTAATACTATTTCATTTTACTTCTATCTTCTAATAAGCTGTATGTCATACAAATATTAAGATAATAAATTGCAAAAAGTCGAGCTTTTCTTTCCATTTATTTAAAAAGAATATATATATAAGGTCAGATATATTATAAACTTAAGTTCACAATTAATCTTGGAATCAATAAGATCATACTTTTTAAAATAATCTGATGTTTTACACTCACATGACATTCTCTACTCTTGCACTTATTATTCTATTCTTAACACGGTTTCCTGTCCGTCATTTCCCTTCATTCTATTTCCTTATCATCTTTCAGGTGTGCTTTCAGGCGAGAAGTGTTGGCGGTGCTGGACTGGCGGCGCGGATGCTTGCGCAAGGTAACTGCTGTTCTCGAGCTGATGTAAAGAATACTTGGACAGAATGTCAAGGGTCAACATTGAATGATAAGTGTTAAAAAATGAGTTAGGAAGATCGAAAATGAGATGGCATCAGCAATTTGAAGGCTGATTGGACTGAGATCCAACGGTGACAAACATCACTTCACATTAGTTTTGCGTCCTGAGATACAAAATTCAAGCCATGATTGATAAATAATCTACGATAATTGCACCATATACTCTGTTACATAGTAATTGTTAGCTGGTCCTCGCCGAGCTCAGAATGATTGTGAGGTACAATGTGGAAATATCAAAAGATAAAGGATGAAAATTCCCTCAAATTTACTTTTCGTGTTGAAAGTGGTTTACGAGGTAGCAGTAGAGACGAAGAGAGATCATTTAGTAAGTGTTAAGCGGGTTCAATATTGTCTTGTCACACTGATTGTAATCACATTGCTACATCCCAGTAGACAGGGTGAAAAATAAACACGGATAGGCCTGTATTTACTCTGACAAGATAGTACCAAATGTCACAAATGAGTTACTAGATGCCAGAAAGCAAACCTAATTATAAATACGACGGAAGAGATGAATACATCCCACAAACGAAGGTAACGGCAGCATTGAATGCGCTTGAGCGGACGCTGCAGTGAAATTAAAACTGACAGCTGCCTGATAGTAACGGCAGAAAAGCAACACGAAAAACAAAGTTGTGAATTGTGAAGTAGGATAAGTAGCCCATGTTGGTCGACGTAATTACATGCAGCAGAATGACAGAGGAGTATCGTTTATAGAAAGAGGCAAAGGGCAGAAGGACTTGGACCGATGCTAATACGCTGGTTTTTGTGGTATATATACTGCATAGTACTGGCCGTTGACATACATAGATACCTCTTCTGCTTTCGTCTTTCAGCACACAGTGATTACCTAATATGTCAAGGATAGGACACATTAGGTAAGCTGTAAGCTTCTCAGTTTCATGAAATTCATAATTAACAGATAAATAATGTGAGGTCGGCCGCGGCGCACAACAAAGGACGGTCGGGGCCAAGCTACTTCACACCACATACCAGGCGCGGTGCATATCAAAGGCGTTCAAAGGCAAACACGTGTCAGCAGTCAGAGCGGCAGAACCAAAAGGAGTTTTCGAAATTATTCACGAAGTTTCCGGCGGCCGGCGATTTGTAGAAGTTCCAGAAAAGGTGAAGTTCGTGTTACATTATTCTCACAGGCAAGGCAACGGACATGAGTCGTCGCAACAGGCAGATTTTTTTCTTTTTAAATTTTAAGTGTGTGTGTGGGGGGGGGGGGTATATTTGATAGGGTTCACCTAATCGGAGTTTCAATATTGCAGTGCTTATATTAATAGTTGTAGTGATTACTTTGAGCATGTTTTCTGATATATCTACATGATTGTCCCCCAAATTTTGAAGCAAAGTGTAATATGTTGCGAGACATGGGAACTAGGCTTATTAATAAACAATGCAAATTACTCCAAATTTCCGCAGAAGACGAGAGCCTATGACAGGTAAGCAGTATTTTATTAGAGAAATTTAAATTGCCAAGACTGAGGTAGTCGCGTGTTGTCATTTTTCTGAAAAATATATTTTAACTGCTATGTTTCAGTCAGAAATAGTAAGCATTTTTCTGGTTTAAAAGCTAAAATGACTCCAATATACCAAATTAGTGATAGGGACGGTAGGAATTAAAGTTCGTTTTGACAGAGGCGAATATTCAAAAAGAGTAAACCACTGCACAATGTCATTAATTATTACAGGTATCTGAATGTAAATGTTACTAAGAAATGTTTTATAGAACGTTAAATCTTATTTATATTTAAACCTGTTGGCTGCTAAATTACATTTTACCAACTTTAGTTTTTAACCAACTTTTCATTTTTAAGTTGCGCTGTTCACACACGCACACACACACACGCGCACACACACACACGCACACACACACACACAAACACATACACACGCACACGCATACACACACACACAAAAACGCGCGCGCGGACATTTTTCTAAAAATGCTTTTAGAACAGTGGAGTCTCGATATCGAAATTTTAGGGCAAATACTATACTTTCCCTACTTACTATACGTAATAGGGAAAATTAAAAGAACATGTTTGGCTCGCCATACTGCGGAGAGACTTATTGCACAGTGTAATAATAAAAGTAATGGATAATTTTAAAAGTTTGTGATGCAGCAATGAAACCAATAAAGCAACAGGTATTCCTGCTTTGAAAGACAATCTGAACCCATGTGTATATAATTATTCACAAGATGACGAGTCGAAGTAGGGAAGATCCTTTGGCTAGTTTACGCTCCTTTTGAAATGAGGCATGGTAATAACATCGTACTCACTAACCGTCTCTGAGGAGAATCAGACGTCGCGACGCCTAAAGTCTGTGATGAGCAGAGACCAATTGATGACGGCTAGACGTCAGCTGAAATGAACTCCTAGCCACTAAAACTGTCAGCGGACGGAAATCTTTTAGCACCGCGGCAACGGTCAAAAGGGCGAGTGAGAGAGAGGAAGATAGCATGGAGAAATCACAGCTGCTGCAGAAGACAAGAGCTGCGGGGACAAGGGCACAAGGAGGGGGGGGGGGGGGTACCGTGCTGCAGTAAATGCTTCTGCGGGGTTATGCCCTTCCAACATGGTGCAAGAAACATGCCATGCTCTTCTTTTTGAGATGACCAGGTTGAATTAAAACACTACTTTTTATCACGACGATCACTTGCAGATAATCTACGCATCCAACCAAAACGAAAAGCAGAAATCGGAGATCGATTAAATTTATTTGAATTCGGAATTTATCAGTAATTAAGCTTACCGTTACAGTTTACTCGAATCGAAATTGAAATAGTCAGTTCAAGAAAATATTGAAATTTAGGGAGAAGTGCTGCGCATATATCGGTTGGTTACTTGAAGGATTCAAAAGGAAATCCTTTTGGGAAAAGTTCTCTATTTATTTGTATGTTTGTGAACAGAGTAGGTATTCCAGGCTACCCAATTTTGGGTCATGACCCACGTAAATGCCGTGGAACCAAAATTTGACTCGCTTTAGAAAAACGACTTTGATTTGTATTGAGACAAATGATAATGTGACAAATTCCACTCCTGACACCAGTGTGAGTTACTTTTTCTCTCATTTTATTCCTCCTTCAAAACCGACTTGCAAAAACACGTCTCTTTTTTAATCGATAACTCAATCTATAGTTCGTCGTGATCTTGCAGCTCAAAGCTGTTTTATCCTTTCGTAACATTGATATTACTTCACTGTCTTTGATTTCTACTCTCTCCGTCATACAAACTGCATCTGACGACACACTCACACTCACTTAAACAGGCTTAACTGAAAATCGCTTCACGCAACAAACAACTCCAGCGCCACAATCAAATGTCTACAACTGTCTCTGGCTCAACTCTCTCAACATTGACTGTACGCCCGCACACACTTAAAACTAACTGCTAACAGCAGTCTCGCTCAACACTCAATGACCCCGTCCGCGCTCTCTTGCCTTTTATAGTCCAGGATAAGTTCAGGCGAATTCTCCGGAAAATACACATTTTCTTGAGAATCTTCTGGCAAACAAGCCAGCAGTCGAAAGCTTCTCGAACAGTTGGGAATTGCTTTGTTCTGCTGCACTCAGTCGTCTTTGTTCTGACCCCTCCATTGTTGCCAGTTCGCGTATTTACGAGCACTAGATTAAAGTAGCATGAGCTTGAGCGTCTTTGAGATGTGCGGCCGCTACTAGCGTCATAGTATGTTTTAGTAACAATTTAAACTTTCTTTTATATATAAGGGTCCTTCTGTCACACGGAACGTAACTTTGGTGACACGCTCATTGTGGCTTGTGCTAAGGACTTTCAGCAATGTGCTCTGCGGCTCTGGTTTGAAAGCTTTTTTTCCCCCTTTCCCCCCCCCCTTTTTTTTTTGTTTTTTCTTTTTCTTTTTTTCCCATACACTGCGGGTTTCGGATATCGAGCAGTAGGTGTTACTCTTAACTTGCAATTGCTATGGCCCTTCCTGAAATAAACTGTACATTTTGATATGGTATTAAATGTGAATTTCCATTTCTTGTTTGTGTTTACGAGGTGAAGTTCAAGGTCAAGGCCTAAGTCAAGATGATAGAAATGATATGAAAGAGCATACAGAATTGTAAGAGGCTTCAACAGATCCACACTTAAACCAATAACAACCCAGACTCTACATCCATGGAGAAAATAAACTTTCTAGACAGCGTTGCATGAACAAGTTCACCTCGGGTACGATTCTATAGGCATATCTATATTTGTATTATAATGTTTTAATTATTCCGTTTTTGAGTACTCCTACACCTTTTCATTTTGATAATGGGACCCCTAGTGGAGACTAACTGGAAAACCAGGAGATAAGTTGACATTTAAGGATACTAGGCGAAGATGTCAAGCAATCTTCCACCCTAAACATTTATTTTACTTTTATTTGCTCAAAACCAGTTCAAAAGATCCCTATTGAAGTTCAAAATATTTAAGATATTGGTATGAGTAATAAATTTGTGTTTTACTAAACAAAAAATTTGCTATGAAAAAAAATGTAGACCTCGTTTATAAAATGTACTCGATATAAAATAACTTCTATGTAGGCATTGATTAGAATTCTCTAAACTATTCCTTGCTGTCTGAAATATTCATTATTTACGCATAGAATTTTAAAGCGGTAAGTCGGTTTCTTTAGTGACTCCTGAACTCATTCAAAGAATTTAATATGAGAACATAAAGAATTTAATTTCTATCGCAATAGATTACGCGACGATCACTTGGTGGATCACCTAACTTGATCGCCAAATATTGATACACCTCTTAACTGTAAGCAATACTAAGGGAGCCACTAATGAACAAAATGTTTACGCGTAAGATTTGAAAGTACTTTCGTAAATCAAACGCAACGTACATGTAACCAAACCGCCACTGCAACACAATGCACGTCTGAGTTAAAGAGTGACAGAGTCCGTATAAAGTTGAAGGAGGTAAATCCAACCTCCCTTCTTTCTAAATGTTGGACATGGCTGATGTAACTGGTTTTACAAAAACTGCACAACCTTGAACTTCACTCTAGCAACTGTATCAGCTTCTCTGCGTTGTTTAGTACCAAAACTCTTTTCATATTATAATGTAAGTGTCTGAAGATATAAATTGCGAGTTACGAATCACTAGCAGTTAAACATTGATCCCGAAGCGACAACAAACAAATGCCGATGCTCTATTCTCGTATATAGCTGGCTTGCAGTAGAATATACTCGTTACCTGAGGAAAATATATGGCTTAGAAGCATCCCTAATTAGCAAAGTTTGGTACACTAGCCCCTAGCGTTATTGCTGGTTAGAGTTTTTTCCCACCCTCTCCATGCTGTTGCGGCCTTTCATTAGCTAACGTTGATTTACGAACCTATACAGCAATGTGCTTGTTGCTTGAGCTGCATTATAACGTCTTTGTGTTTATTCCTTTCAGGCTCTCTGGAACACCAGTGGAGTATAATTCACAATTATTCTCACTTAGTGATTTTCTTGTGTTCATTTCGAAGGTGGCTCACATTGTCTCGTATGATCGGTTTTTGCACTCTTTAAGGTAACCAAGAAGTGTAAATCTACCTAACTTCACATTCAATTTCTCAACTCATGGAGGTTCAGAGATATATTGGTGAACGTTTTGCATTCAATAGGCATTCTTCATTAGACTTGCACTAAGGGAATCTGGGAGAAAATTATGAAAGATTACAATAAAACGAGTATGCAATAATATCGATTTATTCTCCTAAGGTAATGGACGTTTTGGCATATTCTGAAAACTTTGTTTGATTCTGATAAGCATTCCTTTCCAATATTACAAGATAACTGAATTCTGAGTTTTTTTTTTTTTTTTTTTTTTTTTTTTTGCTAAATATTAGCTAGAGAACCTGCCTCTAAAAACTCATAGTTTAGGAAGTTTGGCCACGGGAATCGAACTCAGGACCTTTAGAATGGGAGTCTCACAAGTCACCACGGAGCCTTCTCGCTCCTTAACCTTCTCTAAGTCAAGAAAATGAAATAACATATAATTGGAATCAAGAAGCATATATATTCTTGCTTCTGGCACGGAGGACCCGGGTTCGATCTCCGGGGCGACCAATCGAGGAGCTACTTGAGAAGTAGCAGCCCCAGGTCGCGAAGGCCGCATAACTGGCCAGGAGGGCTCAGGGCGCTGACCATGTCCCACCCTCCAGTACTGCACCCCACCAATGAAGCCTGTAGTGGGCAGAGGTGGGGGACGCAGTGGCTGAGCGGCAAGGCTTGGCTCTCCATGGGCAGTTGCGCTGGGGGAAAAACATATATACTTACGAGGAAAAGAGAGATTTGGAATGGTATGGTTTAGACTAGGAGACAGGAGGACAGAAAGTGGTTGGAGTTTACGGCAGGAGAATCTATCCATTCTGTGGTTTGGATGAAAACTGGATACCTATTTTGCGGAATGCCTGTGCATAAAATCACAAATTATTAAACTCCAAGAGAAATTAAGTTCCGCTAAGA
This sequence comes from Tenodera sinensis, assembly GCA_030765045.1. Classification (NCBI taxonomy): domain Eukaryota; kingdom Metazoa; phylum Arthropoda; class Insecta; order Mantodea; family Mantidae; genus Tenodera; species Tenodera sinensis. The sequence goes on from CM060963.1 coordinate 91,623,027, forward strand.
TAATGACATGGGATCTCTTAGCAGACCACATGAACTAGCAAAAGTAGGTAATTTCATGCTAAAGAGAAAATGAGTTATAACATGGAAACAAAGCGTTTCCAGCCCCATGTTCATATAACATAAGTTATTTTTCTATGTGTGAGGAACTTGTCCTGCAATTTGTGCCGTAGATTATTGTTACATCCTGTATGCTATAACCTTTAAAAAAGTGGACGAGAAGACAAACAGAATTTATTAGGATGTTATTTACAATATAAGTACTAATTATTAAATAATCAGAGATCTACAATGGTAACCATGATCTTCTGCAACCGTTAATGGGTAACTGATTACTGTTTAAGTAACCGTTATATTAAGATAATTTCAATGTAACCATTACTCTACTTTCTGCCCGTCCCTGCTACCAATACCTCCCTGATTATACTTTGAAGAAACTCAGATACATTGTCAAATTGTTGTATAATGCATTTTTAAGCCTTTCCTTCGCTCATTTTTCTGCTTCGATGCACGCTAGAGCAGAGGTATCATACGAGTATAGTGAAAATAAAAGCGTGACGCACTTTGAGTCACCAAGGCTATGTCTCTAATACAACACCATCCATCCATCAGCAGTGGCAGGTTGCTGTTAGTGGTTGGCCTGTTTGAGGTTGCTGACGTGCGTACACATGCTGCGACTTAACTTCAGATGATACAAAAAAGGGCTGCTTGTGGCTTATAGAGCATTGTTTGTGTGATGTCCTGAATTTGTTTCTGCACTCTCCTTCTCATATCCCCAGATTACTTATGTCCAAAAATTGAGTCCACCAGAAGAGAAAATTCATTAACACTGAGCAGACTGCAAGCCAGAAGATATTCAATAACGGAACAAATATGTTGTGCAACGCTGAGCTGATATGGGAGTAGAGAACTAATTGGTGCTTTCGTAATAACTGTCGAATACCAAAGTAACATACATTCTTATATATTACTACGTCGTGTTTGATTTGCTTTTGATACTGTGACATCGGCCTCGGCGCACAACAATGGAAGGACGTGGCCAAGCTACTTCACATTACATGCCGTGCCGCTAAGCGAGCAAGGACGTTCAAGGCCTGACTGCCTCGCGGGACAGTTGTGTGTATGTGACTGTTTACAATCGAGGTGGCAGAAATAAAAAGACTGTCGAGAACGTTCTAGAGACTTTTTGATGAGTCATTTCCGGTGGTTTAGAAGTCGGTAAAGGTCTGTGTGATGTGATCCCCAGTATATAAGGAGGCCAGATGAGTGAGTTTTAGAGTTGAGTTACGGACATGAGTCGGTCAGTGAGTGTGAGATAGCTGTGCGTGTGTGTGTTGTAAGAAGATTCAACGAGTGCCTCGAGTGACTGTAACGTCGTAATTAGGGTATGAGGGACACAGGAAGTGAAGGAGACACTAAAAGGACTGAGCAAGGTTATGAGTTGTGAGAGCCCGAAGAACTGTAGTCTGTGTTAGCAACGAGAAGAAAACTGTATTTGTGATAAAAGTTTGGAAGACAATAAAGTGATAGAAAAGTAACCCGACGAATTTTGTCGTTTTGTCACAATGCTTACGTATTATCCATTTTAATTAAACTGAGATCTTATATTACTTATACTTTGCTATCCAAATTATATAATTATAGAAATAAATAATTTTTCTATGACTGTTACAGTAAGTAAACATGCAGATAGGGTACAGGTATGAGGTACTGGAACGAAGAGGGGCCCCTCACTACCACAACCTAGTATGGATCTATTGTAGGCTACCACCCCCCAGAAGGGGATGAGGTGAAGTGAGACCACAAGCCTATCAAAGGGAGGGGACGACCTTGAGCGATTGTGTCAGTATATCATGTGCTTTAGGGCAACACAATGGGAGGGTATCCTAAGGGTGAATTACATAAAACACAATTTTACAACAGCAAAGAGTACCTAACCCGAAGTTCTGCTAGTTCAGCGGAGTTCATCACCTGTTGCAGCCCGTAGCCATAGCAAACTTTCTTCCTGACATTGGAAAATTCCTGTCCCCATCTCTGTTAGCCTAAGCAAATCATGACGAAATAGACGGGTATGGCGTATTTTCGTAGCATTGATAAACACACATGTTTTATTTCAAAACCATATGCCACAAGGTTCAACACTTGCTCTCGTTCCTATGCGGCTCATTCCCAAGAGTCACAACGCCATCAACAAGCCAGGAGCTAAATCTGAGAGCTCTAATGGAACCACGGGATCTCATAATTGACGTTCTCAGAGTTTGTTAGCGTAGTCATTTGGACTGTTAGGTTTAGTTTCCAAATATTCTCAGTTAAATGCATCTCCATATATATTGGAGAAAAGAAGGGACTTATGCCTTAATACTTATATTGGTTTTGTTGAATTTGAATAACATTTAGGGAATATAATGGGGAAAAATGGATATCCAAAACATCCTTTGTTATGACAGTAGTTACGGTGACCTAAACAGGCTCGGGTTTGTGGAATACAACACACTAATAATTTTATTTCTGTCTCATTTCATTGCTGAGAAATAGTGTTTCAAATAGTCTATACATAATTTTGAGACACTTTGTACTATGCTTTTGGTGATAATCAAGCAGGAAGATGAAGATTTACTTAATAAATAGCTAGGTAGTTAAACACGATCTACAATGTAAGATTTAAAGCTTTAACGGCGCACGTTATTTATCTTTTTCATTCTGACGAAGGCCATAGAGTTTACAATGGCCGAAAGCTCGATGTTTTTAAACCTCACACGGCTGATCACCCGTGAAACTGTAATAAATAACGATCTACAATACTTAAGCACCTTGAGATATTTAGAAGGGCAACCAAATTTATGCATAGGAAGAAAAATATCCTATTAAAGGTAAAATACTAATTTACAATCGACGAATAGAATGTTTTCATTTTCACTTATGTTGATTGTGATATATTTTTAATGGTAAGGAGGAAGTGAAGACTTCAATATATTATGGAACAATTCCATGAGCGCACAAACGCAGACTTTTTCTAAAAATGCTTAGGTGAGTAGAAGAGAATATAAAAACCAGAGAAATCATATAGAAAATGTTGCCATTACTGATTTGGCTACTGTTTATAAGAATTGTTAGATGAAAGTAAGCCAATATTCACCTTGAAAGCCAGTTGGCAAGTGCATATGCTGTATACAACTCCGGAGTGCTTAGAAGACATCTTTGAAACTGTTAGCTTCCGGACCTATGTTGGTACATTGTCTTGTGTTACATTTCTCTTTAAATCTTGCAGCTACATTGCTGAAACGTCCTACATAAGTCAGTAAAAGATTGTATTTTGATTCCTACTTCATAAAGAGTTATGAAAGCACACATTTGGATTATGATCTTGGAGCACACATGAAGGCTTATTACGTAGTTCCCCCCAAACCTTGAAATATCAACGATGAGAGGATGAAGTGAAATACAAAGAGGCTAAACAATTAATCTGACGTAGCTGTTCCAGCTTGGGTAGCTAGAGTACAACAGAACTCTGCAGCAGGAAATACAGCACGGCATTGGGGCAAACTGTCGACATCGTTGAATGAAATAGCAGAAAACGCAAGTTTTTGTACCATGACCTTACCTCAGCGATGTGGATCTGTGTACTCGTGAGTATTCTGGATCAGCCTGCCCTAACCCTCCAGACAACACTACGGAGAGGTCTCTCTCAGAACCGGTCATACACTGAACTCCTGGATGACCATCCCTCAAAGTAAACTCTACCGGCACACGTCTCGCTCAATGTCTACTCACTTAATCCTTCGATCTTAAAGCATGATAAGGAAATTAAATGAGAGGAAATGAGGTATAGTTAAATTTGCAGCAATCTATAATCAAGCCCAACATTCGCCTATCAGACAGGGAAAACATTAATGTTGAATGACCTGCCTAACAAATCCAACCCGGGACCTACTGAATGCAAACCTCATACGGCACTAGTGAGCCATGTCGCTTAGTATGAGCTTTGGATTAGACATAAAACGGAGAAAACCACAAGAATTTTCCAGCATATAGGTCAATGATACCCACGAACGCATCTGTGATATGGGGCTAGGCTACAGATATCGATTTGTGCAAACCTTGCAGAAAACCTCCTTCTGTTGCTTGAGTTTGTTGCTGAAAGGTCAGATAATGTTGACAGTGCAAACAACCCTTATGCGGGTATCATCGCCGCCATACACAATACGACAGGGGTGGCAAACCCAAGGAGTTGCGGCTGTGGTCAGCAAGGGTGAGAACCGAAAAGGGGTTATTTACTGCAGTGCTCATGAATTAGAAATACAGTCAGGTTTTGCAGCACAAAATTCCCTCACTCTGGTTCTCGATATGTTCCTAGGGCATCGTCGATGCAGAATTTGGAATAACCTAACAATGAAGCTTATGGCTTCTTCGCTGTGCGCTTTAACAGAAATGAAAAGTATAATTAACATTTTTATAATCAAATAGGGGCGTATTTCAGTATTATAGTTGTTGGCAGGTATGATTAAAAATAGTACTTTTAATCTTACGAGCAATACAACTGATTCTACCTTAAAGTTGGTAGCTTCAAATAACATGGTCCCACCATGAAGTTATGTATTTTATATTCACGTTTTCTAATAATAGTACGAAACACCCTTTGAAATTATCTGAACTAATACATTTATATGGGTTTGTCTACCCGTTCTTCAACAAATATTCTTACAAAGGCTTACTTTTCGATTGACTATGAAAAAATATGTAATAAAACAATTTCTATAAATGTTTATCCACATAATTATGAAGTGGGTAGAAGAATAAGCGTTTGTAGGTATAGTTTACTCAAGAGTGGGCATAGATTTTAATGTGAATGTAACATTTTAGATCTTTTAAGTCTCATTCAGTTTTCCAATATGTTGTTTCTTTCCTTCTTTCTTTCTATAAGCATTAGAGAAGCTGGAAAAAAATTATCCATTGTTTGGCAAAATTGTTCATATTTATTGACCAAATATTCGCATATGACGCAAAGTGTATGTTCTACTGTTAGGCCTTCATGGTTGGTGTCGAATACAGAAGTAGGGTCATGTATGGTCGTGATCAGTTCGATAACTGTGCTTAGTTGATAACTGTGCCTGTCGTCTTCAGAGGCGCTGATGAGTCCTTCGTAGTATTTTCTTATCAATATTCTCAGCATTTGTGGATCTTGTGCTTACAAGAAATGATTAACCCCCTGAAAATGCTATTTACAAATGCAAAATTCACGTGACAACTAGCTCCATCCGACCGAGGTCGTATAGCCTTGATGATTCTCTGTTTTTGGAACCTTTTTTGTACCGTTTAACGCCCACTTTTACTACATACGGCACCGCAGGCGGTGACACTAATGAAGATGGAGCACCGGTGGAATAAGATGGCGGGGGAAACCGGAGGACCCGGAGGAAACCCACCCCAGCGCCGCTTCCTCCACCACAAATCCCACATACGGTTGCCTGAGATCGAACCCAGGTCGCTTTGGTGAGAAGTGAATGATCTAATCATTGGGTCGTCACAAACTCACTCTAAGAAAATTCTTTTCGTCGCTCTGACTCACTCGCGTACTCACTGGCATGCTCACACGCTCCGCGAGACTCACTTCATTCTCCAACATCACAAGGATCACTATAGTGGACGAGTCTAAACTTGACACCAATTCTAATATTCTTTCCTAGCACGGGTTGTGGATATTCCACCATTTTCTTTGCTTGAAGTGCGTAATCCCTTTTAAAGCCCCATCATATTCCCTAATTACTGCGGTAGTATAAGATTAAGTAGCCATTAGTGGTGTTGCCAATCTTGCAAGTGAAGTATCGGTTGTTAATGTGACAATGAAGGATCACTCGCCACTGGTGTATCTATGTACACTTCTTGGATCGCCTTTTAGAGAGACGGCTAAAAAAGAGATAGTCAGCATTTCTCTGTTTTTCTAATAAGCAAGTGTCAAGTCACATCTCGTCCAGTATTACTCAGACACCACGAGAACGCTTGCTTATATGGTCGTAGAAACTTTCCAGAAAATTCGAGAATTCGAAACACCTAGAAAGTTCCAGTTCTACGGCAATAGGTTAGTGTTTACGCTGGGCGAGCGCGCCACTTATCTTCTCTAAGGTTCCGACTAACTGGCGCCAACCTTCCATACCCTTGTGCAATAGCCGCTGCGTCACATTATGTTAGCAGTGGAATACTTTCATTGCTCAGTTAAATAAGAAATGTATTTCCACTACGTCAATAACAACAAATGTGATAATAGGATTAACGTGTATAATGTTAAACCGTACTGTACCTTTGTTATAATAATATCATATATGAGATAGTTCATTAAGGTATTACCAACTACAATTATGTTTTATATCGAGTCTCAGTTGTGCTGTACTGTAGACGCAGGTACCTTTTATCTCCCATATATGTTTCCCTCTCCCTTTTCCTTCATTATCTCTTTTGCTTCGTTTTGGAGGCTTGGCATGATAACGTAATGCAGTGCTCGTTGAGAATGACGACGTCCATTTCCGGCTAGATCTCGATGACTCGTCGTCTTGCTCAATGGAGCATCATTAGAAGGAACCCAAGTCCTTTCTCGTTCAAAGAAATCGAAGAAATTCGGTTAATGTCGAGGTAATTGCTATGAAGGGGAGCGGGGAAGGAGGGCAGTTGAGCCATTGAATCACAAAACGGTTAGAGCAATTGGAACGCCTTCGCAGTCGATAGCCGTACAACACTTAGCGTGATGCGTTGGGCGGTGACGCTCCTCTCAATGTAAAAAGTCCCATGCAAGGCCGGCCATTCTAAAGACCGCGGTATCCTGTTCTTTTGTAGTTAACGCAAAGGTCTGTGACCGACCGCAACATCAAACTGTTTTTAGCAGCAGCCTCTGCAAGGAACAAATGACTGTTAAAAACCTGTTGTAGGTATTTGTAGTTGTTTTCACTATTACTAACTTATACTCGTACACTCACGCATACAAATACAACCCCAAGACCATATGGCTGGAAGATAACGTTCATGTATGTATTTACATTCTCTTTGCCTAAAGGACCTATAAAGCAGACCTGCCCAGCACATAGCTTGTGGACCGCATCCTAGATTTTGAGCCGCCGATTCCCCCATACTTAATACATTTTAATTTAATATTTCCTCAACTTCACACGTCTTGACTTTCAGAGAACCGGAAACAAAATAGTATTGCGAGAAAAAATATTCGAATAAATAAACTGTTTTAACTGCTCAGGTTGTACTGTGTCTTCTCAAAAATGAAGATATAAGAAACAAAAATTAATATATTTAATCAGATATGTGGTGCCATGAAAAGAAACCTGAAACTTACAAGATGAGAAACAAAATTAACATTTTTAAAAGTAATAGCGGTCCCAGTATTTTTATGTGGATCCGAAGGTTGGACAATAACGAAAAAAGAAGAAATAAACATTATGGCGGTAGATATGCGAATTTTAAGACATGTGGCTGGTTATACTTTAAGAGATAGAAGAACAGAAGAAATATGTAAGGCGTTAAAAATCTTCAATTTAACAGAAACAAATCACTCATACTGGAATAATTGGAGGCACCATATAGAAACGGTGAATAATTACTGCATTTCCAGATTAATAATGTCCTGTAAACCTACAGGAAAAAGAAATACAGGTAGGCCGAGAAGAAGAAGACAGAACAGTTTTGTATATGAGACCGAAACAAGCCTAATGGCTTAAATTCTGTTGTTGATGGTGATTATTTCATTATTATTATTATTAGTAGTAGTAGTAGTAGTAGTAGTAGTAGTAGTAGTAGTAGTAGTAGTAGTAGTAGTAGTAGTAGTAGTAGTAGTAGTAGTAGTAGTAGTAGTAGTAGTAGTAGTAGTAGTAGTAGTAGTAGTAGTAGTAGTAGTAGTAGTAGTAGTAGTAGTAGTAGTAGTAGTAGTAGTAGTAGTAGTAGTAGTAGTAGTAGTAGTAGTAGTAGTAGTAGTAGTAGTAGTAGTAGTAGTAGTAGTAGTAGTAGTAGTAGTAGTAGTAGTAGTAGTAGTAGTAGTAGTAGTAGTAGTAGTAGTAGTAGTAGTAGTAGTAGTAGTAGTAGTAGTAGTAGTAGTAGTAGTAGTAGTAGTAGTAGTAGTAGTAGTAGTAGTAGTAGTAGTAGTAGTAGTAGTAGTAGTAGTAGTAGTAGTAGTAGTAGTAGTAGTAGTAGTAGTAGTAGTAGTAGTAGTAGTAGTAGTAGTAGTAGTAGTAGTAGTAGTAGTAGTAGTAGTAGTAGTAGTAGTAGTAGTAGTAGTAGTAGTAGTAGTAGTAGTAGTAGTAGTAGTAGTAGTAGTAGTAGTAGTAGTAGTAGTAGTAGTAGTAGTAGTAGTAGTAGTAGTAGTAGTAGTAGTAGTAGTAGTAGTAGTAGTAGTAGTAGTAGTAGTAGTAGTAGTAGTAGTAGTAGTAGTAGTAGTAGTAGTAGTAGTAGTAGTAGTAGTAGTAGTAGTAGTAGTAGTAGTAGTAGTAGTAGTAGTAGTAGTAGTAGTAGTAGTAGTAGTAGTAGTAGTAGTAGTAGTAGTAGTAGTAGTAGTAGTAGTAGTAGTAGTAGTAGTAGTAGTAGTAGTAGTAGTAGTAGTAGTAGTAGTAGTAGTAGTAGTAGTAGTAGTAGTAGTAGTAGTAGTAGTAGTAGTAGTAGTAGTAGTAGTAGTAGTAGTAGTAGTAGTAGTAGTAGTAGTAGTAGTAGTAGTAGTAGTAGTAGTAGTAGTAGTAGTAGTAGTAGTAGTAGTAGTAGTAGTAGTAGTAGTAGTAGTAGTAGTAGTAGTAGTAGTAGTAGTAGTAGTAGTAGTAGTAGTAGTAGTAGTAGTAGTAGTAGTAGTAGTAG
>CM060963.1:92989175-93051675 GCA_030765045.1 Tenodera sinensis
TTCCTTCCTTCCTTCCTTCCTTCCTTCCTTCCTTCCTTCCTTCCTTCCTTCCTTCCTTCCTTCCTTCCTTCCTTCCTTCCTTCCTTCCTTCCTTCCTTCCTTCCTTCCTTCTTTCTTTCTTTCTTTCTTTCTTTCTTTCTTCTCTTTCTCTCTTTCTCTCTGCTCTCTCTCTCTTTCTTTCTTTCTTCTTTCTTTCTTTCTTTCTTTCTTTCTTTCTTTCTTTCTTTCTTTCTTTCCTTTCTTCTTTTCCCCAAAATTTCTCATTTTATTAGTCTTGTAATTTTTAAAAGCTATATTTGTTGTTTACAGAATTGTTTTTTACAACATTTTATGCAATATTTGACAATGTCTCTGACATATGATTTGAATTGTGAAACTAATAAAAGCTAAGGTTAATGAGAAGCTGAGTAAAAACTCGCTAAATTGGTATTTTCTTCCCTCTGTATAGTAAAATAAAGAAATAGCGGTACTTATTTCTGCACGCTAAATATGAAGATTTTCTCTTTGGTTCATTTTTTAAAGTGTAGAGGAGTTGTGTATGACAATGGCTAGGGTAGGGGGGGGGGGTACATGCGACGGGAAAACCAACACTTTTTAGCCTGGATACTTATTAAATTATTATCAGATCAATTTAGATTGGTTGCAGAATCCCCAAGTTGATGTATCTACCTACCTGTATTTACTGCAATCATCGTAATCAGTTTCTCGCAGCAATAACTTATCACATTTCCTCTGTGTCGTTCATTTAGATATCAGTTTTCTGTTTGACGTCATGTATAACGTGGAATCAATTTTGAATGGGGAGTTTCCGGCACTTGCTTAACACCACGTCACAATTAGTTTGCAAAACATAGATAGTAGATTCAATCACTTCCTTGTTTGATTTCATTTATATCATAGCACTATGTAAGAGGTATTATGTTGTATTGACTATTCTTAACCTTTAGGTAACCCTCAAATTTTATGTGCCGTTAACAATCCAATAAAAATGCCACACGACAGTTTGTACTCGTAGTTTTACACAGAGCCGTTATTGAGAAAATGCTTTTAGCTTTGCACAGCCATGGAAAAAATGATTGAGCGCATTAGGAGAGCAGGATATTTCATAAGTCCCACGTCATGTTGCAGCGCTGTTTACACAAGTCAATATTTCCAACATGTAGCCTTCATAGACTGTTGCGCCGGGGTTTTTAGTTTAGTTTAGTGAGCTTATTGATAGTCTCTGTTCCATATGGTTGTGCAAATACAAATGTAAGTGTTGATTCAAGACATAGATAATACACAAATTATTTGTGTCCGAAAGAACAACATATGAAACAGAGACTATCAATAAACTCAGCCACATGTTGGAAATATCGACTTGTGTAAACAGCGCTGCAACACGAAGTGGGACTTGGAAATATCCTGCTCTCCTAACGCGCTTAATCATTTTTTCCTTGGGTGTACACGTAACTTTCGATTTTTATCAAAATACCTCTTTCGGTGGACCACACTTCCAACTCAAAATGTAATTTTAAATTTCCTAAGTGCTGCATCAATAATCAGTTTTTGCTTTAGGAAATTCATATTAGTTTGTCCATTGTAAATTACTAAATATTGGTGTAGCTTTCTGCTTTGACATTTAAAATTAACAGCGTAGTATGCATATGCGTATTTAATTACTCAATCACGTGCCAATTTTATAAGAAAACAGCTCAAATCAACTTCGTAATTCACCATTAATTAACCAGTGGTGAAAGTTTCAGAAAAATGTGAAGCTTACATCGCGAGGAACATTCTCAGTATTACAAGAGGCTAAATAATACTTATTAAAGAAAAGGCAATTTAAAAGCTCAGCCATAAAACTTTTAAATAGTGTCGTTACGTTGTAAATGTCTGAGTAATACAGAAAACTATAACACAACGTAAAAATATAATTAAAGCTATGTACATGGGAAAGCTATGTACATGAAGGTTGAAAGGTTTACTATAAATAATATGCTTCTATCAACTCCCAAGAAGGAGTAGGTTTTGTGATGTTCTACCATGGGTTGCAGCGTTTTGATATGCTTGCGTCAGTCGACTTGTTTTGATTCCAATTCGTGCCATTTATAATCATTAATCACAATGTCCCTCCAAGAAATAAAGAAAAATTTCTGATGCGTCACACTCGCACGACTTTTTCTGACCAATAAAACATCACACAGTCTTTGTATATTTTATACTATTTATTCATAAAGCTATTCTATTCACGTCACCGTAAATCTTGACTAGAAGTCAAACTAAACAATACGACCTTGGCTGCTTACATAAAACGATAAACAAACCACAACTGTTCGCATATCTATGGTAAGTTAGTATTTGTTACTAAGGAAACCCGGAAAGAATCCTGTGAATCTGGGTGGCTCAGTTGGTTAGATACTGGCCTACTGATCCCAAGGTCGCGGGTTCAAATCTGGCCCAGAGCTATGGCTTTTAAGTGTGCTTAAAGCCGACAGCTGTCAGTAGATTTACTGGCATGGAAAAGAACTGTGGGACAAAATTCCGGCACACCGGCGAACCTGATGTGATCCTGGCAATTGATAGCGTCGTTAAACAACAACATATATTTTTTTATTTCGAAAAGAATCCCATAGGCGCATGATTTCAGTGGAAAACTTAAGAATAACGAGCATTTTAAAAACTGCTATGCTGGAAAAAGAAAGAAAAAGACCGAGAGAAAGAAACAAAGAAAGAGAGAGCGAGAGAGAGAGAGGGGGGAAAGAGGGAAAGAGAGAACGAGAGAGAGAGAGAGCGAACGAAAGAGGAGAGTGGGGGAAGAGAGGGAAAGAGAGAGAAAGAAAGAAAAATCATTGTTGCATTTAGACGACTTTCTCCGCTCACCTCTTTACAGTCTATTTTTACAAAAACTTGAATATCTTCGTCTTGGTGCAAATAAGTTTTCAATTCAAACTTACACATTTTGTTGTAGGTAAACGACAGATTTTTAAAGATACATGATGGCTTTGAATGTCATGCTCTTTGCATGGTCACAAGAAAAATATGAGCAGTGGCTTCCCAGATGAGAAAAGTATAAATGTTTTAAAATTCAAAACAATAACAAGGAATTTTTAGCGGCACCGTGGCCGAGCGATTAAACCGTTCGCTTATTACCGAGGCGGCCCGGGTTCGATCCCAGGGACTCGCATATGGTTTTCGTGCTGGACGAAGGTGGCATCAGGGCGGGTTTTCTCTGGGTTCTCCAGTGTACCCGCCACTCATCCCACCAATTGCTCTATTATCACTTTTTCATTCATCGATTTCCCCTGCACTTCATGTCATACTCTTCTTCACCTTCACACCTGGTGTTTGGCGGACCACCCGCTTTCAGACCTTCACTCTGTGCGGTCCACAGGTTCCTCTGCTCCCCGACAGGTATCTAATCCTAGGCACAGACGTGTTAGTCCTACATAAGGGGAGGGTAATCAGATAAAGAACAAGGAATATCTCAGAAATGGTTAACACCATACAAATGCTATTTTACCTACATTGTATACCAGAGCAACATATTTTGCTAAGTAAGATTTTCTTTATCTCGTACAGTTTATCAGTAAGTCACTCAGAATAAAGAGGATGTCACAGGCTATTTCTAGAAAATGCAAGATATACATTTTATTTAATCTTAAACATGCAATATTTTAATTAATATCATAGAGCAATCATCCAGAAAGCGAAAATCAACGAGACTGTCTTCCATGTAAGCGATAGTTTTGGCTGGATAGATCATCTTTAAAACCTTCCTGTCGAATACTTGAAAGATGCTGAATTCAAATACCAAGTTTATTATTTGACCTACTTTCCATGTTTGGTAATACTGTTCACGCACACACAAACACACACGCAGATTATTTTCTAAAATGCTTTCTTTGGACAGAAGTCAATGCTTACTCTGGGAAGCAAAAAGGAAGGAAGAAAGAAAAAGAAAGATTGTATATTTCAAGAAGTTCTACGTTTTGGTGTACCACGTTTTTGATTCTCTAGTAGAGAGAAAATGCGTTGGTTGTATGTGCGCACGCATTCGTGTGCGTAGGTGTCTGTCACCGGGAGAGGGAGGGAGGGAGAGAGAGAGAGTGAGTGAGTGAGTATGCAGGATAATATGGGAAGTAGATTCAGATATGCATGTTATAATCGAGTGCATTGCCAGAGTATGGTGGTATTTAAAATTAACAATCATATCCATTTCCATGAATATCAAGGGATTTTTCATCATTTATTGGGAATATCAAAATCTGTGAGAGACTAGTTATAAGGCATAAAGGGTAAATTCACTATAATAATGTGTATATCAGTGTGCAATAATTTTACAAAGGATTGTGGGGTAGGACAGGTAAATGAAATTACTTTAGTCATCTTTCGAGATTTAAAAAGTCATCCCTTTAACATGGGTTACCTATGCACAGAAAATTCAAAATACACATTTTATTACGCATGCAAATATATCAAATATATGGTACTTCAACAAAAATCGTTAGAACTATTTTAAGGAAATGAGAAAACTTTTCGCGTTTGAGCTACGCTTTTCACTCAGGGAGAGAGGGGGGAGGAGGAAGAGAGAGAGAGAGAGAGAGAGAGAGAGAGAGAGAGAGAGAGAGAGAGATTCGCGCAGGGGACCACAAAACATGTTATAAACACGTTTATCCCAGTGTTGAATGACTGGTAGACATATAATTGAAATGCTGGTGACAGACATAAAATGCCATGCTGCAATGGAAAGTTGTAAATGAGAATGACTTAACAAAGATGTGAAACCCAGGTTGTTGGATAACGAAAGAAAGAAACGACAACAAAAGAAGAACATTAAAGCAGTCCATGCCGAAGCAGGAAATTGAAGAAAATAAACATAACCATGAAAGCGTATCCAAGCCGACTTGCGTTGCACAACACAGACTTGACTGGCAAGCAGGGCAGTTCACTCTCTCGTTCACGGTCGTTCATACACGCGCTGTCTGCTCGTCTGGCTGACATTCGAGCCTACTTTGTAAATCAATGTCGCTACAGAACTGCGACATTTGGCACAGATCTCACCTCGCGCGGGTGGTGCCAGGATTTGGAACAACTCAGCCAATTCTGAATACTGTCTGTAGTTGTTCTCACGGTAATTCTGTTGCAGGTGTATTGTTTATTTTTCCCTAGAAAGTTCGCATCTCGAATGCAAATGTAAATGCAGTGGCTGCAGGGTATTACGGCCAAAACACTGAATCACCTGTTTACTCGTGGGCGGTTCGGCATTTTCGATTATTCGTGTAATGCGAAAACATGCAGATGCCTTTTTGCTTATTATCAATGATTCTGCTGTCGGATAATAAAGATTCTAGAGCTATCAAGCATTTATAAGTCTGTTCAGTCTCTTATATAACTTAAAATTATGTAGTTATTTTAGCAACTGTAGAAATTGTCTACGTTCCTCACCTTTCCCATTTTTTCCTCCTTGTGTTCAAAATGTTTCTGTTCACCTGAAGTTTTAAGAGCTGTAACGTGTCGGGTACACTGATATAGGTACGAATAACAACGAAAAATCCGTCATATTTAAACATTTCAGAGTAACCAACTTAATGACAGAAATAAGTTATAAATGTGTGTGTTTGTGTGTGTGTGTGTGTGTGTGTGTGTGTGTGTGTGTGTGTGTGTGTGTGTGTGTGTGTGTGTGTGTGTTTGTGTGTGTGTGTACAAGTACATATAAGAAAGAGGGGGGAAAAGAGGAGGGAGGGAAGAAAAAAGTTTTGAGTCCCATTACCATGGTCATTTTGGGGGAAAATATAACTAATGCTAAACAGCCTATTTTCAAAATGGATCCTAATGTATGTTGTATGCCAAGTTATACGCTAACATGTATCATGTTAAAAACATGGAACTTGTTCTTTTTAAAAGGTATTTGGGGGGCAGTGAGTTCAGTGGGACTTAAAATATGTATTTCCAGTAAACTTTTGCTATCGAATTTTTGGATAGAATACAATATTTCCTGTTAATTAGTGATAGAGAGGGATAGAGAAAGTAAACAATGAGAAAGTATTAACAAATTCAAATCAAAGACAACGCATATGTCGGAAAGGGCTCATGCCAAAAAAAATCTGTATTTGAAAAACATATGTATATTTTAATGAGAACGAATTTCCTGTGTGGTATTTCTTTTTCTTTTTTCTTTTTTCTTTCTTTTCTCTCTTATGGTTTTAGAGATATAAAATTTCTTCCAAATGAAGAAGGCTTCACGCGTGACCTAACACCAGCAGCACAAGTTGTTTATTAACTCATATAGCAATCTATACCTTGTGCACAACTAACGACGAATTTATCTAGAGAATTTGATTATCACGAGTTGTATTTATTAAGACTATTTCACAAACTAAAGGATATTAGTCCATGAAATGTTATTTAAATGCTCTATTGTAATTACCAGTCTCTTAAAAGAAAAATGAAGCAGGCAGACATTAGCGTCTATTGGCATAGCCTACTAGATTAAGTATCACTAGTTTATAATTTCGTTTTATACAAAATTTCTCAAACTGATTCCAAACATATTTCCTGATGTATTCTGTGCTCTGAGGTTTCCCTCTTTGAGTTATTTAATCTATTTCAGCATTAGATGCTTCATCCAGGCGAGAGTCAGGCATTTTTGACATTTAAACCTAGTGGCTCTGTTGCGTCAAATTACCAATTGAGCATCTGTGCAGACAGATTCTATAACCTAATCACAACGTAAGAAAAACAGAGGAGGCAATAATTAAAATCCAGAGGAGGTAATAATGCCATTGGGTACATTTTTCGCGAATGACTGTCATTGCTTGGAATTTGAAATTGTTATGCACATACTTGTTTGATTTCAACCATGTCACGTATGAGTGGAATGGTCGTTGACATATGTAGGTGGTCTTACGAGGTTTTATAGGAATTGCATAAAACTAAATAATCAGTTGCGTGAAATGGAGTAGAATTCTCAATTCTAACTAGACAGCCTTGTGTCAAGGGTTATTTGTGACAAGTTTGGTCAAAATCGATGCAAAAAGTGTAGAAACGCGTAAGGGGGGAGGGCGGGGGAGAAAAGGGGAGAAAAAGCACACACACCGACAATTGAATGTATATTAAGATTCAGAGTAGCCAGGGTTGTAAAAATTACAATTATAATAGGGTACAAGCAATTAAAATGTTCTAGAATTTAGTATATAATTTAATAAAGAACGAGAGGAGGTAAATGAAATTATTTAAGTGGTCATTCCTGTTTAAAAAGGTACCATGCATCGCGGGGTAAGCCATCTATTTAATAGTAGAGGACAAGCTTAGAACCGGCTGTTTCCGGTGTTGCTGTGTGTGATATATCCAATGTGGTGAAAATGAACGTGCTAAACGTTGTGTTCAAAGGTCACGGTGAACCGACGCCAGATAACGAGAGGCTGTTGTTGACCAGGGCATTGACTCCATTCATAAACAATACCTTTCCGGTCGCTCACACAGATCTCATGTCGTGGTTCGACGTCTGCCCCAGGCAAATATTGCAGGTCACCCAAGCATTCATCACCAGCGGTATGGGTATCTTCCTTTAGGGATGTACAAACCACTGAGACAAAAAGATAAATACTAAAGAATTACATACGGGGAAAAAATTAGTAATAATATTTCAGCAGCAGCTTTGTGAAAAATATTAATTTATAGTTCTAATCTGTGGTTGTAAGCGAAGGCAATATCTGAAAAATTTCACATCGTTATTAGTAGATATCGGATTTATATGCACTAAAATTGTTAAAATATGCATGTATCTGTGCTGCAAAAATATGTAAAATATGCAATAAAATACGAAAATATGCGGTTAAAATGCATGATTTGAAGGTCTCCTCACATTCAGGGTTTTCAAATATGTCCTGGTGGCCGCAATTGGATCTGCAATGGTTCATGATGTTCTCTGAGTATTCCGGAGTAAATTTATAACGTCTGTTGGTTAGTGTGACTGCTGAGAATGACTTCAATGACCATAGATGTCATTGGGCATAGTTAGTAACAAAATCTGGTGAAATTTCTTTTGGAACGTCAATACTGTCAGTGTTTGTTCACATAGCATAAGATGTTAAAACCAGGATTTCTTTGTTGAATGCTGCACAAATTTTCACCCAATTTTTCCATATACTTTGCAGAGATACAACTCAGCTCATTTTCTTGCTTTTTAAGAATTAATAGATCATCATAAAGGGGCAAGCCACACTTTTCTAATTTCTTAATTACTTCCGATGAAATGTGAAATGAACTTTAATTACATTTGAATCCCTCCGTAACTTTTCACTTTTGAATATTTCTTGCAAACGCACTCGGCATAGGTTTAGGCTACAGAATATGCTCGTTATGGGATTTCTGGTTAGCAGGCAGAACTGTACTAGTATTGACTTTATAAACATGTTTAAAACTTAAAAATAACGTGTCAATCCTTAAAACGTTTGATATATGCATGGTGCATACCAAAATTGCAAAATATACAACACAAAAATATGCATTTATATGCACTATAAAACTTTATAATTAATAAGAAATTATGGTAAAACTTACTGGTAGTCACCTTTTCGTATCATCTGCAAAAGCAGGAAGAATATGCACTTCCATATAAATCCAATGTCTAGTTATTAGGTTTAAAAGTAGTAGTAGTATTACTTTAACCAAAGTTACATCTTTAAACTTAAATTTCGTACTAGCAATGGTAGCTTACCTTATCAAATCGCAATTCTAATGTTGCTTGCTTTGAAGCCCTCCTCCCACATTTTAGCAGCCTTGTTTGTGTCCGATCACCTGAGTCAGATTTAAGAGCGTCTTTTTTGCACCAAGTCTAGCAGGTTATTTGATAACTTACAAAAATGTCAGCCAAATGACCTTAAAGTCTCTGGGAAAGGAAAGTAAAACGGAATTTCTTCTAATTTATCTCATGCGATAACATGTGGCTAATGATTGATCTTAAAAACAGAATGCAAAGGATAATGGAATTGTAATACAAGTCTCTGCACTAGAATTATTTTCTCGAACACGGGTTATAATCAGACATGGGTTTATATCCCGCCTATAGATTTAATTTATCTTTTATAATGCTGAATAATTCGATAAAAATGGCAGAATTAAGTGAAACAGATTTAAAATCTCTAAATATAACGAATAATCATAGTAAATATTAGGAAAAGAGTTGTTTATATTAATGTTATAAACTTAATGAAAGTATAGAAGATAACTTAAGTCATACTTCTAATGATTTTTCATTAAAAATATACAATCATACAGCGATAATTAAACCTAATATCCTACATCTTTCTTGGACACACAAAACGCATTCCTGCACATTAGGTTAGGGCTAAACCTAGGCCTAAACCTAGCCACTAGGCCATCATTTACTACTTGGCAAAGCGTTGAGGCTGATTGACCTTGGCTGTCGAGCGCTACAATCGCCTTATCTTGTTTATTAGAAGAGAGAAATAATAATTTGGTGTATAGTCAGTGACAAAACAGAAATAGATGACCTCTCGCGTCTGCCAATATATGAGACGTTGCTATCCTGAAGATATGATTGTATCTGAACAGAGTGTATGTAGCCTGTCTCGCCTTGTTTGTGCGATAAGCTCACGTAAATAGCTGGGCAGTTTCACATTCTTTCCGAATACGCTTCATGGTAGTACCCCTTAGCCAAAACTGTAGTTGTTATTTTTCTGGTCGCCACGCAGTGCTGTCCAACTTCCTTATGTGCTCGGACACATTTAATTCATGCCTAAGGAGGCGCGGGGGCCATCACAACCACCATTAGGGCAAGTGCCCTACTTTTGAGAGGAAAAAGGGGAAGCACTGGTTAGGGGAGTAATAAATACAGCTTTAGGTGTACAAAAGCGTACTTCATTGGGGTCTACTGGGAAGATATTCGGAAGAAAATAGTTTTGTCTTGAAATTTAAATTAATATTAGAATTCGTTGGAGTAAAAACTTTCCTATGAAGGTCGCCAGAAAAATGCATCACGGGCGTGGCGCTGCCACAAACTTTCTGTGCCGAAGAATGCGGGTTCAATTGCGACTGAGGTGGATTGCATTTCATTGTAGGGGTCTTTGTCTTAGGAAAGAACCCTTGGGCAAGAAACTTTCGTCATACCTGCTCGCCAAGGTGTTCCTGGCAATGGCTAGCATCACCAAATATGTAAACGATGATAATTCTATTCCTCACCAATTTTTGGCCCTGGGGGTCATTAAACAACCCATAGATGATAATTTAAATATAAAGTACTTTGTGGATCATAATAGCATGCTTAATTTCCATTTAAGTCTGTGTTCAATTGCATTTGTCGTGCTTGTTATTTTCCACTGGAAGGGAGCCATTCGCTATTGCTGCTTACCATATTTCCATGGAACCCCGCCAATGTGTCGGCTAGTCTGCTTCTTAATTGCGGCTTGCCCATAGCGTGACGGGCGCTGCATAATGTTATCTTGACCCCTTGTCTTTGCCACCATTCTCAAAATTAATTGGAACATTCCACTTCCGCAATTGTTTGGTCTGCTATCTGTCTAGACAGCTGTATTAATAATAATAATAATAATAATAATAATAATAATAATAATAATAATAATAATAATAATAATAATAATAATAATAATAATAATAATAATAACAATAACAATAACAATAACAATAACAATAACAATAACAATAACAATAACAATAACAATAACAATAACAATAACAATAACAATAACAATAACAATAACAATAACAATAACAATAACAATAACAATAACAATAATAATAATAATAATAATAATAATAATAATAATAATAATAATAATAATAATAATAATAATAATAATAATAATAATAATAATAATAATAATAATAATAATAATAACAATAATAATAATAATAATAATAATAATAATAATAAAATTTATCACAACTAATCCATCTCGCACGTTAATAATGGTGGTCATAAAGAATTACCAACAAGTTTCTCCGCACCGTGCCGCTCAAGATAACTAACGTAGTATCCTGTTTATCTAGATTACCTTTCATGAATTACATATGTGAATCTATCGTATACTTTATTTCGTGGAACGTTACAAATAACCATACGTTTGCGGCAGCCAGTGCTGCCACCGGAATTCCCGTTTCTAGGGGAATTTTGGTTACGCGAGACTGCTGAGCCCCCAGCGACCTTACGAGGCTGAGTGCACCCCGTGCAGGTCTCCCAGCGCAGAAAATCTCCATGCTCTGACCAACCTGCCCTAAGTATTAGCTTCAGTTACTTAGAAGCATATCTCGTCAAGCATCTACCCGTGAAATTGAAACTAAATCCCAGTTTCGAGCGACTGGATATTCCCATTATTTCAGAAATGTTTACACAACGGATGCACAATTTCACAGTTGTCCTTGAAAATTGCAGCCTTTTCTTGCATACTTCATATGAGGTTGTTGACAGCTGGGGAAACAACTAATTTGTTGTGCCACTGGAAGTAACTAGCATGGGCGAGATAGGACCATGTATCATTGATGAATAATTAAAGTGCCTTCGTGGCCTTAGACAGAACCAGTGACAGGAGTTAAACTAGTTGCAACTTGCACCTGTGTGTCAGGATTCCTTATGGTCATAGAACTCCTGTCAAACAAAATGCAAAAAGTAATATTTGTCAAGCAACTCAGTGCAGTAAATAAATCCGTAAGAAGGTCACAGAGATAGAAAGGCGCAGCGCAGCACTTCAACTATGATAAAAAGCATATAACGAAGACATCTTTAAAACTCCGTTAAATATACTCTATAAAAATTGCACAGGTGGGTTTCAAACATTTTCAGGCTCAAATCAACAAAACGAGCTGTTAAAAGCAAAGTCCAACATTTGAAGGTAAAATCCATCAATATGTAATTTCTATTAGAAATATTGTAATGAAGTATATTTCACAATTCATTTCCTGGCATTTAATAATTCTTTAACCAGAAAGTATAAACATAAAACTGAATAAATTTGGAAGAACATGCAGGTTAGTAAGAAAAAATTAAAATCATCACGAACTCGATTTTGAAATATGGTTATGAAAGTGTAGTCTAGGCTAGAGTTAGTATCCCTCCAGTATCAGCAAGCTACATCGCACCACCGGGGCGAGTAAACACCTAACAATGGAGCGACGGAACACTGTTTCCAGAAGTTCAAGAGGCTTCTGGCTGCCGGCTTGCTTGTGAAAGGCTCGAGAAAGATCCGTGCTACGTCATTCCCTGTATTGAAGCTTGCGGGACAACTAGAGAAAGGAATAGTTAATCGTTGGTTCGTGAACGGGATAGCCGTTAGCAGTGGGTGTGTACAGTTCGACGTCGTGAGAGAACAGTGTGTGGAGACAGAGACACTTTGAGATACTTCGCGTCGAAGCCTTGGCGTGAAGCAGTTTTAGTGAGTGTTGAGTGCTTCTATCATGAAAGCCAGACAGAAGTGAAAGATAAGTGTGTGTCAAGGTTACGAGAAGACAGAACAGTTGTGAGTTGTAAGATGAACTATAGAATGCGTTAACGGCGGTAAAAGAGAACTGTGTTTTGTGCTTCACTTTTGAAGAAAAATAAAGTGACAGGCAAATTAACTGGACTGTTGCATTGGTGTCAGAAGTGGGATTTTTCACAATGTCATCTTTGTTGCATTATTACAAGAATAAAATGAAAACCAAAATAAATAAAATAAACCAGGAAATTTAAGCACGTTCCTCTCGCAGTAATGTGCATTACTTCAACCGATTTCACTTCCCTTCACTTACGTGTTAGGTCCTTGACTTCAATAAACTTTCTTATTAGTCATATGCAGTAAACATTGCGTTTTACACGCCGGGGGTTGTTCCTTGATTCACCCTCGCGTGTTCGCTAAGTGAAGGGAGTTTGTGAAAGTTATTATGGGCTAGGAAAGGAAAAGGAAAATAGTGTGATTTACATATAACACGCATGGGGAATATGTGACTCACGTCTGTAAGGTCAACTCTCTTGGTCATTCATTAAAAATAACCTTTTGTTGAATGAGCCATATAGTGTGCATTGAACAGAGTGAGTGTCAAGCCTACAGAATTAAAAGGGAAGGCAAAAGAAGAAGAAGAAGAAAAAAAAAAAGGATACTGTTTGTAATATGAGTGATATGATTTGATATCAGAATCATTGGCATATAACATTAATACTTTTATAAACAAATGGTAAGGAGATAGATAAATAATTGCAAAATGTAATTTACAAATATTAAAATCAATGTATAATGCAAGAAACACGAGTCACAATTCTGCCAGTGGATAAGAAGTTATTCGCCAGAAAAGTTACCTGTTGACGCAAAGCAATTGGTTAGAAGTCAGTAGCTAAGGTACTTAGGCGTTCCAGCAAACTCAGTCAAAGAGAATCCCATTAACTCAAGGTTCAGGTAATTAGAAGTCAATGCATACAACGCTGAGAGATTTGCATGAAAGACCCAGCTATACCAGTTCTGAAAATTAGAAAGGGAAAAATTCTTAGAATTTAGCAAGTATATCTAAGAGTAAAAATTCTTTTTCAGATACGAATGAGAAGCTTAGTAAGATTTGACAAAATGTAAGAACTTTTACAGAAGTTTGTTTTTACTGTGATTGACTATCGGCAATCATAACACCTACAGACCACAGTCGGGTTATCATATACTTGGCGGTAGCCACAAGGGATTCGCTGTTTAGCGTTTCAGCGACTCATGGCAACTTATGCTTCTCATTATTACGCAAAGACGTAAATATATTGATATTTAAGGAGTTGGCGGATATAATACTATAGTTACAGTCACTAGAGCTGAGACTTAGAAGCGGTTTAATTTTTCATCCTCAAACAGTAGGCAACTCACTTCGAATACTTCGTGTATTAGCCTCCACTAAATTTATCAGTCAACATAATTGGCATTGTCTATTCTGCAAACCCCACGCATACCTCAAAGAAAGATCCCATAGCTCACTCCTGTAGCAGCCGGCAGCAGATTCCTGAACGACAGAGCTTTGGAGAAGGCTTCAAAAGTGTGGAACGTCGTGTGAACAACGTTCTCAATGGATACTGCCAGTTAAATTTCATATGTGATTGTTTGTTTTGGTAGAAATAAAAAAAAATCTCATGTGTTGCACTCACATGACTTTCTCTACTCTTGCACTAACCATTCTTACAACCTCTTGTTCCTATATCTTCTTCGTGTTAGAGATAAACATTTGCAGAAATTATCTTACTATTTCGTTGTAGATGCAGGGGAAATATGGGAATACAGTAGGCTTGAGCGATAGTCAAATCTTTTAAAGCTTTCAAATACCGTTCTCTTTGCACAGCTAACATAAAAAATGAATAACGATCTTCCATTTGACGAAAGCTTAAGTTTTCCAAAACTCACACAAATAACAAGGAATATCTCCGAAATGGTTCACTGTACAACAAATTTATTTGGGCATAAATGGTGTGTTTTGACAAGATCTACATTTTTGTATATTAAGATTTAGTCTATCTCTTAGGGTTTACCAGTTATGCAAAAGTCATCCAGAGGAAATATGACTACGTGCCAGAAAATTCAAAATATACATTTAATTTGTTATCGTAAATATGTGGCATTTTAATCAAAATCGTTAGAGCCATTTTCGAGAAAATCAACATTTTTGAAAAATGTTTCATATAAAGGGTAGTTTAAGGTAGAGGAGTTTTGTTCAAAACCTTCGTGTCGCATCCTTAAAAGTTATTGAATATAAATACCAACTTTGGTTTTTAATCGACTTTTCGTTTCTGAGTTATGCTGTCCACAGGCACACTGACAAACGCACAGAAGCGCGCGCGCACGAAACTTCTTCTGAAGACGTTTTTCTGGATTCAGGGGGCCTCAAAACATATATTTCCAGTGAAATATCGACATCGAGTATTTGGGTGAAATACAATATTTCCTCTACTTAGTATACGTAGTAGAGAAAGTAAAAATTACCGTAATACTGAGGGGACCTAAAAATGCTGCATTATCCACACATTGATAAACCAAGTATGTATAAAGCATGTCAATGTTCGTTTGCAGATTTCGGGTATGATAGAGTAGGTAACCATTTTATATTTTTATTTGACAAACTTTGGCAGAAGCGCTATTTTTCCGTTAATTGGCTTTAAAACATATATCTATAGACGTTTTCAAACTTCGTTTTGCAAGGATGCACTTACCCCATTTGTATCGTAATATAGATTTTTTTTTTGTTATTGTATAATGAAACCTGTAAAAATATAAAAATCTTCCTTTAGGCTTTTCTTAAAACACCTGTCTTGTAGAAATGTATTTATTCCCTCTACTACCGCCGTTATAAATCAAATTTTACACTAATTGCTACTTTTGCCTAGAAATTATTTTTTTAGATGCTGTACATTGTAAAAACAGAACTTTCTGACAAATAAAGAGACTTAAAACAACGTATTCATGCGAACTGGTTCTAGGTTTACTAACTGGAATTGCCGAACGAACCAAGTGGGACATCAGTCACGTTGCTAAATCAAACTTCAATCACCTGTTTTCCAACCATCGCCATGCTCTCAAGAGACATCCTTCATAAAACCTGAGTAATGTAATACCACGAAATAACCTTCAAAAGACAGACCACTAACTCTGCTTTTTTTCCTTCCTTTGATCCTGAGCTTACGTTTTGCTTCAGGTTGGCCTTAAGGGAGACGTTTTACATAACATCTCGTTATGAATACGTTTTGGAAAATTCCTTCCCTTGATCTCTTTGTTCTAGGCTGCCGTTTGACGTTCACAATGCCCAAACCTTGTCAGCAAAAACCGCAGCTGAGATATAAAAACAAAGTGCACCTAACAAGGAGAGAGAAATTATTGTGCGTTAGTGGTTCATATGAAGGTCTATCACGCAGAAAAATAAATTACACGCATTTTCCTTTCGTTTCCCTTCCCCTCGCCACTATTTTAGATTTGATAAATGTTCTTAGGTTTGGTAAAGGCTATGTCAGCATCCACAGTTATACAGAAAAATTAAGGGAACATTATTGTCTTTAAAGTAACTTATTCTTCTTTGTCTGATTACCCTCCCCTTATGTAGTAGGAATTAAACCCCTTTGGATTTACAAGCTAGTGTCTAGGGTCAGACGCCTGTCGAGGAGCAGGGGAGCCTACGGACCGGTCAGAATGAAGACCTGGAAGCGGATGGTCAGCCAAGCACCAGATATGGTAATGAAGAAAAGGATGAAACATTTGAAATCGATCGGTGAAATGGTGATGATGGAGCAGTTGGTGGAAAGAGTGACGGAGGAAACCGGAGAACCCGGAGAAAACCCGTCCAGACGCCGCCTCGTTCACTTCGGATACCACATGCGAGCCCGTACGATCGAACCCGGGTCACCTAGGTGATAGGTGAACGGTCTAACCGGTCGGCCACTGCGCCGCACGCTTTAAAGTAGCTAATATTTTCAAAATATAAATAGGAATTAGGATATTTTAAGATAAGATATTTATATCTTGAAGTATATTGTCCCCCTCCTTTTTCTCCTTCGATGAGTGGGACTAAGAGAAATTAAACTTTCATAATCCTTATACGATTACAGAGGTATAATTCTCTCATTTCTCAAAAGAATTTGAACCAAAACACTTGGCTTATTGATTTAATATATAATACTAAACAGACAATTATATTCTATTTTTTTTCAGATTGCTGCCACTTTGAAGAAACTCGAGCCCAGTGTCTTACTAACTTTGGTAAGTAGGTAAATGCCATTCTTCTATATTCTAGAGAATACTCTCTCAGGATTGCACAGCACAAAATTAAGAATTAGTTACAGTATACACGTTTAAAATGGAACTGAATTGTTTAATGCAATTTTCGAATTTGATGACTAACTGCTCTTGACAATGGGCAACACTCAAGCTAAATGCCACAGTTTAAAAGTGTAATTAATGACTTAATCGACCATGAAACGTGTTCGGGCCCCGTTTACAGTGAAATTCTATTTGGTTTCTGTTTCGTGTTAACGGGAGACTATGGGCTAACCCACCTCTAACCAATCGGCCATGCCGAGATTCTCAACCGAACCCCAGGGTGACCCTGTGTAACCCTGTCAATCCAGTGGGATGCACCGGTT
This sequence comes from Tenodera sinensis, assembly GCA_030765045.1. Lineage (NCBI taxonomy): Eukaryota > Metazoa > Arthropoda > Insecta > Mantodea > Mantidae > Tenodera > Tenodera sinensis. The sequence continues at coordinate 93,006,262 of CM060963.1, forward strand.
GACCCTGTGTGGGTGGAGAGCAATGGGGAATGAAATTAATATATTTACTCTATCGCAAACACCAAACAAAAAATGAAGGTACGTATAAAAGAAGTGGTTGAGTCGAGTGGTCCTCGCTACTTAGTAATTACCAGAACAGAGGAAGGAAAGAAATTTACATCGGTGGATCCATTCACCATCCAGAAGAGTCTTGACAAAATATCTGGCCCAGTCAAAACGTGTACCAGATCAAGCAACGACACGCTCCTGATCGAATATCATTTAGCATCCCAGGCAGCGTAAATAGTTAAAAGACATCCTCCCTCGTAGTAAACACCGTATGTTAGATTCAGGAGGACCTAGGAGATCAGGGCGTCACATCTGTCTTTCGGAGACAGCAGAGAGAACTAGTGAATACCAGCCCACTCGTACCCTTTTGCTTACTTTTGATCGGGCAGATATCCCGCAAAGGATTAACGCAGAGTATGAGCCTCTTAAAGTTAGGTCATAGATACCGAATCCACTCGGATGTTATAAGTGCCTGCACTTTGGTCACACTAGTGACTTCTGTAATGGTCAAGCTAGCTGGACGAAGATGTGTATCACCTCCCAGTTGTGTTAACGGCAGTGGCGAACATCCATGAAATTCCCGTGAATGCCCCCGTTCTATGGAGGAGTAATTTCAGGCGCCGTAGCAGACGATTAGCACCATCGCTCTTTTTCGGTCCAAATTTACTTCAATTTGCAAATGAGACGCGCTTCCTGGGGTTGATCTTGGATAGGAAGCTTAGATGGCCATCGCATATGGCAGAATTGAAAGCACTATGTAATTATTCTGTGAGTCGCGGGGTACTAAGTGGCAAATCGTGGAGAGCGGATCGGACTGTTTTTCTGCAACTGTATTGCAGATTGATCCAATCCGAACTACATTATTGGTATATCGTTTATCCTTCAGCATGATCATCTGTGCTGAGAATATTAGAGGCAATCCATAATCGGGGAATTCGCGTGGCAATAGGAACTTTTCCAATTAGCCTAGTTGCGAGCCTTTACGCCGAATTGGCAGAACCGCCTCTGTAAGATCGGCGTGAGGTATCATCAAGAAATGATGGCTATGGGTCTACGCACCCAACGTTTGTTTCTGTTTTCAACAACTTGCTGGGCGAACATTATAGAAAAAAACAGCTCCTTTATTCCAAGACCAGATGGTGTTTATATCAGGGAGCTTTTTAAAAAGCATGCTATTGAAATGGCTAACATGCTTACACAGGGGGAGAGGCCCCTTGCTTACTGCCACGTCTTATGTAGATCTTGGGATGATGGTATACCGGAAGTTCACGACGTCCAGTATCTTTCTCATTTGGATTACTGTAGTGCATTTCAGAGGCTTCGTAAGCTCTTCAACTACCATCCTATGGCGTTTCCAGGATGACCATCTTTTACACGGTTCTGCGTTAACGTGGTGTGTGCATGAATTCCTGGTCATTGGTTTGCCGAGGATTTGGCAGCAAAGGCGGCATCCACAAACCCAGTATTCGCATATATCATGTTACTTCGAAAGACTTTAGGCTTGAAGTGCGGAGAGCGGTGCTGTTGCGCAGGAGCGGAAGTGGTCAGCTCTCCGCGGAAATAAGCTTAGAGAAGTGAAGGAAATTCCAATAAAATGTGTAACCTCCGCTCGTGTATCTCGTAGGAGTTGATCTTGGCTCGGTTCCGTATTGGCCACTGCAATTTTACGCGCGGTTACCTTCTTAAAAGGCCCTCTTTGCCCACTGTGTCACAAATCTTTGTCGGCCCGTCACGTGGCGCTAGAGTGTGTTTCCGTGGCGCATTTTCGAGACTCTCTGTAGCTGCCTGCCAGTCTTGCAGAGGTCCTGGCGGATGATAACCAAGCGGTCGAAAGAGTTTTTGAAGTTTTTAACCATAGTAAACATGAACTACGGATTTTGGAATTTTAGATATCATAATTTCATACATTTTGGACCTTTTTAGAAATGTTTTTAATTCCAGCTTTTGCCTCATTTGTTTGGTATATTTATCTACACTGGTGCTTTTACTAGGATTTTTATTTTATGTTGAAGTTAATCTCTGGCTTGTGCTATGAACCGTTTTATAAGGACGCAGTAGCAGCAGCTAATGTGATAAATAGTTTAATTATTAATATTAGGCCGTGCCATGGCCGAGTGGCTAGATCATTCGCCTCTTACCGAAGCGGCCCGGGCTCGATCTCAGGTGACCGTTTGTGGTAGACAAAGGGGCGGTTTCTTCCGCCATCTCATTCCACCAGTGCACCATCTTCATTCCATGTGTTATCAGTATCACTGCCTACGCATGTAGTAAAAACAGGCGTTAAACATTACCAAAAACGAAATTACTATTCGTCTTATTGATGAATCACTTCTAAAGGGTGCACAACTGCCTTTAGAAGAGACGCTATCAACTTGTCAATGTCATCATGAGTATCCTTTGAAATTCTTCTTTGAGATTGGCACTAATTATGTTGCTTTACTCCCTTGTTGTTCTATGTGCGTAAAAATTAGAGTGAAAGACTTCTGGTATGTAGGCCGCCGCGTGCATGAAAGGCGGGCTAGCATCTGGGAAATCGAACCAAGTACTAGCATGCTGCTGGCTGTAAGCAGCATTTATCACTTTGTGTCTGAGAAAGTGTTTGTGGCTTTCTGGTTCGATCTACATTTCTTCAGGGTAGTTAATGGAGTCTGATTGCCAGTATAAAATCTGATGTTACATTATTTTCTCTACTCACGGACATTTATTTTTAATGTATTTATTAACCTTTGACACAAGGCGAAAATTAATCTCTAACTTAGAATTGGAAATTCCACTCCCTTTCAGACAATTAATTATTTATTTCATGTAACACCTGCAAAAGCTTGCAAGACCATCTACACCTTGTCAAAGATAACCGTAGTTTTAATACTGCCATCATACGAATAATTACGTTTCCACGGCCTCACAAAATAGAAAGGAACATTGCGTTCATGTAATAATCGTTGATCTCTGTGACAGTATAAATATGGCTTTTCTTTTGTTTTGATTTGCTTGTGTTCTCTTAGTAGTTTTGTATATGTTGGTAACTGAGAAGGTTATATTGACTTCGAATGCCTTCAAAGAAACGCAAGGCTGTTGTTGTTCAAGGCAACTTAATGCTAAATTTTGTAGGGATAAACCATCAAACCACGGACAAGGTCAGGTAATTAGTGGCATTAATCTTGTTTGTACATACACGTATATGGTACTAGGTAAAATAAATGTATGTATTATACCTGCGTCAATTTATAAGAGAGGAGAAAGAATTGAGGTATGGTGTTATAAATGTCTAGTTGTTGATGGCAGGAGTACATGTTGCCGTTTTGATAACAATCATCCCGTTCATATGAGCACTAACATACGCATCGTAACCTAACACGGACTAAATTTCGATAACACAGGACCCTGTCATCCCGTTCATATGCACACACTAACATAGGCGTCGTAACCTACTCGCACATGAAGCAACCATCTGCGAATAGAGACTTGGGACAAAATGCTATGCACAATATTTTTTAATGGTCCTAGGACCTCATTTGGAAGCTAAGTAAACTAAAACATACTAACACTATTATAAATTTTATATTAAATGAATTGTAACCAAATTTGGATTGTTTTTGCAAATAATAATTATAAAATTATATTTTAAATCCTGCTTAAGGTTTTTTTGACTCAAATTTTTATAATTACTACTTAACGCGCACTTTGCACCGGTGATAATTATAGTCATTCAACATCACTTTTGGGACATCTTATTGAAAACCGTATTAGAAATTACGCATCCAATTGGGAACAAAAACCATTTATTTTTTCGAAATCAGCTGATCAAAGAAAAAAATGCCATTAGATCCTTTTGTTTGTAACGCTTCTTCGAAGCACATATTAAAAGGAATGTAATGACTTCCATTCTGTATATACACATCTATCATATTATATTGTCTCACGGGCCTGGCGATGTATAGCATTTGTGTTCTTGTTATTTACAATGTTACAATGAGCGTACTCGCATTGGATCACTGTGCACATATGTATGTGCACTGCTTATCTAAACGTGCTTCCGCAGTAAACAACTCTGCAGTTTCACGTTCTTTCCGATACACCTATTCGGTTTGTCACGAGAAACAACTGCATATCGAAGAGGCTGCAAAAGAATGGCAAGGAATTTGCTTTTCTCCATTAAGAGTGTATGTTAAATTCTTTTGCCTGGAGGAGGGAGGAGTAATGGGGCCAATCTTGTTTATGAATTGCTTTAAGTACACATGATGTGGCAAAGTTAAAACATTTCTTTACCCGATATGCACAGGCTTCTATTTCAGGCAGCTATCGCTCTCGGTAAATCATTTCTACCTGCGCCCCCTCCTCCTTTTTCAATTCCTCCCAAATATTATAGCACTTTACAAATTCAAGGTAATATAAAATATGAAACTAAGATGAATAAAATAAACTATGTATAGTTTTTAAAAATATTTTATAAAATAATTTTTAACCGCAAAACTGCAAGTAGCATAGGAAGGTTGATTTGAATCAAATGAGTAAGACATTGTTGCACCTCAACTCAACATTTCTGTGGAATATTTTACTTGCTTCATTACACGATTACACCAGATAGCTTAATTTAATAGCCCTTTTCTGCATCAAAACTGTTGTAATACAATGCTTCATTCAAAAATCAATTACAATCATAACTCGTTCATTACTTTGCTGCAATCTTCAGATTGCAGCAAATTATCAAATTTGATTCATACGTTACAATTAAGGCCTTCCTGATAATCTGATTCCAGAATCCATGTAATATCACTAGATAATGCCTCCTTCACTTTCATGAGTAGTGGGTACTACTGAACCTATAGGCAAAATGTCTCTTTATATCACTTCACTTTTGAAGCTCTCAAAATCAGATGTTATTTTCATACAATTAATAAAAGGTTCTTCATCTCTGCTGAGCACTCGTTTTGAACGACAGCATGGTCCTATTATATCTTTAAATACCTGCACCACGTGATAGGATGGTTGGCTAGGAAATATGATAATGAATTATTTCAGAGTTTAGGCTTTTTCCGAAGAATAAAGTTCCTTCAAAATTTAACTCTGAAAATACTGGATTATTCTCTTTTATTATACATTTATTCTCAAAGCATTTATTTCAATACCAATTATTAATGTCAGTGTAAAATTTTCACGATGTATAATATTCTCCACTTTTATCTCCCAATTTTGTTCTTAAGAAACCTAAATGCTGAGGTGTCTATAGCACCTGCTAGATTTACATCTAGAAACACTACAAGAACGATATATACTCCAAATATAGACACAACCTGTTTACACTTCATTCCACTGTGCACAAATGTGTCACAATCTTACGGAAAAGAATGCTGTATGTATGTCATGCACATTTTGTTTACAACCCAACCGACTGCGCTCCATTTTGTTACATAATGTTAGCATTAAGGTCTGCTATATTGCAGAGGGTCTTGACTGAACAATTCGAACCCTTAATAGCGGATATCTCGGAAATGGCTTATGCCAGAGAAAGAAAACATTTTAAATAAATTATGTGTTTTAAAGAGATTGCATTTTTTGTTTTTGCAAGTTGCTCTACCTTTTACCAGTTCAACAAGATTATACGTAATCACACGCTATTTCCAGAAAAATGCATGTTTACATTTTATTTGTTGTGTAAGTAGCGATTACTTTAATAAAATCCTTAGAGTCATTAGTGGGGAAAAAATAATATATTTTCATGTGAAATGTAGTTTGCAGTGAGGGATGTTGAAGATCTTCGTGTCGCATCTTTGGAAGGTACGAAAATACCAAGTAACTATACGAATTTTCGTTTTTAGAGTTACGTTGTAGACACACACACGTGGAACTTTTTGTAATAATGCCTTTTTATTCAGGGGACCTCAAAACTGTACTTGCACTAAACTCTCGGTATAGAATCTTTGGGTGTAGTGCAATACCTTCTCTACCATGCACGTGATAAAGTACCGGGTATAATGGAAGTCATTACATTAATTTAAACCAGTGATGAATCTCGCTATTTGGAACACATTTTGTATCTTACGTTTGTGCCTCTGACCATTTCCTACGGAGAAATTTTAGTTTTGTCGAAAACAAGCTGGCAACACTGCAGATTGTGTGGGTGTCACTTTCCCTAGCTCAGTACATAAACAAACACCGTAGTGTTGAGAACATAACATAAACACATATCCTTCTGTGTTTACTGTATGAGTAAACACAACCGTTACCTCCCAAAACATTACACGAAAGCGAAAGCCCCGACCTGTTTACATCCACAACGCAGGTCAATTTCGAGGATTTCGAGGATCCTTGGGATCGAACCCGGGCCGCCTAGGTGGTAGGTGAGCGGGCTAACCGCTCGGCCACGATGCCGCCAAGTTTTGTAAGTACGAATCAAAATATATCCAAGATATCAGAATTCTGCCTACATTGATCAATATCAAATTAAAGAGGAAACTCCAATTAATAATTGAAAATGTCATTCTTTAAAATGTGTATCATTTAGTTTGAAGTGTGCTGAAAAGGCGCTTCTTTCTTTTTTCCGAATAACTTCATTACAACAAAAATCCACTTGCGATAATGTAATTGTGTGTTGTTTATGCATATGGTAGGTGTGTCACTAAATCCCTTTTGTGTAGCATGGTACCATTTCTAGGCAATTTTTTATTGTGATTAAGAAAAGCAAATAACAAAAACTGCGCTATGTGAATAATGGAGAAATTGATAACGTGGGGAGAAAATACTTTGCAATCTCCAATTTCCCCTGAATAAGCTACTATGTTGCAAATTTCGCCCCGAGGAATGTTTCTGAGTCCCTACCTGGATAGGAATAAGCAAACATGTTTTGTTCCCCAGAAAGTAGGCATTCAAATGAAAAGTGGCCCCAACGACATGTCTGCCCTTGAACCGTTAGCCGGCCGCTGTCTTTGTAAACAACTGCATCTGCTCGCTGTACAGGTGTTACGTATGTGCCATGTGCGCCAGCTTTTGTTTTCCTCCTGGGCTGCCTCTGTATTGATTTTCCTTTGTAAACTGTGTCGAGTGCCTGTTTACTGGATGACAGACGAACAGCCTACACGAGGCTAATGCTGAATCATCCGGCAAGCGGCAAGTGTTTGCAACGGATGTATCACAAAATATTGGCAATATTTCTGTTTCAGCGCTCAAATGAAATGTATTCGTTCGCAAATGGGGCTACTCTGTTGAGCAATAAGCAGACCGAAGGCAACAACACTAATTTCTATCTTCTGGGGCAGTGGTTCATAAACTCTGTTGCGACCACCTAGGGCGTGTGTGTTTACCAACACAGTACAAACACTGGTGTGAGACATTATTCGCAGCACTTTTTCTACCAATAACAGGTTCATATATCCGTCATATATGTATTTACATCTATTGTATACTTATTCCTCCCCCCCCCCCTCTATTAACTATTTTTCACGTTACTTAAAATTGAGTCCTATAGTTGGCCTAAAGATTATAAGTTAGGAATGTGTGTATTCGCGTAGGTACATATATGTATTTATTAAGTATAACGTATGAGGCTCGCATTCGGGAGATCGTGGGTTCGATTTCCGTGGCCGACATTCCTGACCCTTGGTGTTCTAGGAATCTAGGGTTTTCTTGAGTCACCACGCGCATGCTCGGAAGAATATTTACATATACCCCGATTTTCCTGTCCTTTCACTGCATTTCACTTCATGCCATTGCCATGCGGCCTTTCAGGGTTGTCCATCGCTTGTGTTGCGATAGTGGCGCTTCTCCGAAATCTGGATGCCAGACCCCATAAACGAACTTTACGTCGAGATGAACTACCTATAAACCTGTAGGGCCATGCTCTCGGTGGGTATCTCCTTGAGGTTCGCTGCCGCCCGTTGGGTACAATCATCTCATCCCTCTGACGTGCAAAATCTGAGTCACCGTGAAAAGTATGGAATCCCCTCCAATATGTAATCAATCATCAGACAACCAATCATCTTTACCGAGATTCGAAAGTGAGACCTCTTGAATGTGTGTTAGACATATCTATTACCTGGACACCATGGACATGGGCTAACAAGCTGTTGCAGTGGAATAAGAAAAAAACCTGATGTGTTGCACTCACATGACTTCCTCCTATTCTCATTCCCCTTATTCCTATACCTTCTTCGTATTAATTAAGATAAACGTTTGCAGAAATTGTCTTATTGCTTATTTCTTTGTAGGTGCAAGGGGAATATCAGAATAGAGTAAGCTTTGAGCGATAGTCAAATCTTTTAAAGCTAGAGATTCCGTTCTCTTTGCACGGATAAGACATAAAAAATGAATAACGATCTTCCATTTGACGGAAGTTTAAGTTTTCCAAAACTCACGAATAACAAGGAATATCTCGGAAATGCTTCATTCTACAAAAAATAAATAAATAAATAAACAAATAAATAAATAAATAAATAAATAAATAAATGAATGAATGAATCAATCAATCAATCAATAAATCAATAAATCAATAAATAAATAAATAAAAATAAAAAAGTAAATAAAAATAATAAAACAATAAAATAAAACAAATTGTGTGTTTAACAAGATCTACATTTTTTGTATATCAAGATTTGGTCTATCTCTAGCGGTTTACCAGTTATGGAAAAGCCATCTAGAGTAAACAGGATTACACAGGCTATAGCCAGAAAATTCAAAACATACATTTCGTTTGCCATAAAAACATCTTAAACATTAATCAAAATTGTTAGAGCCATTTTCGAGAAAATAAAAGATTTCCCTTGTAAAGGACAGTTTAGGGTGGAGGAATCTTCTTCAAAATCTTCGTGTTGCATCCTTGAAAGACATTGAACTTAAATAGCAACTTTGGTTTTTAACCGACTTTTCGTTTTTGAGTTAGGCTGTCCACAGACTGACACACACACATACACACACACACACACCACACACACACACACACACACATGCACACACACACGAACATATGCATATGCTCCTTTGTCTAAAAATACTTTTTTTTTTTTGGTTCAGGGGTCTGAAAACATTTCCGGTGAAATCTTGACATCGAATTTTTGGGTGGAATACAATACTTTCTCTACTCACTAATCGTAGTAGAGAAAGTAAACATAAAGATATTCGGACGCAGAGGTAGTGCTAATATTATCTGGCAATTAACAGCACCTTAACGAATGAAACATTTAAACATGCCTTATAAATGTTGTTTTGGAAGACTTTTGGACTTGGGAATTTTAAAGCAAAAAACATACAAAAACGAATAGAAAATGATGACAGGTAACCTTTTAAAAATTATGTTCTTTTGAAATAAAACTAGTACAAAATCATGACAATTTTAAGCCCTGTAATCAGAAAAATGAGGTGACTAGAAAGACCATTTTACGTCGACATGTGAAAAATTTGACATTAAATTCATTTTTGAGATTCATAAAACTAAAAAGAATATCGGTTCAAAACTGCTGATGTTCATATACGACAAACTTAAATTTATATTTACTGCCAAATTGGCTAAAAACTAGAATTTTCAGTGCTGCATCCTCTTGAAACATGTAACCTAATTTTGAGATATTGGCATTACGCTTAGAAGACAAGTGCAAATCTATTATAGGAAAATGGTAAATCTTACTAACATATGAAATTTAAGAATACCAAATAATTTTATAATCACATTTATCATTTCCGAAATTATTACTGTCGTTCCTTTTAATTTTGTTACATTTTATGCAGGTTGGCATTTCAAGTGACTGTTCTTTTGTTTGTCATAATATTATGCAAATCAGTACGTAGAGGATGTAACATAAAAAATAAGTTTTGTGTTATTAATAATAATAATCATCTGTATAATAACCATAAATATAGTTCATATTAAACTAGAAAAAATAGCTTGACTTCCGGGCTATAGAAAGGTCTGTTCTTGAAATCGCGTAATTCAATTCTTGAGTTAAAGAAGCATCTCTTTTGTATCTGAGGAAACGAAAAATGTGTAAATGCGGATCACTGTAAATTGACAGGTGAACAAAACACAGTGACGCCATCCGAAAGATCAGTCTCCCAATGACGACTAAATATGATCTTAGCCTCTTAAGGAATATGAGTAAACAGCAGCTGTTCCTTGCCTCATAGCTTCACCTGCAGGAGGCGTTTTATATTTGAAAAACAACTGCCAAGAATCCAGTAACGCTGTACGCTTTCTCCCCAAGCTAGCATTACTTTTTCTTTGCTAAGATGAAATTACGTAAACTTAACCGAGTGAGAAACAGAGGACAAGCGCAGATGTGAGAAAGGAAAACGCCGCTTTAAATCTTAAATGACAAAGTCAGTCCGTTCCCTATTAGATTGTGACACGATAGTCATAAACGTCATTTGTTTACGGTATAGACGCAGCTGTTCATAGCCACATAACCAACTGAACTTCGAGAGACTTGCACGTGGAAACAAATGAATAGCAATGGAATACATAGGAGGGAGCTCATACAAGTATAGACTAATGTAATGGCGATAGCATTCCCAAGTAGGTACATTACAGTGACATTCTTTCTCTACGGTTTACTTATAGCAAGTAGAGAAAACATTACATTGCACAAAATTTTGATACCAAGATTCACCGTAAATACACATTTCTAAGTTCCCTGAACCCGTGAAAAAGCAATTTTAGAAAAAGTGTAAGTCTGTGTCATACTGTGTCAATCTTTTTTTTTTTTTTTTGAAAAATTAGTTAAATGCAAGCTTGGTATTTAAGATGACTGTTGTATACAACTTTGCCGCGTATCTATTAACAGCCACGTGCACTAGTCTCAATGGCTGCTGTTGTAGAATAGCTTGTGCGGTATAAAATAATTTCTTATTTAATATAATGATTTATCTTCATGCAGTCGAAGATAATTGCCAAATTTGTTTTCATAACCATATGACTCAAAAGTTAAAGCACCTGAAAGGCACATACATTTTTATCAACAAATATCTTCCAAGGGTTTCAAAATAATCCCATTTTTGCTTTTCTCTAATGAGTTTGATTAAAATGCCTTATGTTTAAGATATTTTATGACAAATAAAATGTACATATTGATTTGTTTGGGAATAATCTCCATTCGGGATAAGTTTTGTATAATTGATTGTGCATTTCCCTAGAATTAGCCCCTTAGAATTTTGAAAATTAAATTACAGAAGTAACGGTTTATACTTTTTAAGTAGCTGCCTAGTATGTCCAAAAATTAAATCACAGCATTGTTCACAGAATAGGTATTTTTCCTTAAATTTTGGAGCTTCAAAATGGAATTAGGTATTTATGATATGTTAAAACGTGACTTTTATTTTGTAGTCAGATGTTTGCTAAACGTAGAAGTTAATCTGAGAAAAAAAAAAAAAAAAAAAAAAAAAAGTAAAATAGCCTTTATCTTGTGATTCATACAAGTTTTCGTTTTGTTGAAATTCAAGCCAACCTAAATTATTATAAGCGGTTACAACGGCAACATTAACTTAAGTATTTTATAATAAAATTTCTTAAAATTTTGTGTTTTATATGTATCCGTTAACAAAATAGCCGTGCATATTTTGGCAGTTGTTTGAAAAACTTGAATTTTAGTTACTTTATGTATACCTACCTATCAAATTAACCTATTCTTCTTCATCTGATTACCCTCCCCGTATAGAGGACTTACACCCCCTAGGACTTACAAGGCTATGCCTAGGGTCATATGCCTGTTGGGAAACAGACGAACCCATGGACCGGATAGAGTGAAGACCTGGAAGCGGGTGGTCAGCCTAGCACCAGGTATGAGAGTGTGGAAGGTGATGATATGAAGTAGTCGAAATGGATGATTCGAAAGGTGAAGGACAGTTGGTGTAATGAATGGCGGGGGAAACCATAGAACCCGGAGAAAACCCGCCCAGATACCGTTTCGTCCACCACGAATATCACATGCGGGTCCCTGGGAGTATTTAATTTATAATGTAAAATGTTTACAGTATACAATATACATAACCTCACGGAGCATGTATAAAGGTATTCTGTACATAGGAGCCATGACATTTTTGAAAATGTAATTGATTGAGGGTATCGGATTGACAAGCCAATATCTCTTTTAAAATGAGCTTATACTTACTTAATACGTAGAATTATGAAATAAATTGTGTTTGTGATAAACTATAATCGCTAATGCTTTCAACATAAACTGTGATACGTATAAGCGCACCTGTATGTATGGAAGTAGCGTGCTGCCTCACATACAAGAGGTGCCGAATTTGAGTCTCATCAGAATGAGTTATCCGAGGGTTTTCCCTTATACTGAGAAGAAAAATTATACGTTGGGTGATTTTATGCTCTGTGGAACCCGGGCTCATCTTTTCACCATTTCATTCATTCATTCATCGTCTATATGACTTATCATGTTAAAGGAGGTTAAAATTTTAAAAAATGAACAGATAACATCAAGTCAAAAATGTTGTTCTTCTTTTTTAAAGGAATGCTTTAATACATAAAATAATAGTACAGCAGCAATGGGAATACGAACTATCAAATGAGAAGTCATATGCACCTCAGTGTAGAGTCGATGACGAAGACCGAGACTCGCTCATCACGTGTGTGTTATTCTACAACTAATGGGACAACAATAATAGTAATATGAGTTATCAAGGCTATAAACGGCCTTTTAACTATGGAAGGCTGGCGTCTGTGTTGTGTATATAATCATGGCGCGCCAAGCGGCCATGCGGGGAAAGTGGAATGTTTCAACCTCCCAGGCGGCGGCAGCAGCAGCAACATTCCATCCTCACTTCCATTCATGGGCAGACCGCAGTCGGAGAGCACGGTTCACTATTTTACTTAGCGTAAAACCTACGTAAACAAAACAAACGCGTAATCATTTGTACACGCTTTATATTAGCTTCACCTGTATGCATGTGTGTATGTAACGAAATCTTTCACCCACTTAGAGTCGTCTGATTGACTTCAAAATTTGCACACATGTCAAGGACCGAAGACAATACAATAATATCATAACTTTATCCTAAGATCCTGACCAGGATCGTCAGAATAAAAAATTAGCTAAAACTATCAATGTAATGGAATCTTTCGACGTAATTTTCACCAATTTACAGTCGTTTGATTAACATGAAAATTTGCTTACATGTCAAGGACCAATGACAATACAATAATATCGTAACTTTGTCCCAAGATCCTGATCTGGATAATCAGGATAAAAAGGGACTTAGCTAAATTTATCAATGACGTAATTTTCACCTACTTGAGTCGTCTGATTTACTTGAAAATTTGTAAACATGTCAAGGACCGATGACAACACAATGATATGATTTTGTCCTAATGTCCTCACCAGCATTATTAGGATAAAAAAAAGACTTGGCTAAATTTAACAATGTAACCCAATTTTCACCATTTTGAATCGTCTGATTGACTTGAAAATTTGCACATATGTATGTCAAGGACCGATGTCAATACAATAATATTATCACTTCGTCCTAATGTCCTGGCAAGGATCATCAGGATAAAAAGTGATTCAGGCTAAACTTAACAATGTAACGTAATTTTCATCAACTTTGGACGTCTGATTTACTTGAAAATTTGCACACATATCAAGGATTGATGACAATGCCATAATATCCTGAATTTGTCCTAATGTTTAAATAACAGTGAAGTAAATTGATCCACAAGTAACAACGTAATTAGAGACTCACACTTCACTATAATAAACTGAGTTACACTCAATATTTTCCACAACGATCGTTTCGACATCCAATACGTGTCATCATCAGGTGACCTCACCTTATGCAATCTAGGCGGTCCGGGTTCGATCTCAGGAACCCGCATGTAATATTTGTAGTGGACGAAACGGCATCTGGACCAGTTTTCAACGGGTTCTCCGATTTACCTATCCACTCATTTCATTCACCAAGTGCTCCTTCATCACTTTTCCATTAATCGATTTCGTTTGCATTTCATAACATCCTCTTCCTCGCTCTCATACCTGGTGCTGGGCTGACCACCCGCTTCCAGGTCTTCACTCTGTCCGATCCATAGGTTCCTCCGCTCCCGGACCGCACTGGCTTGTAAGTCCTAGGGGTGTAAGTCCTATATAAGGGGAGGGTAATCAGATAAAGAAGATCATATCCTCCATTTGATTCATATAACATCCGATATGGCCTACTGGTTAAACGACATTAAAATATGAACACAAGTAACTTGTAGTTGATATACTTTCTGTACACATTCCATCTTTTGTTGAAGATATAAGAGGAATACGTTAGCTAAAACGATAGTGTAGTGTTTAAAGAGCATGTCGCTATGTAATGGCTTTGAAATTATGCCATATCCTTTGCAGAAACAGGGGGGGAGGTAACCAAAAAAAAAAAAAGAGAGAGAGAGAGAAAAGGAGGAATGAATGACTTCCCATTTGAGAGAAGCATAATTATCTGAAAATTCAAAACAATAATAAGGAAGAACGTCTCGCAAATGATTAACCCTACAAAAATTGTTATTGAGACATAAATTGTGTGATTTAACGAGGCATTATTTTTGGTAGTAAGATGTCCGTGCCTAATGGCCTACCAATCTTACAGGTCACTCAGAACTTCATGAGCTATTCCCAGAAAATTGGAGAAATATATTTAATTTGTAACAACCTGACCATCGTGTAGGCTACTTCTAGTGTGCTTATAGACCTTTCTCATTACAGTAGTTATATAATTTTCGCATGCATATAACTCTGCATTTTGTAGGACATGTGTAGCAGTTGATAGTAAAGAAGGCGTTTACACAGGTTTAGGCCAGTAAACAGCCGGCAATGATAAAATAAACACTCCTGTTGCAAAAAGTTGTTTCTATACCCACAGTTGATGCCCGTACAATGGACAACCCTAAACCGGTCTGCTTCTTGTTAGCAGGTTCGCTTTGTGTGAGTTGTGGCATCTCATGTAACGTCTGGTTGAGGCCATTCCTCTTCCCTTGTGCACTGCCAGCATGCGAGGGAGAAAACCTGCCAACGGTAGATGGCAATATTCCTGCCTGCTGTTGAAATCCTTGCAACGACACACTATATTGCCAATTTTATTATGAAAATCTTATTTGTCGATATACATGGGCACTACATCGGCTAAAGAGTAATCTTACGAGTGTTCCATTAGGATAATCACATTAAGTGATTTGTTTACAATTACTGCCGTTGCGATTATCAGGAATGCGCCTTTCCTGGTGCTTCGGTTTTGGACCAATTTAGACCAATTACTGCCTGTTTGGACCAAAAGAACTTTCTCTTCCCAGTTTACACAGGTTCAAGATTGCCTAAGACACGATTAAAAAGTCTAATGTGATGATCTCACACAACTTTTTCTATCAATGACAAATTTCCCATTATTCACATAAAAAGCGACTGTTCTTTTCGCGTAGATTTTTAGCTAGGAAAGATTTGTAGGTAACTAAGGGGAAACCCTACTCAGTTTCGAAAATTCTTAATGTTATCCAATTTACACCTTATTTTCAGAATTTATTAGAGTAAATATTCTGTTTTTAAACGACGCTGGGCTAAAAGTGAGATGTGTACCAAATTTTAAATAATTCTAATGCATTGTTTTAATTATTTTAATAATTTAGTAAAGCAAGCTCAACTATTTTTAAAAAGTGCTTTGCATCAAAGTATTTAAATAATTTCTCTGAAAATTTGTTAATGTACTCATTATGCCTATGTAAACAAAAGTTTCTTTGGGAAATATTCTGTACAGGATTTTAAAGCTAGCAAAGAAAAAGTGTACTTCACTCTATTTTTAAAAATTCAATAATTTCAAGACTCTTTAACTGACTTTTTTTGCTGTGGCAAATTTTATGCAAAATATAAATGTTAAAATCTATACAAAGTTTCGAGCAGATCTGAATTAAATTGCGACGCATGAAGCATTGTAAAAATGCTGTAAAAACTGAGGTTTACAAAGTTTTACCAGCATTAGACTTGGCCAGCAGCATATATACGGAAGACGGCAGCTCCTACTAAAATTTTGTTCCCTGCCCACATTAGGAGCGAAAAAATCCGAAAAAAAAGAGTTGCATTGCTTCTCTAACTTCAGTGGGTGGTCGTAGGACCTTCAAAAATGGTCGTGAATGAAAAGTACCGTTTAGGAGAAGGACTCGGCCATGATGTTATGACAGAATCTAAATTTCGAATTTTTGACCATTTTTTTTGTCAAAAACTCAGTAGGGTTCCCCCTAGAGCAGTGTTTTTCAACCTGTGGGTCGCGATCCCCTGGGGGAGTTGCGAAGCCTCTGTAGGAGGGTCGCGAGAGGTCGAGAGAACTCAGTAAAAAATCAACAATTTTTTAAAAGGTAGATATATTAAGAAAAAGTTAACAAAATGATACTCGTTATGTTATTTATACAAACACATTAACAAAAAATAAAATCTTCGAGCGCTTGTTCATTTTAATGTGAAGGTTGCGCTTGAGTTTGCTCAATCAATTTCTCCCATCGTAGTTCCGTTTTTGCAACATTAAATATTAAATCATTTTCCAAATTTAAGCGATTTCTTAGTTTACTTTTTTATTTGGTCCATTGATGAAAATGCCAACTCACACAAGTACGAGGTAGAAAATGGAATCAAACACCTCAAAGCCTTAGTTGTTAATTCCGGGTATTCTGGTTTTCTTTTTAACCAAAAGGTAACCAAAGTTTCAGACTTGAATTCCAAGTGTAACATCCCATCGGCAGATAATTCCAGCAGATTCTCTTTGAGCTTAGTTGCTAAATTTACCTCATTTATAGCTGCATTTAAAACGGATTTAAGATCCATCTCTGCCCAGTGCTATCCGATATCTCTTGCACTGAGAAGTAATGACACAATTCTTTCTTCAAATTATCTAACACCATTTTCATACCAGATATATATGCATGAGTTGATGTTTATCTCGCTTCCGACTTCTTCAATGAAATGTTTTGATTTATAGATGATGACGACAATTCAGTTCTTTTATAAAGCCATGGAGTTCGTCTTTTGCTGTAATGACATTTTCATCCCGCCCTTGAAGACTTTTATTCAAATTATTTAAATGCTCAAATAAGTCAGAAAGAAAAGCCAATTTCGAAAGGAATTTCGGGTCAGAAATGACTTCAGAGTAATGTGACTTGGCTTGCTGTAAATATACTAATAGTTCAGCGCGAAGTTCCATAACTCTGGTCAGTACTTTGCCTTTTGCTAACCACCTAACCTCTATAAGGTAAAGCAAATTGCAGTGTAGTGTCCCCATATCTTCACAAATGATTCGAAACGATCCGGTCTGCAACGCTTTTCCTTTAATAGAATTTACAATGTTGTTAATAATATTTAGAACTTGACTGTGCTCTTGTGGCAAGGTTTTGGCTGCAAGAGCTTGGTGATGGAGAAAGCAATGCATCCAACAAGCGTTTGGCATCTGCTCTTTCAGTCTAGCAATAAATCCACTCTTCGTACCAGTCGCTTTTGCTCCGTCACTACAAATAGTAATGCATTTTTGTGCCCAATCGATATCCATATCTTGCGTGACTTCAAGGAACATGTCATACAAGTACTGACCTGTAGTATTCATGGGAAGTGCCTTGCAAAATAGTATTTCTTCCATTAATGTTTCATTGGATTCAAAACGCACAAAAGCTGCAAACTGCTCACAACCCGCAACATCCGTTGATTCATCAAATTGCAAGGACATACTTTTTCTATGACTTGATCACGAATTCAGTGGCCATATTGCTTATCCTGCGTTGGATGGTATTGTCAGAGAGAGGTATACTTCCGAGCTTTTCTACCTCTTACTTGCCATACATAATCTCTGCTATATCTAAAGCCGCTGGAAAAATAAAATTTTCGGCAATACTGTGAGGTTTTCCTGCTTTAGCCACATGAAAAGCTACTCGATATCTAGCGAGCAACGCTTTCTCGTTTATGTTGGACACTTGTCCTATAGCAGTTTTTTTTATGTTCAAGAGCTCTTAATTTTCGCTCAAAAAATTTCACGAGTTTATTTTTTTCATTAGGATGTTTGGTGTTTAGGTGGCATGCCAACTTCGATGGCTTCATGCTTTCTCTTGACAGAATTTCCAAGCAAATTACGCACTGCGGTTTATTCTCAATCACAGTAAAACCAAATTTCAAATAATTGTCGTCATAACGACATTGTTTCTTTATTCCACTACTCCCGCTAGACGTAGATGGTTCTGATGATCTTTTCAGGAATTTATCCATTTTCACTTATACCTAACAAACAACTCAACCGCGCGTGTCTCACGCTCACAAATCACTTTACAATTACTCCAACTCCAAGGCACTTACACACAGTCCGTATAACACCGTAGTTTCACTTCCGAATCTTTTCCACTTATCGCGGTCTTGCTTCCGATTCCACTTGCTTCGCGGTCTTGCACGTCTTGCACTCAACTGCCGTGGCCGCGGTCGACCGATTTATTCATAGGCCAGCGCATTCTAGCGAGAATCATCTCGAAGCGTAACTAAACGTCTCGAAACTTGTGAACCTTTCACGGAACCCAGTACCTTCTAGATACCGGACCTGACACTGGGATTCAAGATGGCGGCCTATGTGGCGGGTACTACTTATAAACAACTCGTTTACAGGCTACGATTTCAACCCAGTAAAATAAAAATGTGGTGTAATAACACGCCCATTTTGTGAATATGGGCTGTGTTAAACACAAAAACACTGTCTTAAACATAATCTCAAGTAAACAAAAAAGAATGACATTTAATATTAAGCGATAACCCTTGGGCAATGAAATATATAACCTTAAATAACATTCATGCAATCTACAGTTTTACATGCTATTATGTAACTGCAGTACACATTCAAATTACGCTCCATTTCAACCATTTCATTTCATTCATTCACACGATATGACACAAAGTTGGAGGAGGTTAATTAAAAAAAAATAAAGAAAGAACATTCAAATTACAAAGAAGATAGACAAAACTGCAAGCAGCATGTTACTTCAATAAAACAGAACTGTTGACGTTGACTCAGAATTATTAATCATCACTGTTTTTCACACTTGCACCACGTACATAGTGTTATATACCTACACAAAACATATACTGGATGGCTGATATACAAATGCTGCCATGTAGAATAATTAGCTACCTACTGAATTCAAAAGCTTTAGGGTGGAATTTTGCTTTTACTTTTACTGAAAACTTATGATTACTCAGTTTGCAACCACATATTACTCAGCACTTCATGACACTTCATTTTACAGGAGGGATCCACAAAAGCAGATGAAATATTACAAATAATAACCCTAAAACAGCACTGTAAATGAAATATATGAAATACGTAACCTTAAATCAGCATTGTAAGGCAACTTTGCTATAGTCTACAGTTTTACATGCAGCAACATAACACATTTCTTCTAAACTACAACTAAACATTTAAATTACAAACACAAAAGATAATGTATAAATACAAGCAGCATACTACTTACATGAAACAAACGGTTAATGTTGCAGCTGTCACTAAGTGAGTTCACTCGAAATTATTGTCTTTCACTATTTACACTATTCACCATGTTATATATATACACCGGCAACTAACACACATAACGCTGCAATGTACAGTAATTATAGTAATTGAATTTACAAGCTTTACGTTGCAATTTACCTTTTGTTTTAACTGAAAGTTTCTCATTTTTAAATTGCATCCGGGAATGCAACAGTTACGGGGCATTGTCATGTTTGAGGTTAGGTTGAGGTGTGACTACTACAACATACACTACTGGAACAGTTTTTCTTCAACAACCTCTCACCGCGGTAATCATGACCCAAATTGTTCTTGCAAACAGATAAATTAACCACACTATACGGCTAATGTAGCCATAGTCTTAAATGAACACACAATAAACATGAACACGTGGATAGCACACGGCACAGTCAACACGTTATTAGATTTTTTCCCGTTCCCTGTACTGCCCAGATAAAAGTTTTTAAACACTAGCTTTGCTAATATGAACACAAACTTACATAGGAATTATTATAACAAACAATAACTCAAAGGCATAGAAAACAATACGAAGGATAGCGTGTGGAAACACCTAAGAAATCAGGACCAACAGCCGGCGCCATTTTTGTACTACTGGGACGCCAGTGTCAGGTCCGTTAATCCAGAGGGTCCTGGCGGAACCTGTACTAGTTCCGAGTGTTACCAACAGGTGACGCTGGGAGTCTCGGCCCTAACAATATGTTTGTAGGTTATCAATGGGCCACGTATTCGATTTAAAAGTATATGTTTTACGTACTTAATTATATATTTATATTCGAATCCTAATAACGCAAAAGCCTAAAATTTGTGTATGGTCGGCCACGGGAATCGAAGCCACGCCTCCCGTATGCGAGCCTCAGAGGTTACCGCGGAGTCATCTCGCTCGGTTAGCTAGCTATGCAAAGGGAACGAATTTCAAAGTCATCACATACACCCAGCTCATAAAAGATTTAACTCGCTTAAAGCTTACTGTATTCTCATATTCTACAAAAAAATTACAAAGAAATTAGCAATAATTCCTGCATATGTTGATATCGATTATGTTGAAATAGAGGAATTGTAAGAATGGTTTGTGCTAAAATAGAGAAAGTCATGCGAGTGCAACACATTAGCTTTTTTTTATTTATTTATTTTTTTTTTTTTTTTCGTTGTCAACTTAATTGACCTGTGTAGAAATAATTATCATGACAACAAACATTAGTTAACCTCAATTAAATTACCGAAAAACGGTCAACACTCTAGGTAATACAGAAGATATTTGATGTCAAATGTCCAAGTAAATGTATTGCCTTAAGAAATATTTTGGACATAACGCTTTTACATCTCCCAAAATGTTCATATATAGTATACTATTTCTGAAAGCTAAATGCTTAAACAGGAAAATCAACCAAACAAACTGTAGATGGCATTTATCATGGAATATATCTGTGTGTTCCGTAGTGTTTCAAGTATTGCAGGATATTTTATACAACGCAGCACAATAAAAAGCAGAATTGTTTGTGTTGCAATCATCTCGATGCCCAGAGCGACAAAAGAGAGGCGTATTTATACGCCGGCGCGGCTGGTTATATTTAGAAAACTATTGGTTTTATTATTTGTTGGTTCATGGGAGATTTTCTTAAACAACCAAGGGTTATTTTAAGAAACACGGCCTACTTTTTTCGAAGAAATATTCAAATAACTTCCAAGAAAAAGAGAAACCTTATCCGGTTGGCAAACATTTTGAATAGTTTGTTTATATTACTCGTGGCACCAGTGATTGCAAAATCCGACTGTAGCGAGATAAGCAACAGGTAATGTGGCCATAGCGAAAACTTGATAAGGCCTCCCACACCCAAACGTTTGCTTGTATCGCCGTTTTAGCTTGCCTTGTACTTGTTTTCTTTCCAAAGTTATTTCATTGCTTGTTATTTATTGCATGTTTCCGCCTCCGCCTTTTCTACCACGTATCTATTAGGTAGAGAAAACATTGTATTCCTCCCAAAAATTGATTTCGAGATTTCACAAAAGATACATGTTTTGAGGCTCCTTAATAAAACATCCGATGTGTCGCACTCACATGACTTTCTCTACTCTTGTACTAACCATTCTTACAAACTCTAATCCCTGTATCTTCATCGAAGAAGAAGATACTGGAATACTTCATATTTTTTAAAAATGCTTTTTATAGGGATTCAGGGGGCCTCAAAACAGATATTTCCGGTGAAATCTCGACATCAAATTTTTTAGTGGAATACAATACTCTACGTAGTAGAGGAAGTAAAAGGCATTGTGTGTATGTGTGTCTGTGTGTGAATGCATGTCTGTGAACAGCATAATTTAAAAGCTAAGTGTGTGATTAATACCAAACTTGATATTTATTTACCCTTCAAGTAGAATATATTTTTTTTTTCTAAATAGTTTATTTTCTCAAAATGGTTCTAAGGAATTTGATTTCAATAGCATATATCTAAAATATCCGCATGATAAATAAAGGGTACACATTACGTGCATTTTCGTGGAGAAAATTTTGTATAACTTGAACACATTTAGAGATAGACTAAAACATACCACAAAAAATTTGTATCTCCGAAATAAAAATTTTTGTGGCATCATCACTTCCGAGGTATCTATTTTTATTGGTTTAAATTTTTTTATATATAATTAATCACCGTGCCCCATAACATGCATCTGTGTTAGATGATTTATATTACCTCATTTATCATATTGTTACAATAATTATAATAATTCAAAGTTATGGTGTTTACATATTGCACAAATGGCCCCCAATATTTGTTTACAATGTCACTGTGGTTAATTGTCCTGTCCTGATTCTCGCATTGAAGACACTGCGCTGCCGATCCAATATGCACTCCCATAGAATATGATCAACAGTTTGTTCAGCGTTATTGCAAGGATATCTAGGACTTTCAGAAATCCTAAATCGATAGCAGTAAGACCCTGGTTTTCCATGTCCTATTAACCTCGTTTTATTACCTATTTTTAATGTATCTTATAATGGCATGAAAAGAGTATGGAATTTTAGGTTGGTATACAGCAGCATACTTTTAAATATCTATCGATTCGGATTCCTCTGCCCTCTATTTCTGTTAAGATATACCTTGATTAACATGAAGTAGATAGAAAGCGTGTTATTTCTTAAGAATTGCGGTATACAAATAAACGATAACGGGTAGAAAATTTATGTGAATGTAGCGCATAAAGCTTTTTATACAGCTGTATTTTACGGTTCTGTATAAGTAGCATTATTAAAAGGACAGGCATGAAGATTTACTGCTGCTTTCGGTGGCAGTTAATTGTATTGTAGTGTCCATCCCAGGCAGTGGCGTATTCTTCATAAATGCATTAAAGATCTGCTGTATAAATTAATATTGGCAGTTCTGATTGTAGGCGGCGACGTGGCCGAGTGGTTAGAGCGGTCCGGATTCGATCCCAGGGATGGGCATGTGATGTTCGTGATGGACGAAGCGGCGTGTCTGGGCGATTTTCTCCGGGTCTTCCGATTTCTCCCGCCAGTCATTCCACTACCTGCTCCATCATCACCTTTCCCTTCATTCATTTCGCCTGTGTTTCATATAATTCTCTTCCTCACTGTCATACCGAGCGTTGGGCTGACCACCCGCTTCCAGGTTTCTGTCCGATCAGTACTTAAAAATGAGTATTTGAAATGACCAAGCGAGAGGGCTCAGGTGGTAACGTCTGTGGCCCGCATTCGGAAGATCGCGGGTTCGATCCTAGTGGCCGACCTTCCTTTCCTTTCTGGCGTTTCCCTGGATCGCTAGGCGAATGCTGGGAAGGATAATTACTTACATCCACCGACTTCCCTGTCCCCCTTTGTTTCATTAATTACTTCATTCACCCTTCATCCCTTTGGTTCTTTCAGTGTCAGCGAAGGCGTAAGGTGCAGCTGGGCAGGAATGATTTGCGCAAAGGAACTCTTTCCGTCCCTCGTTCGTGGGGTTCGGGTGGGGGGCGGCATCTGGCGACTTTGGACCCCTTGCGATGAGGTCCCCCTTGGTTGACCCCGACCTAAGGTCTTCGAGGTGTCATCACACTTGGGAAACCTTAGGGCCCTCTGTCAATGTATGTTCCGTTTGTTTGTACCTGGCCGCCCGGTGTCTCCTTTCACCTCATCCTTCCTCCCGAGGGTGCCCTTTGGGGCCATAGGTGCAATAACACCTGCTTCCCTGCTGAACCCCTTCCATGCCTCCAAGATCCCTATTCCTTTTCCTGTTTGAAATACCTAAATGGGAAATTGATGAGGCAGACGAAGCCCTGAATCATATTTTAAATTTGTGAGTTATTAAAAAGAACCTACCAATGAAGTTTGTGGCTTTCTTGGGTTGCGGGATTTTAACCAGATATTACAAAACTACATAAGCAATTATTATTTATTTCAACAAGTTTACTGCTGGTGTTTTAAAACACAGAAGCAGTAAGCGTGGTTCAAATCCCGGCTATGGCATTGAATTTTTTAGTCTCGATTCCACCTCCTAAACATTGCTCACACACGGCTTGTGTGTTTAAAAACACCAGCAGTAAGCTTGTTGGCATAAATAAATAATCTAAAGGTTATTTAAACCCGGGACATAAAGTACCTACAATTGTAAGTCGCCCTTGGGGTATTTATCTCTGATGTGAGATTCCCTTGTAGTGTAACCGGGAAAAGTACGAATCGGCTGGGAAATTTAATGTCGTACTGGAAAGTTGGCCATGGTAGCTTAGTGGTTAAAGCAGCCGCTCGATAAGCGTAAGATCCGTGGTTCAAATCCCGGCTATTGCATTGAATTTTTCAGTCCTGATTCATATCTCCTACATAAGTAGTTTAAACAAAACAGTCTCAAGTTTCATACCTACTAACTTTTATGGTTGTTTCAATACAAAATAAGATATTCCTTATAAATTTTATGTGTACTATTTATTAATAGTTTATTAAAAAATTAAATTTATTTAATTTCCAGTAGAGAAACAACATTTAAAGAACCCAGACAATACACTGCGCAGGACCCTGTGGTTCGCGACCCACCGGCTGAGTTAGAGATAGAGATAGGGAAATCTACTCCCGACTTGAAAAACTTTTAAGTTTTAAGGCGTACATACTCCAAACTCGGTTATACGGTTGTGAAACTTTATGTAGGACCTTCTTCTGGCCGTGTTTGTTGCTCGGGGTTATTCGTACGTAAGACGCTTAAGTAATTAACTGCTATTTGCCACCCCACTCCTTCAGTCGGAGGGTGAATCACCGCCACTGCATCACAAGGCATGTCTAAGTGGCACAGTCCGCGGAGTTGCATGTGTTTGCAAAATTTCAGGATACGCCACGCCACTGAGTTTATTGTGTGTATCTTAGGACAGTAACTTCTTAGAATGAAAACATTCATTACTCGGCCATGGACACCAGTTAATGTGCTGTCAGTTGTCCAGTAGATAGCGCTTGTCATTGACATGAATTCCACCTGGTTCCGTGTCAGGTGTCCTACCGTTAATCTCGTTCTTGTAATGGTAACCGTTAATCTTGATCGAACACTTCACTGGAAAACTCGCACATAGAGGTTAAGTCACGTCAACAGCATTTGAGTTTGTTTCAAGACGGCAAGGAGGGCACCTGAGACAGCGGCTGCTGGACAATGCTTCACAAAGAATAAAAGAAGTCATAAGAACAGCTGGCGCTGACGGTTGCAATGCCATCTGGAAGTCCGGGGAATAGGGGAGAGCACAATTCTTTTTAGCTTTGTTTACTCTCTTCATTTCTTGATGACGACTTGAGATAAGGCTTAGGTAGCAAAAACGTTATTTGAACGTGAACCCAACGAAAATACTGAATATCTGTTTTCTTTGGCAAAAATATAATGAAGTCTGCTGAATTTCTTGCTTGGGTCCACATTTTTTATCACAAGCAGAAATGACGCTTTTCCAGCATTTTATTGGAAACCTCACACGTCTGTGTACAATTCCTGATGTCATTTTTCCTTCATTCTGTGCTTGTAGATTTGACCGGAAATACACATGTTACGGCCCCTGGAAAAAGAAATAGCAAGCGCATGCCTGTATGCGAACAACACAAACCGAAGACAAAAATCCATGTTCAGTATCTTCCAAAAATGGGAGACGAAGATTTTCAAGAAAATCCTGCCACCTTAAACTACCTTAAACATTGAAATATGTTTCTGTATTTTCTCAAATATATCTCTTCAATTTTATGCTAATAGCATGGGAAATACTTTTAATTGAAAACGAATTTTGTACATTTTTGTATAAGTGATAAGCCATAATATATTGATTTCCAATTATTTGTGGCATGAGGTATCTATTTTCGATGTATACGTTGTTATTGGTTTGAATTTTCCAGTACTTTGTCATTTTTAAAGTGGTACCTACCTCTATTCAATTGTTTGTATACAAATTATTACAATGATTAACTTGATATCGAGATTTCCCCAGAAATATAGGTTTGAGGTTCCTAACAAATGTATTTATGCGCACTTATGAAGTTATGATGCATTCGTGTGTGTGTGTGCGTGCGTGCGTGCGTGCGCGTGCGCGTGCGCGTGCGCGTGCGCGTGCGCGTGTGCGTGTGCGTGTGTGTGTGAACATCATAGCTCAAAAAGGAAACGTGGGATAAGTACCACATTTGGTATTTATGTTCACCATTTCCAAGGATGCGCACGAAGATTTTCAACAAAACCCTCACTTTTCAAACTATCCATTATATAAGTTATGCGTTATTTTTTATTTTCTAAAAAAATACGTCAAATGGTTTACGATTAACTCAAGTTATTTACATTATAAACAAAATTACTACAAAGAGTCCAAAGGCTATTCGTAGAAACGAATAGCCTTTGGACTCTTCATTCCGAATGGACTTTGTACACTGGTAAATCATAAAACAGATAAAAATATATCAAACAGAAAACACAAATCTCTTTAAAAGACACAACTTCACAATTAGCATTGCCGAAATATTCGTTGTTTGTTTTGAGTTTTCAAATATGTTTTTAGAGCCTTAAGCTGCAATTCGTTTTTTTCTCGTAATGTCAAAGAGTATGGAATTCCAAAGCACAGCGATCCACTCTGGTTTCCTGTATCCTCCCAGTAGTTGTAACAGATGCTTAATGAAACCATTTCTGCAGACATTCATCTCGATGAAATAGACATAAAAATAATTTTTGTAAGAGTTGTTTTTTGGAAGGCTGGGCAGAGAAAGTTATATTAATGTAATACATAAGATTTGCATCAGTGTCCTTGGAATAACCGGTGGTGCAATTAAAGTAAGCTTTCCTCTCCATAGGGTAAGTAATTTTACTTGAACTATTGCGTTGGCCAAAGCTAGACAGCCTTTCTTTCCAGGATTAGCAAACCTACAAAATAACAATAACATGGCAAAAAAGGGGATGGGAAAATACCATTTGTGCTGCTCCAGAACTGCAAGGCTGGATTGGCAAAAGGGTGGGTCTTGCACCGCTCATGCGCATTCGTCCAACGTCCATTTCTAAGAAGGGAATGGCTGCTGTTGGTCTGGCATAAATTTTCATATCTATAAAACTTAATACGGGAATTTGGGCTGCCAGAGAAGATAACTGTGACCGTGTCTAGTTCTTATTCATTGGTATATATATGCACAAAATCTCTTTGTGTGAACGCTAATCTCGCAGGCTCCCATGATATAAATATTCTGCACTTTCTTTGTGATTTGATTACTGCTTATATTTCTCTTTTCCGTTGTACGTGAAGCAAGGGCCTGTTTTTCATATTATAGACTTTTACAGCAAGAGCACATTTTAACCTCAATTATAAGACTTATAAGAATTACAAGACCAGGAAAAAATACATTCGTTTACTAATCAGTATGGCCAAAGAGTGGTCAATAATTTTGGGCTTTGAACTGGATTCTTAACTTTCCGGAGACATTAAAGATTGACAGTAAGCTGTTTGCAATCACTTATCTTTTTAGAAAACCTAAATGTTACATTCCTGTTGATAGCGTTACGAACATTTTACTTTTCGCTGTTTTAGTCCCATTATGTATGGTATTCATCTTTGGAATAGCAGTTCACATTTCAAGGAAATACACTAAGTCATTAGTAGGGCTAGGATTTTGTAGACTTTGCATCTTTATTTCGATAAGTCTAATTCATTAATGAATCGTATATAAATCTGTTTCAGAGTAAAAGGATAAACTAACCATAATTGTTAGTGCATTTTTTCACTTTTCTCTAATTTTCTAGTATAGTGCATTTTTTACGGGTTTGCATTTTTATATACTTCAGAGTTTTTATTGCATATTTATGCATTTTTAAATACATCTTAGGTACATTCTGCCTTTTTACTTTCTCTAGTACGTATAGTAAGAGAAAGTATTGTATTCCACCCAAAAATTCGATGTCAAGATTTTACCGAAAATATGTTTTGAGACCCCTGAATCCCCCCTCAAAAAAAAGAAAAAAAAACAGAAAAGGCGTTTTTAGAAAAAGTTACACGTGTGTGTGTGTGTGTGTGTGTGTGTGTGTGTGTGTGTGTGTGTGTGTCTGTCTGTCTGTGGACAGCATAACTCAAAAAGGAAAAGTCGGTTAAAAACCAAAGTTGATATTTAAGTTTAATGTCTTTCAAGGATGCAACACGAAGATTTTGAAGAAAACGCTCCACCCTACACTGCATGGAAAATTTTTCGAACATTTTTATTTTCTTGAAAATGTCTAACGATTTTGATTAAAATGACGTATGTTTAAGATACTTTTATGACCTATGTAGTCCTATTTATTCCGGATGACTTTGAATAACTCTTAAGCCGTAAGCGATAGACCAAATCTTACTATACAAAAAATGTAGACCTCGCTAAAACACACACTTTATGTCCAAATAAGTTTTTTTGTAGAGTGAACCATTTCGGAGATATTCCTTGTTATTTGTGTCAGTTTCGAAAGCTTAGAACTTTCGTCAAATGCAACATCATTGTTCATTTTTTATATGTTAGCCGTGCAAAGAGAACGGAATCTCAAAGCTTTAAAACATCTGGCTATCGCACAAAGCCTACTGTATTCCCATATTCCCCTTGCACCTACAAGGAAATAAGCAATAAGATAATTTGTAGAAATGTTTATCTCAACTAACAGGAATGGTTAGTACAAGAGGAAAGTGTGAGTGCAACACATCTGATCTTTTGCTTTTCAAGAGCAAAGGAACATTTCCGTTCTTTACATTTCATTTCTGAGTAAATTGCTTTGCTTGGCTCTTAGCAGTACCAGATTAAAATTACACTTAAGTTTCAGGAAACTAGTGAGACACTTTCTTCCCCTTCTAAGGATTGACAATGAACTTGCCCATTTACCAACTATAACACAACACACGAAGAGAGAAAAATATATTCGTCTGCAACTGCTTGCACGCCAAATGTTAATTGGTGAAGCTGGCTGTTCTTCAAGTTCACTTTTCTTTGAAGAACGCTGTGAAGGATTCACTTCTGTAGATATTTAATTGAACAAAGTGAATAATGTCGAGTTACATGCCTTTCTAGAAGTACATGCTGGAAAGGTTTACCTGATTCTTCAACTTCGAGAAACAATTACATTAGTAGATGCTACCAAGAACAATGCGGGAGAGTAGGCAAAAAGTGTCAGGGAAAAAAATTTCGGTATGTATGTATTGATGAAAGTACAGACTCACTAGATCGTTATGTAGTAGGCACAATGGAAGATGATATTCAGGAGAACAATCCCTTCTCAGTAGTGAGCAGTTGGGAAAAATACATTTTTCAGCAATGAGCAAAACATTTGACAGGTTTATAGATGTTATATATCCCAATGTCATTCAACATGACAAAATAGTCTTGTTGTTGACCATACATGGTCAACTGCACCATACATGGCATAAATGGTTCTAACCTTCTTAAAGCTCTTTATTAGAAGATTGTGCACATAACGTGCTTAGCGTATTTTCCCAGAAAATAAATTGCTTATAGAATAGCCTTTTCAATTTGTGTAACTGCATTAACTAAATTTGTCTTTCGCTTAGTTAAATTATTTTATATTGTGTAATTTTGAATTTCCCTTAAGCTAATGCATATTAAAATAATTTTTTTTTAGTTTTAAGGTCATTTTTTAAATTCTATAAGGCACTTTTTTACTTTCTCTACTGGTAAGTAGGGGAAGTATTGTATTCCACCCAAAAATTTGATGTCGAGATTTCACCAGAAATATATGTTTTGAGGCCCTCTGAATCCAAAAAAAGCATTTTTAGAAAAAGGTCCGTGTGTGTGTGTGTCTGTGTCAGTCTGTCAATCTGTGGACAGCATAGCTCAAAAACGAAAAGTCGGTTAAAAACCAAAGTTGGTATTTAAGTTTAATGTCTTTCAAGGATGCGACACGAAGATTTTGAAGAAAATAGCCCCACCCTAAACTAACCTTTACATGGAAAATTTTTCGAAAATTTTGATTTTCTTGAAAATGGCTCTAACGGTTTTGATTAAAATGTCACATGTTTGAGATATTTTGATGGCAAATTAAATGTATATGTTGAATTTTCTGGCTGTAGCCCCTGTAGTCGTATTTACTCTGGACGACTTTTGCATCTGGTAAACCGTTAGAGATAGACCAAATTATACTACACAAAAAGTGTAGATCTTACTAAAATACACAATTTATGTCTCAATAAATTTTCTTGTAGGGTGAACCATTTCGGAGATATTCCTTGTTATGTGTGTGAGTTTCGGAAAACTTGGAACTTTCGTGAAATGGAATATCGTTGTTCATTTTTTTATATGCTAAGTGTGCAAAGACAACAGAATCTCAAACATTTGACTATCGCACAAAGCCTACTGTATTCTAACATTCCGCTTGGACCTACAAGGAAATATGCAATAAGTTGTACAAATGTTTATCTTAACTAACACGAAGAAGATATAGGAATAAGAGTTTGTAAGAATGGTTAGTACAAGAGTAGAGAAAGTCATGTGAGTGCAACACATCAGATTTTTAGGTCATACTTATTTTAAACTGCATTTCTTAGTATTTTATAGGGCCTTAAAATCTTAGCCCTACTCATTAAAAAATGTACATTTCTTTCATAATTAGAATAATAATGCGAAACAAAACTGATGAGCATTGTAAGCTTTTGTTTATTCAACTAAAGATACTTACTAGCTATAACTTTT
The DNA here is from genome assembly GCA_030765045.1 of Tenodera sinensis. Lineage (NCBI taxonomy): Eukaryota > Metazoa > Arthropoda > Insecta > Mantodea > Mantidae > Tenodera > Tenodera sinensis. The sequence continues at coordinate 93,036,959 of CM060963.1, forward strand.
ATATACTTCATACTTCGATTCATTTACAGCTATATATAATTGAAGATCTTGTTCACATAATATTAACATAAGAAATAAGCACAAATTAAATGTTTCTGATTTTCGGCTTACCCTACCGAAGAAACATGTTTTGTAAAAGGTATGGAATTTTGCAATAGATTAACAATTTTAAGAATTTTAAGTCTAACTAGTTTTAAAAGAAAGCCTCTTAGTTGGTTGCTAAAATATTAATTACATACCATATTGAGTAAGTTTGTGTTTTAATGTAGTTGATGTACTTCAATGTCGTTTGTTGACATAAGACTTACGCCTAGTTCTGTTTATGAATGGTGAGTAGTCTATGGCAGGAAATGGAAGCTCCTTGGCAATAAGCTATTATTATTATTATTATTATTATTATTATTATTATTATTATTATTATTATTATTATTATTATTATTATTATTATTATTATTATTATTATTATTATTATTATTATTATTATTATTATTATTATTATTATTATTATTATTATTATTATTATTATTATTATTATTATTATTATTATTATTATTATTATTATTATTATTATTATTATTATTATTATTATTATTATTATTATTATTATTATTATTATTATTATTATTATTATTATTATTATTATTATTATTATTATTATTATTATTATTATTATTATTATTATTATTATTATTATTATTATTATTATTATTATTATTATTATTATTATTATTATTATTATTATTATTATTATTATTATTATTATTATTATTATTATTATTATTATTAATTATTATTATTATTATTATTATTATTATTATTATTATTATTATTATTATTATTATTATTATTATTATTATTATTATTATTATTATTATTATTATTATTATTATTATTATTATTATTATTATTATTATTATTATTATTATTATTATTATTATTATTATTATTATTATTATTATTATTATTATTATTATTATTATTATTGTTATTATTATTATTGTTATTATTATTATTGTTATTATTATTCTTATTATTATTCTTGTTATTATTATTCTTGTTATTATTATTATTATTATTATTATTATTATTATTATTATTATTATTATTATTATTATTATTATTATTATTATTATTATTATTATTATTATTATTATTATTATTATTATTATTATTATTATTGTTATTATTATTATTGTTATTGTTATTATTGTTATTATTATTATTATTATTATTATTATTATTATTATTATTATTATTATTATTATTATTATTGTTGTTGTATTAATAATTCAAATAACTAGTTGAGCTGTTTAAGTGAAATATTACAGCATAACGTTTCATGATAACAAAAATAAACACTCATGTATCCAAGGAAAGAAATCACTAAGTTTGTATTTGTTTACGAAATCCAATGGAAAAAGTGCATGTTTCGATAAACTAAAGTAAATATAGTAGCAAATATAGAATCTAATAATGGAGATTTGCTTATGTGTGCAACTTTTTTTCGAACAAATACAGGCAAAATGAGAGAGTAAATAAGAGTGTTGTATGTGATACACATTTGTTTATATTAAGAAAAGTTCGAATTTTATCATGAGAATGCTATTTAAAATGTAACACTTGCAGCAAAAGGCGCTATTTTAATGTTGCAGTGGGGAGAATGGTATTTAAAACATACACTTGCAACAAAATGCATTAATTAAACGTTCTAGTTAGTCATAATGGTATTTAGAACGTAAAACTTGCAGCAAAATGCGTTATTTTAACTTCACATTTAGTCAGAAATGTATTCAAAACGTAAATACTTGCTGAAAAATCTGATGTGTTGCTCTCACACGGCTTTCTCTACTCTTGTACTAACCAGTCTTACAAACTCTTATTCCTATATCTTCTTCGTCTTAAGATAAACATTTGTATAACTTATCTTAGTGCTTATTTCCTTGTAGGTACAAGGGGAATATTAGAATACAGTAGGCTTTGTGCGATAGTCAAATGGTTTAAAGCTTTGGGATTCTGTTGCCTTTGCCCACTTAACATATGAAAAAAATGAACAACGATGATCCTTTTCACGAAAGTTCTAAGTTTTCCGAAACTCACACACATAACAAGGAATATCTCCGAAATGTTTCACCATACAAGAAAGTTTATTGAGATATAAATTGTGTATTTTAGCAAGATCTACATTTTTTGTATAGTATGATTTGGTCTATCTCTAACGGTTTACCAGTTATGCAAAAGTCGTCCAGAGTAAATACGACTACAGGGGCTAGCCAGAAAATTAAAGATATACATTTCATTTGTCATAAAAATACCTCAAACATATGACATTTTAATCAAAATCGTTAGAGCCATTTTCAAGAAGATCAAAAATTTTCCACGTAAAGGGTAGTTTAGGGTGGGGCTATTTTCTTCAAAATCTTCGTGTCGCATCCTTGAAAGACATTAAACTTAAATACCAACTTTGGTTTTTAACCGACTTTTCGTTTTTGAGTTATGCTGTCCACAGATTGACAGACTGACACACACACGGACCTTTTTCTAAAAATGCTTTTTTTTTTTTTTTTTTTTTTTTTTTTGATTCAGGGGGCCTCAAAACATATATTTTCGGTGAAATCTCGACATCGAATTTTTGGGTGGAATACAATACCTACTTCCCCTACTTACCAGTAGAGAAAGTAAAAAGGCGTTTTTTAACGAATCCGCATGACATTTAAAAGGTAAACACTTGCGTTATTTTAACGTTATGATTAATTAGAACGGTATTTAAGATGTAAACACTCGCAGCAAAATACAATAGTGTAACATGCTGGTTAGTCATAATGGCAGATACTTAAAACGTAAAGCTTGCATGCAAAATGCGTTATTTTAACGTGTGGTCAGAATAGTGTTTAAATTCATAAATACTTGCAGCAAAGGCATTATTTTAACATTACGTTTCATCAGAATGGTACTTAAAAAGTAATCACTTGCTGCAAAAGCGTTATTTGAACGTTACGGTTAGTCAGCTTGTGTGCCCAGACCGCACCGTAACGCACGGCCTGGGGGAGGAGAGTCGGATGGCTTTGTTTGGGTTCAGCTTCCTGTGCAGCGTTGCCAAGCTGCCATGTAAACAAACCATGCAAATCCATTGTTTTCTATACTTCTTAGCTGCTGGATAAACTGTTTCTTCCACCTCCCGTGTAGAAGTATATATTTACATTTACTGCATTTCTAATGCTAAACAAAATCTTCAGTCTCCTTCTTCTGCAAATTCTGCTCTTGTTCTTTCTTCAGATTCCTTTAGGTCATACTGACTAGCTCTTACACCAGGGTGTACTGTAAAGATTTATCGACTACCTCCGCACCGATAATATTGCTATCCTACTTATTTGTTGTTAGTGTAAGATTGTTCCTTTTCACAAGTGTTTACTTCGTAAGAAGCAGTCAAAAGACAAGGATGTAACCTTTCTACGAAACAAAGCTTAGCGGAAATAATTACTATAGGGAAAGGAAATTGGAAAAAGTTGAATGCTACAAAAGAGTGGTAAAAGGAAAATAAATGCGTAGCTAATTTATACTGGGAATTATTTCCAAATATTCAAACATTTGTTTTCATTCCGAATTTTTTTCGCATAAAAGAGAATACTTTTTTTAAATGTATGCAATTTACCGATTAAAACACAGTTGGTTACGAAGCGCTTGATTTTATCGATGTTTGTTGCACCTTTGACATTTTGCGCACAGTTGGCAACGCTTATAATACGGTAAAAATACAGCGGACAAGAACTTGATCGCATTTGGCTCTCTTCAGTTTCTCCACCGCCAGCATTCGATTCCCTCATCAGCAATATTCGCTAAGTGTTGTTAGTTTCGTAGGGTACGTATAGATACATAGTTTTAAAAATCCAGTTTCCATTCCCGCCCCTTCCCATTTTCAGTACCTTTTTGCTGCAACTCTCAAAAGTGCATCACCTTAGATATATTATAAATTATCGCTGCTTAGAGAGCACATTCATTTTTCCTCATCATGATATGAATATATATATATATATATATATATATATATATATATATATATATATATATATATATAGGATAAATACCTACTGACAAATTGTTCTTTTATCACACTGCGGATTTTACTTTTAGCATTAAGAGCCTGTAATTGTAATAGGTAATATCAAATGAATTGTGACTTTTATTACTTCAATTCTTTTTTATTCAATTTTACTCGAGAATTTTACTAAAGAGCTTAGCGGTCACGAAATTTCACCACAGGTATCCACTAACTTCAGAAGAATCTATAGAAGAATTTTAATAATTACGATAGGAGAAATGAGTCGATAGTAATTATTCAGGACTTCCCATTGAATCTGTATAATTCTCTGTTTCTTCATATGAAACAAGTCACATAGGGTAAGTTACATAACAAAGTTAAATATATAGCTGAAACCTGTTTTATTTACAAAATGTCGATAAGATTAGGTGTATTTATGAAGTTATACCAACTTTGTTTTATCGTTATTCGTGTTCTAAACCAGTTGTCACTGGAAATACATCCTAACCCCCCCCCCCCCCCCAAAAAAAAAGCGGACTCTGGAAGCGTATGTTTGTTTTGTAAGTCCATGTTGTTCCCGCGCCGTGGTGTCACGGAATACGTGTCTTTAGCGTCGTTCTGTTGTCATTTCTCATATTGAGTCTCATTGAGTCTCAACTATTCAATGTGAGCGGATAGCCGAGTGGTTGGATTTAGACAAATATACGCTTCCAGTCTTTTTTTTTTTTTTTTTTTTTGTCCTCTTAAGGTGTATGTAGTAGAGTTCCAATTACGTAATAAGCGCAAGGAAGTTGAAACTTCCAGTATATTGACGTGTTTTAAAAACCTTAATAACGAACAATATATTTCGATTTTTTGTGTTTGTGTCCCCATTATGGGCAACAATTATATACCACGTTTTACAAAATTCGATTTGGCCATTATTTGAGTGAAAAGTTAACATGCATATACCGAGATTCGTTCACCCACCTATCCATTCAACCACTTACACTAACACACATTTTGAACTTACTATTTTTTGTTTTAGGAAAGATTGTTGTGCACATCAGTATAATTTATTCCTCCCAAAATCGAAAATTACAAGAAAAATTGGTTACAGTTTTTATTATGTATATGTGTAAATATTCCAAATCAAATGCCTACCAAACAAAATAGCTACCGTAATCCTGATTAAGTTCAAACTTTTCAGTGTACGCCTCTTAATTTCAGTTAGCATGAATTGATGAGTTCCCATGTGGGCCCACCAAACCTGGATAGCGCTTCATCAATAGTGCCTCCCCCCCCCCCCCCCCTTTTTTCCTACCTAGGAGATTTTTAGGTTCATTAGGCGTGATAATAGATATCGCAATGTTTGTGGAAAGCATTTGTCAATCTGTAAATGGTACAGCATGAGAGAGACGCGCCCGTTGTGTAAAATAGTGTAGCATAAGTTCAACATATGTGCCAGTTTATTTATAATTTAGTTCTTACCGTACCTTTGTAAAGAGCAAAAAGCGGCATGATAGTCAAATAGGACCATAATTATTGCTTTTATCCGCTTCCTTTTCAACATAATCATACAACCATAAAGTGTAACTTTCTTTGTCCAACAGACAATGAACTGAAATATTGGTACAGACTGTCTAATTTGTGCAATACGCATATTTATAGTGTTGCGTTCCATTTGCCTTTACTTGAAAACAAAGTACTTACGAATGAAGACATTGTATTCTCCTTATATTTTAAAACGTCATGTAAACGAGACTTTAGGGAAAGACAAATATTAAAATATGGGACATAATACATATATGCTTTTTTTTTCAGATTTGTAAACGAAAAGAGGCGATATACTCAAATATCGAAACTACGGAACAGTATTAATTCTTGGAATTTAATTCAATCTTGTTTACAACTGTTATCTGATTTTACATATAGTATTCCATCCAAAAATTTATATCGAGATTTCACCGGGGCTCCTGAATAAAGAAAAAGCAGTCTTAGAAAAAAGGTTTATTTGCAGATGATCAATTAGTAATAGCTGAAGATATTCTCCAGAAACTAATGAGTTACAAATCACAACTAAGATACAATTTAACAATATCTCCAACAAAAACAAAAATTTTAGATTTTACGATGTAAAATCCTAACTAACGATAAAATAGTAGAACAAGAAAGAGACTTTAAATACCTAAGTTGTGAAATTGGAAATACAAGGGAATTAGCCCAACAAAGAAAATTACAAATTTTAATCATATATGTGGAGCGATTAAAAGAACTATTAAATACAACAAGGAAGAAAACTATTTTGAAATTTTATAAAGTCCTGGCAGTCCCAACTCTTTTACATGTGCAGAGTTCTGGACACAAAAACACAAACTACAAGTATCAGAAATGAGATTTTCGAGAGCGGTAGCTGCTTACCGAAGAATAGATAATGTAATGAAACGAATGTTATGAGATAAACTGAAAATATTTAATTTAAGTAATAAAATAAAAGATCATAAAAAAATGTGAACATGTACAAAGAATGCCAGAGCACCGTATCCCTAAAAAAATGTTGAAGTACAAACCCAGAGACAAGAGAGACGGAGGAAAACCCACGAAACGATGAGACTAATTTCTTTGAAGAGGACGGAACAGGTCTTTCGACCTAATCCTTGTGCTTGATGAGGAAGATGATGGAGAAAAAGGTCGATGTGTGTGTGTGTGTGTGTGTGTGTGTGTGTGTGTGTGTGTGTGTGTGTGTGTGTGTGTGTGTGTGTGTGTGTCTGCGTGTCTGCGTGTGCGCGCAAATGCCTTCTCTGTCTGCAAATACCTTAAGGCTTAATTAAGAGGAAAAGTCAGTTAAATTTAAGCTTCATTTTTTAAAATATGATTTCATTTTTTAAGTTCAGCATCTTCCAAGAATGCGACCCGAAGATTTTCAAGAACCCCCACCCTCTTTACATGGGAAAAGTTTCTTTATTTTTTATTTTCTCAAAAACGATTATTATCGTTTCTCATTAAAGTAACATGTTTAAGGCATTTGTATGACAAATGAAATATTACATTTTTAGGAATAGCCTGCGAATTCCCCTTCATTATGAATTGCCTTTGTGGGTATAGGTTGCGCGTTCGTTCTTGACGAATGACCTTGAGCAGAAATCCAATGAGTGAGCCTACCCTTAATAAACAGGTCAGCAAATGTTTATGCTACGATAACAGACACCTCTGTTTTCCTCTGTCGCGTTTGTGTATACAGTCGACTGCAGAAGTTTTGTGCGGTACGGATGTATGTATGCATGCAACGAAAATAGCAATTCAGACGAGGGAGAGATGTCGGGAATAGAATAAATGCAAGAAAGTTAGGTGGAAACAGTTATAGAGGTATAGTGTATAATACGTGTGGCTGATATTACTGCAAGTGTCATAAATTGATTTGTAGTGTTGTACTACTTCAGCTCAGAAGCATGCGCGTCATCTCACTGCAGACTGTACCTCCTCTCTCTCGTTCCCGCAAAAGCTGAGTAGAGACTCGCATTCAACCTTTCATATAAAATTTTCATTCGTCAAGAAGTAACGCGCGACCTATATGACTGGTAAACTGCAAGAGATAGGATGGAATAGTCAGGTTCAGAAGGGGGAGGTGGGGGACGTGTAGAAGATCATTTGTGCCTATGTGCCTGAAAAGGTACTCCTGGGAGGGAGGTGTGAGGTGAGAGATAACGAAGCGTGGTCAGACCTGAGGAGAGAGGACCGCAGAGGGCAGGGTCCATAACAACTACGGATTTTAGCTTCCCGGTGGCGCCTCGTACTCCAGCTCTTCTTCCCCTCTGCGGGCTCTAGGTTCCTTGGGGGTCCTGGGACTCGGAGACCTCTCCCTATCCGGAGGACGAGGATTTACAGAGAGCAAGCACCTGCCATACAGGCAATAACTCCCGCCGACACTTGGGATCCTGAAACAACCAAGCAAAGGAACGGTGAAGTGAAATGAAGGGACACGAAATTCGGGACTTGTGATTATCCTTACCATATTGGCCTAGCGACCCGGGGAAACCCCGACAAAATCCGTGGGTGAGGAAGGTCGGACAAGGAAAGCGGTCCCAAGACCTCCCGAACGCGAGCCATCTCGCTCGGTAACAGATAAAATCTTACTTCACAAAAAGGTATATCTCATTAAAGGCACGATTTATATTATATATGGAGTAAACTATTTCAGAGATATTTCTTGCTATTAATTTGAATTTTCAAAAGCTTTTCAACTGGTCAGTCTATTCGTCATTTTCTTGTGGCCATGCAGACTTTCAAGGCCATCAATTACACTGCAACATGCTCCTTAAAAATCTTGAATATCGTTTTATCTGTTGTATCCCAAAGAAAACTTCAGGCATGAATTAAGAGTTCATATGGATTAAGAAGAAACAGATAAGAGTAATAGGCTTTTGAAAAAATTTGTTTCCCGAAGAGCGATTGGTTTGAATGCAACCTATCAGATTTCTATTATTGATTCCGTTCTGAAAACAAGAAGAGCATCTCAGTGTTCAGATGGCATAGGGCGAAATGCGACCGGTGATGAGCTGTCAAACTCTCAGAGGAATTCAAAAGCCGCATAGCTTCCTGACGAAGTACACAAACAAACTTGTTTACAACTGTTATCTGATTTTACATTTTTATGGGTCAGAACAGCTTAGTGATTTCCTGCTGGGATGTTTTGTTTCAAACGGAAGCGAGGCAACGCCGCAGCGCTTGGAACTGGCATTTTTAAATGCCTTTGCAGCAAAGAGGCAGCCAAGCGTCTGTAACTTGCAGGTATGGTGGGTTGTACAAAACGTGGGAATCTGAGGTGAGGTTTGCAGGGGTGACCAGTAAGCACCTGCTTTTGCGCTTTTGTTTGTAAACATGAGTGGAGTAAGAGGGGAGGGAGTTATAACGGAATAAATTTTATCTCGAGGGACTTCGTTCTCATCAGGTAGAGGCAATTTCGACTTTCAGCAAAGGCAGAGCAAGCATTCTACCTAGTTTCAGTGAGAACAAAATATTTTAGACATAGATATTCTGTTGTATGCACTGCTTTAATACTGTTTCGCGGATATCTGAGGCGCGGTATTGGATCGTTGTTGTTAGGAAAATAAGGAAATATTGGGAAGGTAGAATCAAGAAAGAGTGAAAAATTCAATGGGATCTTCTGGTTTATGGGCAGTTGCTCCATCAACTGAGCTACAATGGCACATGTTCAACTTTAAATTTACCAATTGGCTGCCATTTTTCCTGTAAACACAAGGAGATCTCAAGATTTTACCGAAACATCCGTGTTTCAACTCTCAGCATTGAATTTTTTGGGCTTGATTCTACCTTTCCAACTTTGCCCTACACATGGCTTGTGTGAAAGAACAAATGCATTAAGTACCTGTAACCAATATCTGGAAGTATAAGAACTGTCTCAAAACACATATTTGATTTGTGTAACTTTATTGATAACTTCTTCTTCATCTGGCAAGCAGGATAGTCTGAAAACAAAACAAAATACACAACAAAATAGCTTGCTTATCACACAGTGTACGAATGTAGTTATTAAAAGGAGCTTGACACGGAGATAAACCTTTCGGACTTATTTTCATACACTTTCTTTAACGAGCGTATAAACCTAAGTTTTAGGATACTTTTATTATGTCTTTTATAACGTACCTTACTCTCCATTTTTTCTGAATTTCTATTGAATATTTGAAAAAAATTACATTGTGTAAAAGTGAATAATTTTGAACACATTAAAAGCAAGAAAAATTAAGTGCAAGAAATCCACTTAGAAATGCAGCTGAAATACATTAGTATGTGCAACAGGATTCGAAGACTCTCGGGAGGCGGGGGGGGGGGGGGGGGGGGGGTTGAAGGAATCAAGCGTTCCGCTGATGTTTCCCATTATTTTGCGAGCATTTTGTGATGTTTCATCCGTTGTTAAGGAAATTAAAATTATAAGACAAATGCGAGGATACACCACAAGAATCTTGTACAACACTGTGCAATAATTTGATAAAGAACATGGAATAGTAAATGAAATTATGGTAGGCACAACCTTTAAAAATATTAAAATGTATATTTCCACTGGAAAGATTAATACAGTTTAAGTACAAAATGAAAAGAAATAAAGAAAGGGGGAAAAACATGGGAAACGCAAAAAGACCAGCTCCACGCAGTGTTCCCTGGTAACATTATGTCGGCTGTGTTTCTTGATTAACAACAACAGCGATGATGATGATGATCATAACAACAACAACAACAACAACAATAATAATAATAATAATAATAATAATAATAATAATAATAATAATAATAATAATAATAATAATAATAATAATAATAATAATAATAATAATAATAATAATAATAATAATAATAATAATAATAATAATAATAATAATAATAATAATAATAATAATAATAATAACCACAACCACAACAACAATAGAAATAGAATACTAATAGTAATAACAATAACAACAATAATAATATCCAGAAGGAATTTCTTTATCTAGCAATGGAGGAAGTTTATGAAATTCAGCGTGGTTGAGCGTCCCTGGTTGAGTGTTGTCCTTGGGCAGGTAGCAAGGCCCTAAGTGAGATACCAGTTTTTACCCAGGTATAAAGATGATTGAGGGCAAGTGTCACTAAGTGCAACTGTCATTAGTGTCAAGTGTCCAGAACTGTTAACAACTACCCATGCGACTTCGGGTAGTCAGCTAGTGCTCAGGTAAAGTCTTCGCGCACAACCTATTTTCGTTTGTTTGAATTGCAAGTGTTGTTACGTCAATATACTACTAGAACTGCGGGTGTGGGTGGGAGAGACAGAGAGAGAGAGAGAGAGAGAGAGAGAGAGAGACCTATTCCAGTCCATCTAGCTGGAAAACGAAACGATAAATGGCGTGTATTATTGCCAGCGCCACAAGTTTAATTGAGCGTCATTTCTTGAAAAACAATTTCTGCAAGGGAGTGTACCTTTAAAATATTTTTAATGAATGCAGAGTAGAATGTCTCACGCGAGAAGCCGCCACTGCTTACGAAACGTTACGTATATACAACTCTTGTCGACATGAAAAATCAGTATAGCGTGACGAAATATTAAGTTGTGGTCATGCAGTCTATGCATGAAGCTTTGACCTGACCCTGCACTGAAATATCACGGTGTTATTTGTTTGTGTAAACATTCGCCCCCAGCCAAGGAGAAAATCGATAAGACGCAAACACTCATCTGCCTCTCCTCGTCTACTGGTCCAGGACAAAACATCTGCTGCAGGACTGGACCACTCGACAGTCCTTAAAGTACGCACTCCCCGGGGATCCGCACCACGCCCAAAATTCGTTTATCTTGTCCTTAATACGGTTCAACTATTCCTTCACATAAGGATTGCACACTGCAAACTATGACATGATATGACTTACTCCTGAAATGTTCTCCATGTGCTATTTTTAATATCCATAAACTGTTTTTATTAGATTGAAAGACAACAAAGGAGTAAAAAATACATTGGGAGCAATAGGAATTAGCTTAATTAACGTAAGAAAAACTAACAATTGGGGCTTTTTATACTGATGTAATTTATTAATAGTTTTCGCACCAGTTCCACAAATTGTTTACATGAATACCTATTCTTCTGTTTCCTGTTACAACGGTAGTTGTCCCTAGGGACTCCGCAACTGCCAGTCAGTCTTACGAAGGTCTTGGCAGTCCTAAGAGCTTTGAAGTTTTTAGCAATGGTAAATATGAACCTAAGGATTTTGAGTTTTAGATGGCGAGATATCTAGCTTGTTGGACCTATTTACTTTCTCTAATATCTAGCAAACAAAGGAAGATTGTCGAAATTTCACTGGAAATATATGTTTTAAGTCCCTCTCAATAATAATAATAATAATAATAATAATAATAATAATAATAATAATAATAATAATAATAATAATAATAATAATAATACTAATACTAATACTAATAATAATAATAATAGTAATAGTAATAGTAATAGTAATAATAATAGTAATAGTAATAGTAATAGTAATAGTAATAATAGTAATAGTAATAGTAATAGTAATAGTAATAATAATAATAATAATAATAATAATAATAATAATAATAATAATAATAATAATAATAATAATAATAATAATAATAATAATAATAATAATAATAATAATAATAATAATAATAATAATAATAATAATAATAATAATAATAATAATAATAATAATAATAATAATAATAATAATAATAATAATAATAATAATAATAATAATAATAATAATAATAATAATAATAATAATAATAATAATAATAATAATAATAATAATAATAATAATAATAATAATAATAATAATAATAATAATAATAATAATAATAATAATAATAATAATAATAATAATAATAATAATAATAATAATAATAATAATAATAATAATAATAATAATAATAATAATAATAATAATAATAATAATAATAATAATAATAATAATAATAATAATAATAATAATAATAATAATAATAATAATAATAATAATAATAATAATAATAATAATAATAATAATAATAATAATAATAATAATAATAATAATAATAATAATAATAATAATAATAATAATAATAATAATAATAATAATAATAATAATAATAATAATAATAATAATAATAATAATAATAATAATAATAATAATAATAATAATAATAATAATAATAATAATAATAATAATAATAATAATAATAATAATAATAATAATAATAATAATAATAATAATAATAATAATAATAATAATAATAATAATAATAATAATAATAATAATAATAATAATAATAATAATAATAATAATAATAATAATAATAATAATAATAATAATAAGAGCTATATAGACCTAACTATTACAAACAGTAGTATGGTCAATAGGGTCACAAATTGGAGATGTGGAGAAATAGAAAGTTGCTCTGACCATACAGCAATAACATTTAACGTGATAACAAATACCTTGAATAGAAACTTTGGATCTGATAACACCCATAGCATAGGTATAAGATACATAGTTAAAATTGATAATATTCCTAATTTCCTGGAGGAAGTAAGAAAAGAATTCATTACAAAATTTAATTGTGAATATCAGGGCAGTGATCTTACTAAACTGCACAACGACCTCAGTGAAAAAACCAAGAAACAAATGGAAACAGAATTATTATGTGAAAATCTCACCAGCTGTATAACTTCTGCATGCAAAACAGCATTCAACTATTCCTTACAAAAGAAAAATTCAACTAAGTACAGAACGGTACCGTGGTGGAACGAAGAATTAAAAATTAAACGGAACAAGATCAATGCTATGAGACGGCGATACCAACGGACACAACATAATGAAGCCCTGAGAGAAGAAAGGAAAACTCAGTATCTCGTCGAAAAGCGACAGTATCAGAACAATTTACAAACAGCAAAAATGAATTCTTGGAAATTATTCTGTACTGCCAGCGATAGTTCAAATCCCTGGAATAAAGTATACAAGATTGCAGCAGGGAAACTCAGAGATAAAACCATTTTGACAACAATACAAAAACCCGATGGAACATATACCGAAGATCTCAACAGCACGTTAAAATATATGATAGACTATTTCATTCCTGATGATAAAGAAGATGAGGACTCTGAGCTTCAACGGAATATAAGAATAATGGCTAAGGAGCCTCCTAACACAGATGAAGACACAGAATTCACTGTAGAGGAAGTTAGAGCAGTAATAAAGAGCTTTAACCCCAACAAAGCTCCAGGAGAAGATGGAATTACAAGTGTGATCCTTCTACAAGTGTTCAATCATTTCCCATCTTTTCTTACTGCAGTGTATAATAATTGCCTTAAAAAAGGCTGCTTTCCAACACAATGGAAAAAATCAAATATATTACCTATAATTAAACCAGGAAAGCAACATAGTGAAGAAGTGACAAAGTAACGACCAATCAGTCTTCTAAATGTTGGAGGAAAGGTATTGGAGAAACTTTTGATCAACAGAATATTGCATCAGATAAACATCAACAACTTGTTAAATGCAAACCAGTTTGGCTTCACACCTCAGAAAGGGACAGTGGATGCAGCCATGGCTGTGAAACACTTCACAGAGGAAAGCCTTCGAGCAAAAAAATGTGTTGTATCCGTTAGCTTAGATGTACGTGGCGCTTTTGATTCAGCCTGGTGGCCACGTATTTTGCTCAACCTCAAAGAACTTCAATGCCCAAAAAATTTATACAGGTTGACAGGCAGCTACTTCAGTAACAGAACAGCGACCTTACAAACAAATGAATGCAAGATCACAAAGGAGGTAACCAGGGGATGTCCACAGGGTTCAAGCTGCGGTCCTGGTCTGTGGAACATAATGTACAATTCAGTTCTCAACTTGAAACTAACAAACCAATCAAAAGTAGTGGCTTTTGCAGATGATCTATTTCTACTTACAAGAGGTAACAGCAACAAAGAAGCAGAAAACTATGCAAACTCAGACTTAAAGAAAGTAGAGAACTGGGCAAAGCAAAACAAACTGAAATTTAACGACTCAAAATCAATGGTTCTATTAATATCAAGGAGAAGGAAAGCTGGTAATGAACCAATCAAGGTATACTTGAATTACAAACCACTTGAGCAGGTTAGAGAACTTAGATACCTAGGGATAACCCTAGATGAAAAATTCAACTTCAGTAGACACATTAACAACATAA
>CM060963.1:93056675-93129175 GCA_030765045.1 Tenodera sinensis
TGCTAATTTTGTTTATCTATTTCTCAAACTCCATATACTTTTATGATCTTCCAATCATTTTTCCTTGTTATGCGAGCATGAGTGTGTTTGTCAGCATAAGACTAGAGCTTAGTTATGAGGTTTTTATAGTATCCACATAGTTTGCCTTTTAGATATCCTTGGATAGCTGCTTTTGAATCACCCAAAATTTAAATTTTGATAGTCACAAAGATAGATATACTCAGGTATACACCGATGTTATATGTGTGAGAAAAATACTATATACTTTGTATATAGCGATACAATTGCGATTAAGTGCAACTTGCAGAACGAGGAGGAAGAAGTTTCTGCAAAGGACTTAGCGCTTGTGTACTGAGTACTGTTTTTTAGACGACAGTAAATAATATAACATAAATATTTATGCAAACATAAAATTAATCGCTGTCAGCTGTTCAAAAACCGCATCAAGGGTCATCGCACTCGCCTCAGCGCGCTCAAGATGGTACGAGGTATCGATCCAGCCAGTCAATAATGAAAGTGAGATGGCTGTTTGCGCCGAAAGAGTTATATTGTGATATTGGGTCATTCAACAATATACGGACGAGAGGGGGACATGTGACCTTGGATACGGCGAGCGGCTGTGTGGTAAGACACACAGGAAAGGTCCGAGACTACAGGGCAACTAGTGACTGAGTGTACGTGATCGAACAGCTTGATAACAGCATTGTGTCCAGAAGCTTCCAGTTAATTCCGCTGAGTCATTGTTGCATGCGTGTGTGGAGGGTTCTCGAAGGTCACGCGACGCCGGATCCAGTATAAATAGGACAGACCCAGAATTTCTACTCCTCTACCTTTTCCTGTGAGACTACTTCACGAAGCCTCATCTTTTCCATACGTGAGAATGAAATTAGGCGCCGGGCAGCAAAATTCTACGCCAAATTACTAACACATCAAAGCGTCCTGATTAGGTCTCTTGGAGACTATGATCCAAGAATTCGCCGTTTTAGGTCGTACCAACTTTCCCGCAAGGCTTGTGGGCATATCACATAACCAAGAAGCAAATCCATCAGCAGCTAAAACTGAACTTCTAATGTAGTCCCACTCAAGAGCTGTTCGGCTCTCAAAATTCCTCCCAACTAAAATTTAAAAAAAAAAAATAAAAAAAAAAAATCTTACAAATTATTACTAACACTTTTATTCCACCAGGCTGCAGACCTTGCTGTATCCTGTAAGATAACCGTCAAGGGGTAACAAGCTTCCTTCTAAAATCCAACCATCCCAAATTTAAAAACACACTATCCTTAAAATTGCTTCTGATTATATATTCCTATACACATCATACACATGATACTTTAGGAATCCCCATAGGTAAAAGTCGTATGGCGTCAGATCGGATGAACGTGGGGGCCATGCGAAACAATCTGTCATTCGACCCCTTTGTGGCCAATCCATCGGTTGGCTACAACGTTATTTAACCAATTGCACTCTGAGTGATGCCAGTGAGGCGGCGCAGCATCCTGCAGCCAAATGAAGTTCTCTGGTTCAGTTTCTTCCAATTGAGGAAAGAGCCACAGTTGTATCGCATCAAAGTAAGAAGCACCAGTTACAGTTGCTTCACGAAAAAGAAAGGCCCATAAACTTTCCAGAGGGATATGGCTTAAATTTTGATGAGTCTCGTTGCAACTGTACCATCTTGATGGGATTATATGACCCCGCAGGTACGCACATTGTGAATGTTCACATTTCCATTTAGGTGAAATGTCGATCCATCACTGAAGACGATACAATCCAGAGAACCTTCATCTTCATGCAACATTTCGTTTGCAAAGTTGACACGTAAACCGGAGTTTGTCGGCTTTAGAACTTGTAACAACTGTAAACGATAAGGGCATAGGTAGTTGTAAGCTCTCCTTAAAATTCTCTACACAGAAGTCAATGAATTCACGACTAGGTTTCAGCAAGAATTGTTCATGCAGGCCCTTCAGTAGATTTAACAATTTTCTCCTTACATCTCGCAGGTACATCTAGAATTATAGGAGCAGTGAACTTTATCACTTTACATAAATATAACTCAAGTTCCTTTATTTGTATGATCAGTAGTTACTACTGTTCTCCTTTCGGAACTGATTTCTTGGGGCTACGTGTGAAAGACTCACTCGTTCAACATGTTGTTCAGTTCATTTTGGTCGTCCGGTACTCCTTCCTTTATTAAGACAGCCGGTGTCTTCAAACTGATGATACCATCTACGGATATTATCACTTCGAGGATTACAATGAAACTTAATACGGAACGCACGTTGCGCTGTAATTACAGATTTAGTTCTTGCAAACTGCAAAACACAAAAAACCTTCTGTTTGTTAGTCGCCATCTTCGCTACTAACGGAAGGCAGAGGAAACTGCATGCGCATAGGTGTACCCAATAAAACTGAGTTGCTCTTTTATTTGATGTATGATTTATAGCTGCAAGTTAGATGTAATAAATGCTGCAAAACCTTAAAACCCCTATATTCATTTAGAAACATCCTGCGTGATATTCTAAGTTCTAATAATCATCGTTCGATGTTGTTGTAATTGTATGTATGTACAACTATGTAAATAAACAAGACCATTGTAAATTCACCGCAAACATTCAAATAAAATTATTCCTTTATCTTAAAAAAGAATCCCGGAAACTTATATTCAGGTATTTAAATATTATACTAATTTTAACATTTGACAGAATATGACAATTAACGAACAATTAAACGCAATGAATGATCCTTTACTTGAGGGAAGAAAAATAATTGACTTGGTACTTGTTTACAAATTAATTGAACACGTCACCACAGAAATACTTAATTTTGAACTATATGGTTCCTATGGCATCCAATGACCCTTCTGCCAAAATTCCCAAGCCCTTAATTTTGTTTTTATGGATGTTAATTTAATTGAAGCAAGCGAAATCATTTAATTAAAAGATATCTCTAAAACTGAATCAGAGGTGTTGATACGTGGGTTCAACTACGGAAGACCTTGCTATCTAGATGTCGGTTTATATAACATATCAAAAATTAATGTTTCAAGTGAACTTGTCATTCAGTACAAAGCTTTATGGAAGTCACCAGATCACGAGAGATTATTTGAACTTTGATATGAAATTACCATATAACGCAGCAATGCTTACCTTCAATTCCAGATGGCTTAGCAATGCATATGAAAGACGCTAGCTAATAAGCATATGGATGATCTTTTGAATTGCCTCTGCTGGGTACCCTAGGCGCCATATCTGTAGTGATCTGCATTTCGAGAGGGAGGTCTGGCTACTTCAAACCAATGATGTGCCTTAGAAAGCGGACATGTAATTGGTTCAGTGCCAGCTGTAACATTTCGAGGAGTGATCATGTGAAGGAAACAGTTTTGTGGTCTACTGAGCCAACAAACACGGACACCTCCAAAGTGTACTTTTGAAAGGCAGAAAGTTTTACGTTATTCTTCCAGAAAGTGACAAGCGTGTCAGTTTGAATACTGCTCCCATGCTGTGGAAGCGACACCATTCAATGCCTGGACGTCCAGTTCGATCGTCGCTTGACCTGGTGCTCTCATATCAATTTCAAATTTCATTTGGCTTAGTCCAAATTACGTAAATTGTATTCCATCCTCAACTACAAATCATCCCTGCGAATACTGTGTATTTGCTTTGTCCATTGCTTATCTATTATGCCTATCCAATTTGGAATGGAGCTGCTACGTGCAAGATTCATGGGCTACAGATGTTCCAAAATAAAAGTTTTACCAATCATATTGAATGCCCCTTGGTATGTATGCAACATTGGATTCTGCACCTCACATCTCTTTCATCGGCGCAGAGTATTTCTCCTCAGGTAGAGTATCTGCTAGAGTTCCTTGGATAAAGTGTCGTTTCCGAAGGACTTCCCGTTGCTATCTTACAACAGCACCTCGGAATAAGACCTTTAGTCTAATCAGTGGCGTATCCTGAACATTTTGCAAATCAATAAACATGGAAATTAGATACATTATACACGGATAACCCCTTTACTATTCCAGGGATATTTATTCTTCCCGAGCAACAATCGCGACTTAGCAGGAGAACTTACACGAATTTTTAAACTGTTTAACCAAACTCTAAGGTTAAAGTTAAATGTTTGCACGTAGCTCTTCACTTTGTTCTTCATCTTTAAGTTTTTCAAATTTGGAGTAGGTCTCTCATTTTTAACCATTTTTAACATACCATAGAATAAACGTGACTGAAAGGGTTTATTAAATATGCTTGATATGACATCACTTTCAGAACACCCGTACTTTGCATATTCAGCTGCAAAGTTCACTGAAATAGACAATATTCCCACCTTGAATGCGCCGACACGTGGTGCATGCATTTCTCCCTAACTCACAGATTACTGTTATGACGTCATGAAAGCCGGCTGTGTGGTGAGAATGCTTCAGGACCTCACCTAGGCTAGTAGAAGAATTAATTTGCAATTAACCGCCATCCGTTATTCAGCATATACTTTTCCCGAAATAAGAAATACACTTTTTCTTTGTTTTCTTCCTTTTTCCTTTACCTGATTATCCTCCCCTTATGTAGGACTTACACCCCCTAGGGCTTACAAGCCAGTACCTAGGGTTAGATGTGTTTTGGGAGCACAGGAACCTATGGACCGGACAGAGTGAAGACCTGGAAGCGGGTAGTCATCCAAGCACCAGGTGCTGTATGCCCAGGACAAAAAGGCAAGTCTTAGGAATGTGTAGCGTAATCATTTTGTGCTTCCCGCACGGTGTTTATGCCGAGTTTCCAAGAATGACAAGGATGCTAGGCTCGTTTAAAATGCACAATGTTGTACATAACTCACCCATAGCTAGAAATATGCACTCTCATACACTCATTTCCTTTTAAACAGCTCCGCTACCGGAGTAGATATACAGTTCAAGCCCCCTCTGCCCTTCATTCCCCTCTAGCCTTCTTGTCGTGGGCATACAGTATGATAGTGAGGAAGGGGATGATGTGAAATGCACGCGAAATCGATGATTGGAACGGTGATTAATGGAGCAATTGGTGAAATGAGTGTTGGGTGAAACCGGAGAACACGGAGAAAACCCGCCCTGACGCCGCTTCGTCCACCACGAATGCCACATGCGGGTCCCTGGGATCGAACCCGGGCCGCGTGGGTGGTAGGCGAACGCAAGAAACACACTTGAGGTATATAAAGGCGAGAGACAGCTCCAAGCACGTGACCGCAGTGAATGTTCTTATTAGCCCCCAAACGCAACACTCAGCGTAAGAGTGCAAAATAGATATCGTGTTTTAAATTATTGCTTTTAAAATGTGCTAATGGATACGTTTAATGATTTTGTTGCAGTATGCTATATTGTCATTGTTATTAATGGAAAAATACCAATTAGTTTATTGAAATTGAACAGTCATCGCATATCGACTGGATATGCTGTGCACATGTTGCACAGTGTGCAAGTGTGTGTTTTGTTTTCTTTTTTTTTTTTTTTTCTGTTTGCCTTCTCTACTACGTATAGTAAGTAGGGGAAGTATTGTATTCCACCCAAAAATTCGATGTCGAGATTTCACCGGAAATATGTGTTTTGAGGGCCCCTGAATCCAGAGAAAGCATTTGTAGAAAAAGTTCTCCCTCTCTGTCTGTCTGTCTGTCTGTCTGTCTCTCTCTCTCTCTCTCTCTCTCTCTCTCTGTGTGTGTGTGTGTGTGTGTGTGTGTGTGTGTGTGTGTGTGTGTGTGTGTGTGTGTGTGTGTCTGTCTTTCCGTGAACAGCATAGCTCAAAAACGAAAAATCTGTTAAATATCAGTTAAATACCGCTGTGATTAACTGTAAACAATGAGATGTTTGTGTTTTTTTTATGTGTTCTGTATTTGTTTCTTGGATTAAGGTTGTGTGCCTTACTAAGATAAATGGAATAATGATTTGCATAGTTGGTTTTGTTGTAAATACTTAAACTGGGTGGGACAGTAGGTAATCACATTAACTCGTGTAGCGCTTAAACGAAGCACCGCAGAAAAAAAACCTTTCCTTAACAAAAAGTGTTTCAAATAATGTCATCTATCATGTCCCAAAGTTTGTCGGTCTAATTTTGGGACATTGACAGTGACCATGAGGCCCGGACTCCTCCGAAATGATAAAACGTTGTAAAGAAAATTATCATAATTTTGTTATTTTGGGCATATCTACATACTTGCAATGGAGCCTTCAAATTTAATTATAATTCAGGGTTAGAAATAATGGCGTATATAAATATGTTAGCTTATAATCAAGTCCAAGACCTAAACTTTTCGTAAATTTGAGCTGAAGTCCGAATCGGGGACCTGGTTCAAAATCTTGTAGACCTTTTAACATGCATGCAGCCTGTAGCTCAGCACAGGCGTATAATATTCACAACTATAAAAGGTATGAATTGGATGGAGGATATTCCATAAATTTCAGTGACTTTTCAACATTTTTCCACTCTGGTAAGGGTGAGTGGAATCTTTTTTGGGAAAGCATTTTTCAATAGATCCAGGCTGTAACAACAACAACAACAACAATTAATACGCAACAGTTATATAATTATGTCCATAATTCCAGAAATCATCCTCATAAATTTATAGGCCAGAAAATCAAAACAATTATTATGGTATGAGAGGGAGGATCGAAATTTTTCATTGCACAGACAGCTTGTGTGTTTAAAAATACCTGCAGTAAGTTGGTATAAATAAATAATAATTGCCATTATGATATATTTTTACGTTATGCATCAGAATTCAGTGGCAGAAAAGAAATTAAATTAGTCCAACGGAGTAATTATATATGAGATGCCGTTATGAAGCATTGCCCTCCATTTTATCTCGATATTTTGCTTCTCTCTCGTCTTTCACCGTTTCTGAGACCGTTAACTCAAGACTTCCGGTGCCAATTCATGGTATACAACTATACATCACACGCTAAATGACGGAGCACTAACAGTGACTGCAATGGGAGTCAGTTTGTCTTTTATAAACAAACATATTTGACAAGGAGAAATTCTAGTCCCGATCCTAATGAGCATGCACAGAATACCAGAAAAGTGTTTTGTAGGGTAAGCACAAGAAACAGTGAGGTACATGTTACATTTACATGGCGTTCTCTAATCTCTTATCGTTTATTTTATATGGTGAAATATAATTATATATTATATAATGGGTTAGTGGCGCTGTTTTCATATGTATCCTGTAGATCGGCAAGACAGATCAAAAGTAGTTCCGCCATTGGCCGCAAATAAACAAACGTAATGCTATCCACAAAGAGGATAGGGAAAACCAAATCGAAAGTCAGATGTTTAAAAGGGTGAGGCCACACGTTGGCCTGGAAATTCTAGTCGTTCCATGATATCCGGGAAACAACTAAATAACATTTATCATATTCAAAATTTCGAAGTTCTCAAAGTTTCAAACCATTAATAACGAATACCTTGAAAATAGTTGACGCCAGAAACAAAATTATTTAAATTAAATGAAGTATTATAAAGGGATCAACACTATTTGTATGAAAAAGGCTGCTCGTTCTTTCTAGTCGAATGTACTTTAGCGAAAGTACAGTTAGCTAGGCTATTCTTAATAAACAGGTCAGCAAATAGTTTATGCGACAATAACAAATAGCTCGCTTCCACGTGTTATATTTCGTAGAATACAGGATACTGTTGGCTGCAAAGTTTTGTGCGGTACGGGTTGATGACATTGCGAGTGTTTTAACGAGAAATAATGAAAATGGCAATAATTCAGACAAGAAGAAGAGGGAAAAATGTCGGGAATAGAAGAAATACAAGCAAATTAAGTGTAAACAGTTATAGAGATTGTTAGAGTAATACATATGGCTGACATAACAGGAAGTGTGATAATTTGCTTTATAGTTACTGTACTTCTTCACCGCAGAAACTTAAGAGCAATGTCCACAACATGTGACTGTCGTTTCTGCTTCTGTGCGCCGTGCTCCTATAAATGTGACTCGCATCTAACCTCTCATTTAAAACTTTAATTCGTCAAGAACTAACGCGTGACCTGTACTGTGCATTTTGTGCTCTTAACGTTTACCTGTTATAAGAATGTTAGGAAATTCCTTTCATCTGAAAAGGGCTTCAGAGAAAATTAAAGTTATACGTAAAATAGAATATTTAACTTTTGTCATGTACGTAAGTATCTGAAATATTATACGCTATTTTAATGAAATTTGTTAGAGCCATTTCTAAGAAAAGCTATCCAAAAGTTTTCCACGTAAAGGGTAGTTTGAGTAGGAGTATTTTCTTGGAATGTCCCTATTGTGTCTTTGGAAGGTACAAAACTTAAATAGGTACCAAGCTTGGTATTTTTCGGACTTTTCGGTTTTGAGCTCTGTTGTTCACAGACAAGACCATATTCTGAAAATGTTTGTTTTTTAGGGTTGGGGGGGGGGCGCTTAGATTAGGTATTCCCAAGGAAATCTGGATATTGATCTGGATTTTCTCTAATTATAACTACTTAACCGAATGTTACGATGGCACAATGAAGATTTTGGCTGCCTATTTTAATGATTTATAATGCCTAAACTTCCGGTCTCTAGTTATTACCATCATACTTTGGTGAAATCTCAAAGCAAAGCTTTACTCTATATTACGCACAATGTGTGTAAATGTTTCCTGTAAAAAATGCAAAGTAATAACTGCAATAGATACATAAACAGTAAGCACTGAAATAGTGTCTGCTAAAGTTGCAAGAGTTGTTTGCATTCCTCTGCGTACAGCCAACTTTGGTTTCGTGGAACCCGTCCTAGAGGCCATGTAGCCTATGTGAGACCTGTAAAGGGGCACGACAGGATGTAAACAAAAGAAAGAGCTGCTGCGCACGGCAAGGCAACGCGGTGGCCGGATGAGGCCAAGCTGGCGTGGAATGTGACCCTCAGTCATTCAGTTTGAATGGAGTCAGGGTTGCCCATAACACCGCGACAACGAACTATGTTTACAACTGCTTAGGATGCGCAGCTTTTCGACATGTGAAGCTGCGAAGTACAAAACTTGCCTAATACGAACTTAGGCCTTCTCAAATATAATTTCATTGCATGTAGCACCACTGTCCACCAGCTGTGATGGCGTGTGTAGTAAGAATTAAACACTACTACGCATATGTATACAATTCGTCTAAAACAAACGAAACTCGAAAGACATCTGTTCTGTGGGGAAGGAGAGAGTGAGAGAGAGAGAGAGAGAGGAGAGAGAGAGAGAGAGAGAGAGAGAGAGAGAGAGAAAGCGCCTATACATTTGAGTTATGGTGTGCACAAATACATACATTGTGTTATGACTTAATAATAAAAGAAAAAGCAACTTAGTGTCAAAATAAAAGCTGGATGTTTTGTTTGCACTAGATATGAAAGAAAACGTATTTCTCGAAACAATATACAATTAACAAATGAGTTGTTGTTGTAGTGTTTAACGCCCGCTTTTACTACTACGGCACCGCAGGCGGTGACACTGATGATACATGGAACGAAGATGGAGCACCGGTGGAATGAGATGGTGGGGGAAAACGGAGCACCCGGAGAAAACCCGCCCTGACGCCCCTTCGTCCACCACGAATACCACATGCGGGTCCCTGGGATCGAACCCGGGCCGCCTAGGTGGTAGGCGAGCGCGCTAACCGACAAATGATACAACATACCTACGCGCCGTAAAAACTAACTTAACCATGCAAAACTCGACGTTATCTAAACTAAGTGTTATTGTTATGGTTAATATTTCATGTGTTAAATTGCAGATACATTTATCTTTGTGTGAAAATAATATATTCAAGTTAATTATTCTATAGCTTTTTGCTCTGTTGTAGTTTACAACTCAAGAAGAGCTCTTATTATTTACATACCGAGAAAACTTAAACATTTTAACTTAGTAATGACTCTGAGGATCATTTTAAGATACAAGTATTGACTTCGTTTTAAAATGATGAAAATGTGCACTGTGTGACCTTTAAAACAACTGCATGTAGTAGTTTGCTGCAATCCCATAGTTATAGACAGTTGCCTGTCGCACGAGTTTTATTGTGAGTGTTCTACATCATGTTTTATTCTACAATGCCATGTTGCGATAATTGCCTGTACTATGTAATTTTAATACACAAAATTACATAAATTACATAATATTTAATTTAAAATGTATAAATACCATAAGAAGTGGATCGATCGGCATTTGTTAAAATACTTTTTAGATACTCATGTGTTCTTTGTTGCGTTGTCATGGGAAGGAATTTGAAATGTCCACACTATTCTGATCTATTTTACGCATGGCTTGCGTCAGGTAAGATAACATAGATAAGGGTAATGTTTGTTTGTCCGGAATCACAGAAGTACAGCGTGTTTCCCAAACTCTTCAATATCAGCATCTTGCATCACTTTAGACTTCCTTTTTAGGATTTCGGCCTTTAATTTGATTGTTAATACGCAATCTTTCGGAAAATAATAATTTAATATGCGCGCGCGCACACACACACTAAAACAGTATCTTTTATAACGTTGCTGGCTCCGTAGCTCAACCGGTAGAGCACCTGCATGCTGTGCAAGGGGTCCCGGGTTCGGTTCCCGGCAGGGTGGATAGGAGTGTTAAGATGATACATCCTGAGCAGGTGCACAAACATTAAATAACAATTCTTCTCATATAGAGTTCTGGCATATTGATTTTTTTGGGGGAGGGGGGTATTGAGAAATGGATGTTAATTAACTTTGATTTTTCAGAAAAGAAATATTAACATTTGCATCTTGTTTTGTTTATTTTTGGATGATGTGCAGCTCAAAATAAGTGATTATAAAAGGTATTTCCAGAAAGATAAAATATTTATAGTAAACTTTTCTCCATTTGGGAAAGTATTGCCCTGATATGACATACTTTGGTTCGATTTGAACAACTCAAGGAGAATCAAGAAAAAAGGTTCGAAAGCTTGAGTTTTGAATTAGAATTCGCCGTAATAATGCAAGATAATAGTTTACTCCATCAGAAGATCATGTTTACATGCGATTAAAGACAAACATT
The DNA here is from genome assembly GCA_030765045.1 of Tenodera sinensis. Lineage (NCBI taxonomy): Eukaryota > Metazoa > Arthropoda > Insecta > Mantodea > Mantidae > Tenodera > Tenodera sinensis. The sequence continues at coordinate 93,067,679 of CM060963.1, forward strand.
TTCGAATATAAGTAAACGATATTTGTATACACTTATAGTTTGTACAAACCACCTGGTTGTACATTGTTCATACTTGGCTCTTACTTCAAAATCTAAAGCCCAGTATTGTAAATTGTAATATACATATGTATATCAACAGCACTTATTTACCCCCAAACCGAAAATTACCCAAATTATTTTGGTACAACTTTTTTTACACGTCGTTTTATTCCATTATTTTTCGATTTAAAGATTACCGAATGGATTTTACTGGATTTGCAGAGTAAATCCATTGTCCCAGCCCTTAGTACTCATCTTCGTGACAGTATGCTGAATATAAAAATGTAAACATAATAATAGAATTTATAAACTGGTTTAACTGAAAATTATTTCGCAACAATAGAATACAACATGCATGTGATGTTTATCTGGCGCAATAAATGTGAAAAAAAAAAAAAAAAAAAAAAAAAGGATCAGAATTACATACGGATCTCATATAGAATGCATTTTAACTTTACTTAGAAACGTCCTTTCAAGTAGCAACTGTTACAATGTATTAACGAGGTCCCGAGTTTGAATCTCGGTTAGGGTGTGTTACCAGGATAAGGTTTTTTTTTCTAGGTTTTTCTTTAACCTGAGAACAGGAATATCGGGTAACTTTAAGCTCTATGGACCTCGGGCTCATTTGAGCTCAATTTCACTAATTTCATTCATTCATCGTCCGATATGACGTCACATTGGAGGACGTTAATATAGAAAAAATAATGTATTATAGTAAAGTAATTTAATATAAGCATCAGTTGTGAGAACTGGCTCACGCTCTTAACATCAAGCGCTTACCAGAACTCTTTTTCTCGACATTACACGCGTAGAGTGCAATTTTTTAGAAAAATCCCGAATTCTTTACAGCATTGGTCCAGTGTAGCACAAAACAAGTGATTAGCAGAATTTTATGGGCTATTTTTTAAAAATGAATTTCTATTTGTTAACACAATTACCTATATGTCTGCACCCATAACAGATTTTTGTAACATGTTTTTATTTGACTTGTTTTGTTTAGTTAGTTTTGCCAATAAAGGCTTAAGAATAGTTTTTTACTTAATTCGCAGTGCTTTCGGAGAAAATGGTGTCTTGCAGTCCTAAAAAAGTGTCTGTGTACAGACTTTCTACTTAATTAGAAACGCATTTACTTATACAGTACTATTGCGCTGCTCTGTTTATGTAAGCAATAAAGTTTATGACTTTAGCTTCTTTGTTTTGTAAGCTGGGTTGTTATGTAGTTTTACAGCATTTACTTCCAAGCTATTCGTATAAAAAGTGTGATGTTTAGGTATTAAGTTTTCTTTAAGACTGAAATCTTATTTTATGTGCGTCTTTGCATCTAATCCAACTTTCCTAAATGTGGCAGTTCTTAAGACAAGAATTTGATCTCTAACTCGTTGTATCTGAGATATAGGAGAGTTGGGGTTAAATCCTGGAAAGGATTTGCATTGAGATCCACTTACATAGCAATATTATTGCTCATATCTCCTTGTACTTGAATCAACTTGATCGAAGTTCACTTTAATATATATGCGCGGTTCGTCTTCGAAATTTGTGTATTTCTAATAACAAATGTCTCCTAATGTCTGAGAATAAGAAAATAACAGTGTGAAATTGACAATAATACGTATATTTCCATTGATGAAGCTAAAAAACATAATTTGAACCACCACTAAGCTCGTCTATACTCTGAAATACAGCCGCATTTCTGGATAAATTTTGAAGTAGCGTTGGTGAATCATACACTTCATTACAGACATTTTCGCCATAATGCTTGCAGTTGTGTTGTTTTTCTTCCTTATAAAATAAGTGAAGTTCGCCTCACTGATCCCTTTAATCATGGCTGCCGCTTAGTGTGTACTTGGCAATGGCACCTAGTCATTCCGTATGTATACTACAATTACTTTATTTATTTTTTTAAGGTCTGCTATCTCAGCTCGAGTTTTGCAGTGTGAAGAATGATTAACTCTTGCATTGTGTTAGCTCAAAGCTGTTCAGCAATTGCTTTGATAATACAATAATTCAACTAGGTGGTCCGATATTTGCTTCTTATCGATAGAAATTCAGCCAGATCGAAAGGGTAAGAAAGCGGCTATTAATAATTTATTAAGATGTCCTCACTATCTCACACCACATATGTATTTTTTAACAATTCATTCTCTCCTGTACTTAAGCTTTTGTTCGTTTTTCAATTTACTTCTTTATGTTTCAGAATGGGGTAAATACAGACAGCAAACTGACAACACGAGAGGCGGTGTTTGATGGAATAGATAAGTAAGTAACATGTTTATAGTTTAATGCTTTTCATCTTTATAAGAAAGCCCTCATTGTTTATAAGTTACAAAATTTTCTTTATTGAGTGTATTTGCTCTTCTATTTACTTCCATTATAAGCATAGCTAGTCTGCGGCTTGTATTCGTGGTAGAGATCACGTACCTATAGAGGTAGATTAGGGGCACAGCAAACAGTGAAGGTGAGAAATCATTTGTGTAAGAAGTCCTTCAGGAATTACGTAAACACTATCTCTTATTTTTCAATCTCAAGTTAATGTAGCGAGGCCGGATCCTTAACATTAGCATTAAGTGGCATTTCCCTAGCTTAAAGAGGAAAAATAGACAAATAGTCAACAGTTAGCACGTTTTTGAGATGCATCAGAGATTAAATTCATATTTATTGGATTAATTAAATAGGTACCTACGTACCTATAAATTATTTCTAGATTTCGTTTTACCCTCCTGTAGCCTTCAAAAACAGACTCAGAAGTAAAACAAAAGCTTTTCTCTTAGGATAGTGGTTTGGTTTTTCCACTTCGACTGAATAAAAAAGTCTTAACTGTCCCAAGGGAGTCTGCGAGGATGAAATGCGTGAGTGAAACTATCCTCCCAGTCTTTTTATCCGGCTGTAACAATATTTTATGTGAGTGCGTCCCCAGAGCACTACTACTTCATCGTAGCAGTTTGTTACCCAGCAAAGTGAAAACCAACTATAGAGACGTAGTTTAAAATGTAACAATTTCCAGGTTAATAAAGTGAAAGAAAAGAAAGAGAAAAATAGCAATTTGGAACTCGACCAAAAGTTAGATGATACATAAGGAAAACATTATATAAGGCGCCAGAAAGGCCGATCAGTTGAATGAATAAATATGGAGAGTATCTGAACTACATTAGAAAACATGTGACCTGTGTAAGGAAGTTTTGCTGCTGGCTAGTATAGAAAAATCTTGTTGTTCTTGCTAAATTAATGAATACGGCGTTTTATGTAGCTTGCTCAGCATAGAAGTGCTGAGACCATTGAGACCATTTATTTTTTGGGAAAAAGAGCAAGAACACGCCCATTTACTTCAGTTAATAAACCTCTCCAAGCATAGCTAAAGTGAACCAGGTCAGATGATCGAAATTCTAACATATGTGCATAATTATGATTGTAAATACAAGTAAACGGTTTACTTTTCGAAATTTACTGCTTCAAACACATTCCATTTCTTTGTAATAGAAATTATTTTTTCATAACTATTGCGTAACTTTCAACCCAGAAATTAGCCCAACCTTTATGTTAATTCGGCTTTCTACATAAAATTTTTCATTTTTTTTTTGTAAAACAAAATAATGCCATCACATACAGCACAGCTTTATTGATGAATGTTTGTTTATAGTTTTGTATCCCGGGTGAAGTCAGGTCTCAGCTATACGTAAGGTGCCATCTAGGAGTAATATTGTAAAACATTTGAATACCGCAGGGATACATGGAAAATATAAGAAATGGTACTCCGATAAGTTCAATGTAAACATAATATCACATGTTGAAAGCTTTTATATAGTTATGTGAATTTATTTTATTGTATTTTATTCTTGCAGGTTCAAAGTGAATAACAAACCACTGCATCCTGAAATAGCAACATGGTATGTACAGTGTTTTTATGTGGTGCATTTTAATTAACTGTAGTTGGCTGCACTATTGACAGAGGAGTGCGTCTTGACAAAATGTAGAGTTTAAGATACTATGGCGAGACACAATGTGTTAGCAGACGACGCAAGATGTATTGTATGCTGGTAGTGATTACATAATGTGTTTTCTTACCTTTATATAATTATATGCAACAAAATATACGTGAAAATGAGTGCTCCGGTGGTTAAGCAATTTTTGAAAAAAGGTTGTAGAATGGTTTTCCAGGACACATTTGCGTTATTCGGTGGAAACCTGTCATCATGTTCTTTATGGAATTCCCAGGTTCAATTGAAATGTAGCAAGAAAGATGATTTAGGACAGTCAACGATAATTCTGCAAGACGGTTCTGATATTCAGGAGTTGCCTGTTATAGTTAGAAAAGTGAAAGATGTTGGCATAATTTCAGCTTATGAATGCAAAACTTCTCTCAAAGATAAGGACAACTGTGAAGCAATTTCTTTTAAGAGTGTCAAAGAGGATAGAGAATTAGATGCAGAAACACATGAAATCATCGAAGGGTTTAATAGATGTTTCACAGCCAAGGGAGTATTCTTGCTACTTGATACAATTCCTGAGGATGAAGTAACTCCTTGTGTGGCTTTGCATGCATTAAAGAAAATTGTGGAGCTGGAAAATAATCAAGAATACCGCAATGTTGCTACTAGGAGTAATGAAGATGTACCAGAAAATTTTACAAGGACAGCAATTTTCAATCAACTAATAGATAAAATTATTAGTGGTCCTGATTCTGAAGTGGTTCTAGATTGTTTGAAAATAGTCAGCAGGGATATGTTTGGTGGAAGTGTTGCTATATACAGGGATAAACTTTGTAATGAAGTTCTTATTAGGGTGACGGATGGTAAATATAATATTCAGCAAGTGTGTGAGATTGTACGCATAATATCATCCTTCATGCATCTAAAGAAATGTGTTGAGACAGTTGATAAACTGTGGGTTGGCGTGGTAGACAAAGGAAGAGAAATAAATGAAAAGAATATAGTAGAAGTATTTAGAATTTTAACTTTCTTCAAACAAAGTCAAAAATTAGTGTTCAATATACTAGAAAAGAGAATTAAGGTAATATGGTGGAGATTATCAGGTAATGATGTAGCGGAGATTCTTTCTATATTATTTGAAGTAAAAATATCCTCTCCACGTACACTCAGCATACTTGCACACTGGACCAACACAAATATACATACAGTCAGTGAAGATGATTTACTGGAAATAGTAACTGGCTTTTGTGCACATGATTATGCAGACAAAGAAATAACTAAAGCTCTGGAGCGCTATGTAAAGGCAAAATCACACAAAGTAAAAAACTCGTCAGTCTTAGCAGCTGTCATGGACTACTGTGCAAGGTTTCGCATTTGCTCCAAAGTAATCTTCAGCAAATGTGAGGAATATTTTATACAGCATGCATCCAAGCTATCTTCTGTTTCTATAAAAGCTTTATTTGTACCATTTGGACTCTTGGATTATCAACCATTGGATGGTGTAAAGTTTTGGCAGACTGTTGAAAATGTCCTGGAGAGTAAATTTGTCCAGTTTCGTCCAGATGATGCAATTGACATAATGCTAGCATGTGTATATTTGGAAAAATATCCTCTCAACTTTGTCAGAAAAATTTTTAATCCATATTTTTTGGATCGCTTGCACTCATTTAGTGATGTGAATCTGTTAAGACAAATGCGCATGAAACTAAAACTGTTTGATACTGCAATGACGCTTGAATGTCAACAGTACAGAGGTCCAATGCTGCCTAAGGATCATACAGCAAAGGCATTGTGGCAGGATGGGCGCATTAGACGCATGGCCCATTATATTGTTGATCCCCTTTCAAATATAATTGGTGGGGTGGATCGTGTAACCACCTCTGTCATGCTTCCTCAGCTACCAACCATAGAACTGTATATTGTTGACATAATGTTACACCCAGATGGTATGGGCAAGTCGCTTATACGAATGAACTTTGGACGGGATCCCAATGTTTATGTGGCATTACTTATTCATGTACCTGAGCACTATTGTTTATATGAGGATCGTCTTATAGGACCTCAGGTAATGAGAAAGAGACATTTTAGAAAACTGGGTATGAAAGTGGTTGATTTGAAATATGATGTGCTAACAAGATTAAAGGTTCATCCAAAGGCTCTTTACAAATACCTGGAAGAGTGTATGCAGCAAGCAGAAGATGCCCTCTAACATAGTACTTGTCAATGTAAATGTAATGCCGTGTAAGTTATGTACACTTTCATTATCAAAGCTAAATGTAAAAGAAAAGCATTGAGGTGATCATGGTTAAACTTACTTTAAAAATATGTTTAAAAGAAACCAAATGCAAAAGGTCAGCTCTATGCTTTTTCATATAATTATACCAGGGTTATCCTGTAGAATAGCAGTCTCTCCTCATCTATTGCATGGCCTAGCTCCCTCTATTATCTGTAATTGCTGCTAAGCATGGATGTTGCCAATGGTGGAACTGTGAAATACGTTGAAGCCTGTGAATACCGCCAGTGATAGGAAATATGAACAACGGAAAAGTGCTATGTGTTAGTTCATGTTCTTATTATTTTATTACTTTGTAATCGTTAAGTGACATTAGTTTTTCTTTTTTCTATCTTTCCCTGATTCCCCTCCCCTTATGTAGGACTTACAAGCCTGTGCACAGAGTCAGATGCCTGTCAGGGAGCGGACAAACAGAGTGAAGATCTGGAAGCAGGTGGTCAGCCTAGCACCGGTATGATAGTGAGGAAGAGGATGGTATGAAATGCAGGCGAAATGGATGAAGGGAAAGGTGATGATGGAGCAATTGGAATGAGTGGCAGGGGAAACGGGAGAACCCTGAGAAAACACGCCCAGATGTTGCTTTGTCCACCATGAATACCACATGCGGGTCTCTGGGATTGAGCCCAAGCCACCTAGGTGGTAGGCAAATGGTCTAACCTCTTGGTTATGGTGCTGCCACGTGACATTAGATCCATAGAACCATAGTTTGAAAAGAAGAAGAAATAGCTCCTTATGCATTCTAACATCACCACTTTCATGATGCAGTGTTGGTATTTTCAGTGTGTTCATGTTTCTTCAGTTGGCAACGCTCCAGGCACACAGGCCATGCCCTCTGTGTCTCTAGTAGAAGACAGTATTTAGTATGATTGCATCTGCTATTCTACAGGATAATCTTATACCAAGGGGTGCATTTATTTTTGGACTTTCATGCCAATTCTGTACTTATTGTGACATGTTATCTATTTGACGTATGGTACACAGGCAGGAAAAGAAGATGCCCTTTAAGTTTCTACCCAAAAAATATGTATCAACCTTGGTTAGATTAATAATGTAATGGAGCTTTCTGACCTTAATATATAATGTTCATAATAAAAGTCGCTTTGAAAGACGTGTAGCACCATACCTTTGCCTGTTCAGTAACATATAGTTTAATGGTGACATCATCCATATAGGATGGCTGTGAATGTAGAAACTTAAATGGATATCCCATGCTCCTTTATCACTTTTAGTGCTATTTGTACCACTGTCATAAGTCAAGAGCTTAAAATTTAAACCTTGCCTACAAAAGTCTGAAAATAAATTAACACCTGGTGCAGTTATATGATAATACAAGTCACATTGGACAGACAGCCTTATCAGTTGGCACAACGATTTGTAGAGAATGTGTACATATTTTACTCCTGATTGGGACAAAGCTTCTGGTTGTGCCACTTTGTCTTGTTCATGGCTGTAATATTCATGTTTCAGTTTTGTGGTGTTAAAATTGACCTCTAAATTTCTGAATGTTATTCTGTCTTGTGAAAACCTAAAATCACTTAAATTTATGTGCTGGCTGTCTTCTAATTAAAAATTTTAATTCTAATTATAAATAACTCTTAGCCTTTTCAATATTTATATGATTTGCACATTTCAGTTCTAACGGTAGATGTGCATTTTGTTTCATTTAGGAGAGTACAGTAGATGCAGTTCATTTAAATTTCTGTTCACATGGAGATAAGATTCAGGGTTTTATAATGCACTATGCAAAGGAAGTTTTGATCAGTTTTAACTTAAGTTTTCACTGGATTCTTGATGGTAGTGCATCACATAATGCTGTGACAGATCCTTAGTGTATGGTTAGTTTCTTACTTAGCAGAGTGGCAATGCATAACTACAAGGCAGGAGCGTCAAAGATGTCTTATCTGCCTCTTCAGTCATTGAAATTCTAGGTCTTCTTCTGCTGTTAGTCATCTGAAATCTTCCAAGAGATCTCCGGTCGCAGAAGACAAATCTGGTCTTGCAAGTTGAAAGTTCCCATACGCTTTAGGTATACTTCCTCTCTTGAGGTTCGATCTTTTCTTTTCAGTAATATAACAGCTTCATGTTTCATTGCTTGAAAATAATAAACATCTTTGTTATCCTTTCATTTCATACACAACATATTCATTGCAGACCATGATTTATATTTGCCATGTTTCACTTTATTGTGACGTATGTTGTATATTTGGTCTCATGGTGCCAATAACATTAGTTTTTCTATTCATTAGTCTTCTAAGGAGAGAGATGAAGATTATTTGAATGCCACCTTATAGTTAAAAGTTTTATTGGCCAGTGTACACTTGTGAGTTGTGCTCATTATGTGATTTAAACACCATTACCAACTTAAGCTTATATGATTCAGTAGGTTAATACTTCTCTTCAGAATGCCTATGTCTGACAAGCAAATGTGAAGCTGAATTTGTGATTACATTATCAACTTTTTGTTTGAAAGTGTGTAGAGAATAATCAAACAAGTATTTTACATTCTGACCCATTTTTAAGTTTAGTTAGTTGTTATTTAGCATTCTCTGACACATATAAAGTTGCATAGAAAGGAAAGAGTAATTTACTGAATTCTGACAGATATATAATGTTTTCAGTCGAATGATCAAAACGGAGTTAGAGCTGGAGGTGATGCGCTACGTGAACAAGATTTCCTCTGATGCTCACATTCAAGTGATGAGGACTATTCACAGTGGAATGAAGGAATATCAGTGCGAAGCCACTTTCTTGAACTATGTCTATCTTGTGGGTGGCTGTCGTCATGCGTCTTACACATGCATCTGCTGCAGTGGCTATAATGGAGCTATTCTTCACTATGGGCATGCTGCAGCTCCAAATGATAAGTCTGTTAAGGATGGTGATATGTGGTAAGTAACTGTAGAGTTGTCCGTTAGTTTGTAACACTACATAAGTTTTATGTGAAAGTTATTTTCAAACATTTACGTACATAAATTGAGAATTTTGTTACTCTATCTTCACTTTGTGCACCAAAACGTACTGGAACATGTTTTAGAGACTGGTGAAAACATAGTGACAAAAATCTATTTGTGCATGTAAGTACAAAAAGAATAGTTCTCTCTGGTTTAGAATCCATTCTGCCACATCCTATATACTTTATTTTCTGTATCAATAACTAGCAGAGGAAGTATTGCATACCACACAGACATTTGAATTTTCATCAGAAATACATGTTTTGAAGGCCCCCCACCTGCCCAGAATTAAATAAAAAACATCTTTAGAAAAAGCTTCATTGTATGGGAACAGCATAATTCAACCTAAATACCAAAGATAGTATTTTGTATCCTCCAAAGATGCAACGTGAAGATTTGTAAGAAAATTTGCTCACCTCAAACTGTACTTTACACGGAAAATTCTTTGAAAGTTTTTATTTTCCTAAAATAGCTCTAAAGATTTTGATTAAAATACCATATCTGTAAGTGGTTATAAAAAATATTATCTGAAGTTCATAGAAAATTTATCTGATGTGTCTTGATAGATTTATTGCACATTTATGTTCCCACATATACTACACAGTTTCATTAAAATCACCGCACTTGACTTCCCAATTTGGGGCTACTTAAAAAGAATTCACCTTCAGCTATTTTGTTAAAAACTACCATATGACAAAATAAACATATATGTATCTTGATTTTTTTGGGAGTAGCCTTTTAAGCCCTAATTTTCTGTAACAGTAAACTATAAGGGATAGGCAAAAATGAAAATGTAGACCTCTTTGAAACAATTATTTCAAACAACTGATGCCGTTTTTAATGCAATTAATGGAATGGGCTGTGCTATGAGACTCGTTTTCTATCTACAAGGTCGTGGTAATGGATGGAATGCATATATCAATGTTTCTTTATCACAATGTATTTATTTATTAACACTTCGATACTTTACACTCTCAGCACCATATTAAATACTTAAAAACCTTTACACTTTTTTAATTTAGTAGACTTTATGCTGGATAAAAGTTTGGTGAAAGTTCCATGTTCACATGCTACCAAAACACGTCTTATCACCTTGAACATATAGACGCTAGTAAACTATTTCTTGGCATCCTTTTTGACACGACACACCGCCATTTTCATCTTCATCCGCGGTATTCATCCGCGCAAATAGTTCTTTCTTGTTAGGGAAGTGATCCCAATTATCGTCTCCTATCTTTATTATGGAACACAAACAATTCTAATATTTATACACTTTTAACAAACATTTACATGAACGATTTTCTATTGGGGTCTTCTAATATTCTGTCTCATATGCCCCTTGTTATGTTTTTCAAGTTGTCACCTATATTTACAATCTTGAAACACAATACAATACTTCTCCTTACTCCTCTGATGCAATCACTTTGTACAATATTTTTTTCTTTTCTTTACAGTCTTCTTCGCTGTTTGTCTTTGTCTTTTGTTTTGGCATGATACAGCATGTCTTTATAAATTTCACATATTCAATTACTACACAATATATGTTCAGTTGTTATTCATCACATATTCAGTTATTATACAATACATATTCAGTTATTGTACCACATATGTTCAGTTATTATACAACATATCCAGTTATTATACAATACATATTCAGTTATTGTACAATATATCCAGTTATCATACCACATATGTTCTGTTATTATACAATACATATTCAGTTATTATACAATACATATTCAGTTATTGTACAACACATTCAGTTATTACACAACATATCCAGTTATTATACAATACATATTCAGTTATTGTACAACACATTCAGTTATTACACAACATATCCAGTTATTGTACATTTGACATTGACACAAATATAATTTAAGTGTATCATGGTTTATTATGTGGTTTTTGACTTGTATTCTTTCTTGTTATGAGGAGAGAAAAACAGGATACAAATTTTGAGCTAATGATTATGATCATGTTTATGGCAATATTTTATTCAGTTCTTTGCCTTCTTTGTCTTGTAAGTTTATTATGTATAGGCAGGTTATTGAGTCGGTTCTTAAACTCTGTTGTTACTAATGGTACCATTTTTCTTAATTGGGTTATTATTCATTATTATTTGGTTCAATATTTCTTCGAGCTTAGCATTGGCTATATCCATCTTAATTCATGGGCATTGCTTTTCTGATTATGGTTTTTCTTACTTCATAATTGCCACCTCTTTGTCTCTTATTTCTATAAGAGAAAACTTCTATACTTATAATTATTCTGCAATTGTATTATTTTTCTTCTCAATTCACCCTCGACATCTTTGTGTCGAAATATTATATCTTTGTCATCATAATTGATTCCTTTTTATTTTTGTCCCTGACATCCTTATGTCAAAAACACATTACTTTCCGTCGCTATAATTCATTTCTTTGATGACAATCGGTGTCCTCATCTGTCTTTGTTGACAATGCTCTTTGTGGTCGATATAGCCAATGACTATGTTGGTTTTCTTTCTTGTTGTAATTTCTAATCTGAACATAATTTTCTATAAGTAACCCATTAAAAATTGTTATTTTCCATCATCTCTACTATTCTTGCCTTACATATTTGTTGGCAAAGACTATTTGGTCCTTTCTTTGTATGGCTTTAATTTATTTTTATGGTGTCTTCCTACCAACTTGCCATTTGTATTCTGTAGCTCATACGTGTGGTCACCCAGCTGTTTTGTTATGACCAGTGTGTAGCCATCACGGTGTCGATGTCAAATGTCAACTGCTTAGGGTTTGTGTTGTTGGTCATCCAGTCAGTTGGGACGGACTTAGTTGTAATTTCCCTGAGTGTTGGTGGTGGTTGTTTCTGTATTCTGTGCAGCATCTGCCCTATTTGGCACGTTTTCATCTACTTCCTGTTGTCTTATGTCGCCAGTGTACCATTGGTCTCTGCCCCTTTGGTGTGAACCCCTATTGTATGACGACCTTTGGCTGTTTAAGTATTCCCTACAGAATCGTATGTGATTCACTTGATGGGTACGGTCTCCTGGTCTCCCCCGATCATATCTATGCGTTCTGTATCTCGATTCACCCCTTGGTATTGTGTCGTGGTACCGCTGTCTTGTGTTCTCCATCCTCTCGCCATGATTGTGTGGTTGTGGAAAATGGTGTGCCCCTCTCCCCCTTTCATGGGTGCTCCTAGTATTTCTATCGTCTCCCTCACTCTGGTTGTTCGTAGCCGTGCTCCGGTTTAAGATGGGTGAGTTTGGGTGACCGTTCCTATGTCTATGCTCATTAGGCCGACCATTTTGTGTTTCGAAGGCTGTCAGCAATTCTATCATATCTGCAAAATCTACTGGCCTCGCAACAATTAACCCTGTTCTCACTGTGTCTGGGAAATGTCTTGTTATGCTGGTAATTAGCTCTGCTTCGAACAAGTTAGGGTCTAATAGCTTTCCTTTGTTGGCTACTTTCATAAAATAATCGACTAGCGATAACCCTTTGGTTGGATCATATCTACCTGTCGCTAGCTCTACCCTAGTTTGGTTTTGCTTAGCTGGGCCCCAATACCTTGATAGGAATAAATTTCTGAATGAACTATACGACTCATGACCAGCTAGTGTTAACCTGAGCCATTCTAATGCCTTGTTTTTTAAGCTTTTCTTGACTATCATCATCCTAAGCTCATTTGGTATCCTTTTCACTTTAAAATACTCTTCCATCTCTTTAACAAAGAGTTTTGGATCGTCTCCCTTCTCCTCGTCAAATGTAGGTGGTGTGATTTCATGTAATATGCTGTTGGTGTAACATGTGTTATGTGTTGTGTCATTGTTTGGTTGTGAACCTCTTTCTCTGTGTGGTGAGTCAACATTTTGTACATTATTCAAATAACTCTCATCTTGTACATTACTTACATCTAAATCATCTTGCCTTTGTAGTGCATTCACAACATCATTTACATTAGCCAAACTTTCTTTCCCTTTTTTCATTTCTTCACAAATTGATTTTAAATCATTCTTTATTTCTAAGTGACTTTGTTTCATATCATTTATAGCATCCTGTTGCGAATGCACCACATCAGTCATCGTCTTAATTTTAGGAATTACAATTTGTTCTACAGTTTCATTAATAATGTCTTTCTTTACTACCTCAATCTCTTTCCTTAATTCCTCAGTTATTTCTGCTTTTACATTTGTAATCTTACAGTCTACACTTGTATTACATTCTGTTATTTCATCTCTACATCTAGCAATTTCTCCTTCTAACACAATCTTATTTCCTCTCATTTCTGATTCTATTTTTCCCATCCTATCTCCTACGATTTCTATCCTAGCTTCTAAGACTTCCTTTGTCTCATTTAAGTTTTTATGTACTAATTTCAAATTATTTTCCATTACTTTCATATTTTCTTTACACTCCTGTCTTCCTAATTCTATCTTCTGTTCTAAGTTCTGTCTTCCTAATTTCATTTTCTGTTCTAAGTTCTGTCTCACTTCCTCCATTTTATGACCTATTTCTTCCTTATTCTGTTCCAGTTTCTGACCTATACTCTGACCTAAACTTTGTTCTATGTCCTGCTTTAATTCTACCTTATTTTGTTCCATTTTCTGACCTAAACTTTGTTCTATGTCCTGTTTTAATTCTACCTTATTTTGTTCCATTTTCTGACCTAAACTTTGTTCTATGTTCTGTCTTAATTCTGCGTTATTTTGTTCCATTTTCTGACCTAATTCTACCTTGTTTTGTTCCATTTTCTGTTCTAGTCTTTCAAACATGATCATTAATAACCTTTGGTCTTTTCCTATTTCAACTTGTTCCTCACTTTCTGGTTCTACCTGATAACTAGGTCTATCTGCCCCTTCCCCCACTCCTGTTTCTATCTCTTTTCGCGACATTTTAATTTCTTTATTCAATTCACTTAGGGTTAAAAGTCCCACTACTTTGCCGCTTCTCAGTAACATAAAAATGAAAATAAACTGTATGTGAAAACAAAAATTTTTGATCCTACTTTTTTTTCCGTTGCTTCGTCCAATTATGTACGTCTCCTGGGCAGTTGGCTTCGCTAGATGATCGCCGGTGTTTTCCCGCGTTGATTATCCGTGCATCGGTGTCCTGATGTATCGTTGATTATCCGTTCATCAGTGTTCTGTTGGCGATATCAAACGATGGTCTAATGGTGTCTTCTTTCCTTTTGACGCGATGATATGGCGTCACTTGATGTTTATCGTGATTTCAATTCCCGTAATTTGCATTCCATCCTAAATTCAAGTTCCACATTGGGTAAGCCATTTTGATGCCGTTTTTAATGCAATTAATGGAATGGGCTGTGCTATGAGACTCGTTTTCTATCTACAAGGTCGTGGTAACGGATGGAATGCATATATCAATGTTTCTTTATCACAATGTATTTATTTATTAACACTTCGATACTTTACACTCTCAGCACCATATTAAATACTTAAAAACCTTTACACTTTTTTAATTTAGTAGACTTTATGCTGGATAAAAGTTTGGTGAAAGTTCCATGTTCACATGCTACCAAAACACGTCTTATCACCTTGAACATATAGACGCTAGTAAACTATTTCTTGGCGTCCTTTTTGACACGACACACCGCCATTTTCATCTTCATCCGCGGTATTCATCCGCGCAAATAGTTCTTTCTTGTTAGGGAAGTGATCCCAATTATTGTCTCCTATCTTTATTATGGAACACAAACAATTCTAATATTTATACACTTTTAACAAACATTTACATGAACGATTTTCTATTGGGGTCTTCTAATATTCTGTCTCACAACTTTTTTGTGGTATCATCCATTTCCAAGATATCTGTTGATAATTTGAATTATTCAGTACTTTTGTTTTTTAAGATGCTGTTACTGTTCTGTTGTTTCTCACAATGTCATGGAAACACCATGAAATTTTAAGACCAGCATATACAGACTCACGTTTAAACACCTGACTACTGATTCACTTTTTATCTATAACAAATGTGTAATGAAACTATACAGTAACAGCAATCACAGCACATCAGAGCAATCATCACATATTCACTCAAAGAACAGCGCTTTTCATTGCAACAAATATATTCACTAGCTCACTCACTTATTAACTTTCTAAGTCTCTCTTGCGAGAATTCTTGCTTATATAACAGCTGATTAGTGTTCTGGAATGTTCTAGAAGAAAACTTCAAGAAGTTTCTGGTTATATGACAATAAGTCTTCTGGTGTTTACACTGGACGAAAGCACTGCACATCTCGATTTATCTCTTCAATTGTCCAGTGCCAATCTCCCAACAATTTTGAGCCATAGCTGCTGCATCATAATAACAAAGTATGTACAGAGGTATTTTTTAGAGGTGGCGCATGACCTTGCTCGGATGTGCGCGAGTGACATCACGCCAAGCGATGGTGGGGGTAAGTTTCCACCAGCAACCTGCTGGCTAGTGGGTTAGAACTCGAAGAGATACTAACCAGACACCCCTTTTATCTTGCAATAGACAAGTGGACTCGACCATGAACTACTGTGCAACATTACGTCACACACCACCTCTAAAAAATACCTCTGTAATTCATGAGAAGAGCATTAGAAAGACTGCTGTTGCCTCATGAGGATTTCTTTCACCTTGATCTCTCTCATTTTGTTCTCAGTCAGTGAAGATTCATCTCGCTATTATGATATTACCAACATTTGACAGAAAATTTATCCCAGTTTTTGCAGAACCTTTATGAATAAATAAACTCTGGAATAGCCAGCACAAATTTTGTAGGGAACAGTATAAGACTTTGTGCTTGTTTCTTTGAGTAAGTCCAGTTTGCTCCAAAATTTTAACTAGTTTCCTTCTGTAAGACTTAGCTTTCACGGCGAGCGTAATTAATCAAGGTTTCATGGGTGATCAGCTGTGTCAGATTTATAAACATTGAGCTTTTGGCCATTGTAGACTCCATGACCTTCATCAGAATCAAAGGACTGAGAGAACGACTGTGCTCTGCTCTCCATATATATACTACTGTTAGATGGGAGGGGGTTGTGCTGCCCTGGCCAATGAGTGGGTGACGATTTGTGATTGTTTCCTTCTATTTTTAAGCAGCTGGATTATTTTCATTTCTGTGACCAGCTGCTGTTGTATTTCCAGTTCACAAGACATATGAGGGAAAACCCCAGAATAAACCTTATTGAGATTACTCGTTGTTGTTGTAGTGTTTAATGCCCGCTTTTAATACTACGGCACCGCAGGCAGTGACACTGATGATACATGGAATGAAGATGGAGCACTGGTGGAATGAGATGGCAGGGGAAACCGGAGCACCCGGAGAAAACCTGCCCTGACGCCGCTTCGTCCATAACGAATACCATATGCGGGTCCCTGGGATCGAACCCAGGCTGCCTAGGTGGTAGGCGAGCGTGCTAACTGCTCGGCCACGGCGCCGCCAGAGATTACTCATCCAACCAAGATTGTTAATCTAGGTTTCTTCTTGTATCAGTCTGGATTGAAAGAGTGTGGCTGTGATTTGTGTTCCAGTATTAGTGAAACATTAGGAAGTTCAGAGCCTAATTGTTTAATGCAAAGTTTTTCTTAGTTACCTACTATCTGAAATGGTATTGTCAACAAAAACCTTATTCATAGTGAGAGAAAACCAGAAACAACAACAAAGAAAAAAATATGAACAAACTGCAATAATCAGTATATATACAGACACATACATCCAACAAAAGTGAAATAGTCCCAAATCACCACCACAAATAACCACACTTCACCTTTCCGCACTCCAGCTGAGCTCTCCACACTTTGTTATAAGCCATACCTTTTTGGCGACCAGCCCCAGAGAGCATAGTGTCTTTAGCTCTACATCACTACTGTGCTTTTCAAATGGGAAGCAGTTTGTCCTTGAGCACCTCCAGACCGGCAACCAATCGGTGTCCTGCTGTGTTGTCATATTGCTTTCCCCTTAACTGGGGTTTGATGCGTGTGAAGAGGTAGACTTGCATGAATTAGGACAGTGTGCAAGAGAGATGGAAATATGAAAAGATTGGGGGTACTGAGCCTGCAACGCTGTGCCCATAAATGTATCTCATTGGCTGCAGATCAGAACTCTTCCCATTTGAAAAGCACAGTAGGAGCACCATTCTATAGCTGTTCTACATGTCAGCAGTACAAAGAGAGAAAATTGCCCTTGAAAACTAGCTGATGATGATTGGAATTAGAACATTACTGTATAATAAGGAAATAATGAAGCTATTAACAGTGAAGCAACAAGAATCTAAAGTAAGAACAAATTAGAAACTAAAAGCTTCACTTATCTTAGTAATATTGCAAGACTTTATGCAGCAAGCACGTTTCAAGTTGACTCCAACTCATTCTCAAAGCTATACAAACGAAGTTAACATAGCTACTGATGCTCATTTTAATCACCAATCTTCGAAAACAAAAACCTATAAATACAATCTATTGGAGGTATTTCAAAATTCATAATACAGTTCCTGTTTTTTCTACCCTCAAAAAAATAAAAGATAATTGTATTTTTAAAAAGTTTACTTACCATCCGTGGGCCAATAAATAATTTACAAAACCTTTTTAATAATATGGAATAAATTTGGTCCCTCAAAATAAATTTAATATACAAAATTTACTAAATTTTCTAAAAAGGATAAAATTCCAAATTATAAAAAAATCTGCCATTTATCAATTTAGTTGCTTGGATTGTGATAGGGTTTATATTGGTAAAACTAAATGTCATTTAGAAACCAGAATAAAAGAGCATTTTAGAAATATTAAATATAAACAAACTGATAAATCAGCTGTGGCAGATCATTTTTGGTCAGAATTTAATCATGAAATTAGTTGAGGTTAAATTATTAAAACAATTGAGTGGACCTGTAGATTTAAAGGTTTGGGAAAAGATATTTATTTTAAAAAACAGGAACCGTATTATTTTTTTTGAAATACCTCCAATAGATTGTATTTATAGGTTTTTATTTTCAGAGATTGGTGATTAAAATATGCATCAGTAGCTATGGTAACTTTGTATAGCTTTGAGATTGAGTTGGAGTCAACTTGAAACGTGTTAGCTGCATAAGACCTTGCAATATTACTAAGATAAGTGAAGCTTTTAGTTTCTAATTTGTTCTTACTTTACATTACTGTATGATAATGGTCAATAATAATGGTGGCGGCGGCGGCAGTGCTGGTACAGCAATGTCGACGATGATAATAATGGTTATGATAACCCCAGCTTTAGGTAATTATTATTTATTTATGCCAACAAACTTACTGTTGGTGTTTTTAAACACACAAGCTGTGTGTGGGCAAAGTTTGAGATGTAGAACTGGAACTTAAAAATTCAATGCCACAAGTGGGATTTGAACCACAGACCTTCCGCTTACCGAGCAGCTGCTCTACCACTGAGCTATTATGACAAACTGCCAGAATGGCATTAAATTCTCAAACCAGTTCGTATTTCTCCTGGTAAACCACAAAGGCAGTCTCACATCAGAGACAAATTACCCCAATG
This sequence comes from Tenodera sinensis, assembly GCA_030765045.1. Lineage (NCBI taxonomy): Eukaryota > Metazoa > Arthropoda > Insecta > Mantodea > Mantidae > Tenodera > Tenodera sinensis. The sequence goes on from CM060963.1 coordinate 93,086,383, forward strand.
GTGACTTACTATTGTAAGTACTTTATATCCCAGGATTAAACAACCTTCAGATGGTAATTATTATTTATTTATGCCAACAAACTTACTGTTGGTGTTTTTAAACACACAAGCCGTGTGTGGGCAAAGTTTGAGAGGCAGAACTGGAACTTAAAAATTCAATGCCACAACTGGGATTTGAACCACAGACCTTCCGCTTACCGGGCGGCTGCTCTACCACTGAGCTGTTGTGACAAACTGCCAGAATGGCATTAAATTGTCAAACCAGTTCGTATTTCTCCTGGTAAACCACAAAGGCAGTCTCACATCAGAGACAAATTACCCCAATGGTGACTTACTATTGTAAGTACTTTATATACCAGGATTAAATAACCAGGAGAAATAAGAACTGGTAAGCGGAAGGTCTGTGGTTCAAATCCCAGTTGTGGCATTGAATTTTTAAGTTCCAGTTCTACCTCCCAGCTTTAGGTATTTATTTTAGGGCTAAGCTCCAGAAGTCCTAAAGGACATGATGCATTTGTGTCTACATTATGATGTTCAGATACAAAGAACCCCCAGGTTGGGTACATCCTATTGTTTGCACTTTGAAATGTGAATTTTTCAATATATTTTAGGTATTTCTTTCAGGTCTACCATGGAAACCCAGTTATTGTCCGGTTGATAATGGAGGAAAGTTAGCCTCGCAGGGTTGCCAACATTTAAAAGTAAAATTATCGTACCAGCCACTCAAAATTATAGATTTGGATTCAAAATTATCGTACATCATAAAGCAAACGCTACAACAATAAAAATATCAGTATAATGCTTATGAAAATATAAGAGTAGTGATGTTTATTATATCCACTTACAAGATTGATGACCTCAACAAATATTACAACTTTAGCACTTATGTTTCTCGTACTATTCATCTGAAAGTTCGGCTTCCTCAACCGATGCAGCATTGTACAAATTTGTTGTTGAGATAAACCTTAACATCTTCTCGGTGACTTGCAGATTTTCAGATCTACCACGTTCTTTCATAAGTGGAGACGACAAAATGAGTTCATTTACCGTATCTAGTGCCAATCTGTTTCTAAATTTGGTTTTTATTAAACCCAGTTTAGAAAAAAAAACTCTTTCATAAGAAGTGCTTCTGTAGGACAAGGAAACCACTGATAATGCAAACTCCCCCAGTTCTTTGAAATCAGTATTTCCACCAAGGTGACATACGTTTAATAGCACTCCAGAAACTGTCAGGTTCAGGCATGTTCTTTATTTCACACGAAATAGCACGTATTCCGAGTTTTCTACATTGATCGTCAATTTTCTGAAGAGTGCCTTCTTCTTTGAGATTACCAGATCTGGGCACACTGGCAATAAGAAGATAAAGGGTAGCAGGCTTAGTAGCTATGGGGTGGAGACAGACAATGAGGACAAAAGTGGTGTTATTTGTAATTAGTTTCACTTCGCTGGAGTGACAAACCAGTGAATGTGACATTTCGCCGATATCGAACTATCATATATTCAAATTATCGTACACCCCCATAATTATCGTACAGGTTGACAACCATCGTACAAACATTAAAATTATCATATGCCCCCATAATTATTGTACGAATTGGCAACCCTGTAGCCTCGTAACTAATTTTCCGCTTTCCGGAAAATTATAAATATAAGTGCTGGTTAGTGTTATTATTTGACTCACCTTTTAAATTAAATTGATTATAACAACACTGTTTTCAAACTTCTATGAAAGGAAGATAACTGAATCACCTGTTTTACCATTCAACAAAATTTGAAATGTACATAATTTTGCAGCTTGTTTGACATGGGAGCTAACTACTGTGGTTACGCATCTGATATTACTTGCTCATTCCCAGTCAATGGAAAGTTCAGTGAAGATCAGGCAATTATCTACAATGCTGTGCTCAAGGCTAACCTTGCTGTGATGAATACTGCCAAGCCAGGTGAGAACAATAAATGAGTGTATGTAAAACAAAACAAAGAAATCTGGAGTGGTAAATAATCTTTTCCAGAGTAAAAGTATTTAATCCTTGATATATTTTAAAGAAATATCTTATGCACCATTTTTGTATTTCAAACAGATTATGAGAGTAGGAAAAAGATTTTTCTTCTTTTATGAAGTTTATTCTTTAAGACGGATGATTAAACAAATGGAGAGAATGCCAGAGTGAACTATGGTCTATAAGAACTGAAGCAATATGTAATAATCGTCTAAAGGACTAAAGGAAGACTAATGGCAACCTCAACAAAGTAACTGGGCAGAAACAGCATTTGAAGCTAGGACTGCATAATTGGAGACTAATGTTGGGTTGCAAGAATGCACTTAGAGATTTCTTCAGCACTAAAGCATTCATTTACCTCTGAAATGAGTTGCAAGACTGATCTATGTTGCTATTCAATTGAATATCGTTAAAGATCGAGTCTCGGATCTATAAATAGAGAATGGCTGCCTATTGCTTTCATCGCATGGTTTCTCTTAATTTTTTCACATTGTGTTATCCTCAGATACAAATAAATACAAACTATTGCTTTATGCATTATTGTCGAGTGATGTGTGTTAGAATTATAGTTTTATGCCGGGAAGTGTTATATTTCTATTCTGTCCTTCACTATACAATCTTATCTGACAAAGAGATTATATTGGATCTGAGTGCATTTCGTTTAAGATTGTGTATGTTTCTGAAAACCCTTTTTCATCACAAAATACTTTTTATCAGTATTTTTAGCAGTGATGCATGTTTCCAATTTCAACAAGCTACCATACCTATGCAATAAAATGAGTTTATGTGATTCACTAATCATGTTTACATCACACCACCATAAGAACCGCCAGCATATTTTAGTGAATCCTGGGTAGGTGCAAAGTTATCCTGAGTTAGAAGTAGTAGTTTAAAAACATAATGTTGCCCCATTAAGTACCTATGCGATAAAATGAAGAGTTTACGTGATTCACTAATCATGTTTACATCACTCCACCATCAGAGCTGCCAGCATATTTTAGTGAATCCTGGGTAGGTGCAAAGTTATCCTGAGTTAGAAGTAGTGGTTTAAAAACATAATGTTGCCCCATTAAAGTTTTCGAAGCCTCCCACCATCCCTTTTAAGTGACTTCATTTTTTCAAGCATATACATATAACTGTAACCACCATATCCTGATGAATTGTCAGTTATGTGTATTACTACATGTTCTGCAATAAAGGAATGCAGCAATGTAATTCTGCATATTCGCAATAAACAATGTTGAGTGTTGACCATGATACTCAATTTAGATGGCTTTACTGCTTTATTGTAAGTACATATGTACATCTAACTACATATATATGTAAGTTTAACTACCATATCTTGAGGGTGAATTATTGTCAATTAAATGTATTACTACAAGTTGTGCAATAAATGGCTACAAAGTAATGCTGCATTTTCACGATATGAAGTGTTATAGCAAAATACAAAATCTTAACCTGCAGTTCTACCAAGACCGAGGAATTTTAGATGCAGTTCAGTACCTTTCAGGAATATGGCAACATAGAATTTACAGTTATATTAGGTTCTCCAAACAAACATTCATGGATATCTTGTACGTGGTGGCGTTGCAGAGTGAAAAACTGACTGCAAGAAGCATGTTGTTGTTAGCTAATGCTGGATTTCTGACAATGAAGTCATTAATCCTCTTGCTCTCCAATATTTTTCACTGATGATATTGAAGAGAGCAATAGCAGTAATCGTAACCGTTTTTTAGAGAGCACCATATTTTTATATTTTGGCGGTCACATCGCTCTCTCACAACCCCCAGAATGTCTGGAGGACCACACCTGTCAGTTTACGGGTCTCACCGACCTGACCGGGAGAATTATCAAAATAAATTCACCGACCATATCCTCTGATTACCAATCAGAGGACGTATTGCATGCCATGACAGGTCAGCATGTTAGGGGTTAAGATTTTATAGAGAAATGGAGAGGTTGGAAAAATAAAGACTCCCTAGCCCTCGGGAACCCTAATAGCATCGGGGTCGGAAGAGAACAAGAGATGACCAAGGTAAGGTCAGATAGAAAAGTTACAGTGAGGAGCAAAACACCAGTAAGTGGAAGTAATGTTCTGCTCAGCTTGGGTACCTTGTGGTCGCTATTCACATATCCCCTAGACGGAGACCCCTGAGTCTGAAGGTGCAGTATAGAGGTCAGTATTTTAAATGATTTTCCAAGAATTCCAATGATGTAATTAAAAATATACATTGTGCTAGAACCTTTGAAGTATGTTTTCTTATACAGCAATATAATCATGTAACTACAACAAACATGGCCATCTTCCTACTACAGTGCATGCACAATGGTCACTTCTAACCCAAAAGAGAAGCGCAATTTGTGTTATTAGCAATGTTTTTTTTTAAAAAAAAAAATACTGTGAAATGTATTAAACCACAGAAAATAGCCTGCAATGGAATGTGAATCGCCAGACATATATAATGAGGTGTTAATAAAGATTGAGGGTATTTGTATTCTCATTTTGAATATGGCTCTCATTCATTTCGGCAGCATAAATCGTTAAGAACGATGTTCAGCGCCAAAAACAATTTCATATGACATCGTCAGCTAATTTTGTTGCTAATAATGAGCAAATTAATTTGTCTACCGCAGCACCACAAGGCGACGTTTTTTCCTGGCTGCACCAGGTGGCACTGGCAAAACATTCCTCATCTCACTGATACTTGTGCACATTAGATCATATAATCGTATGGCATTGGCAATTGACAAGAAGCATGTAGGTACATACATGTGTCTATGTTATCACAAAATCAGCTATTGGTTATATGGAACCAACCATTTGTCGCCCTTTGTTATTATACAACAGGAGCTTTCAGAATGTGACAGATCATATTCATGTTTACAAATCTACAGTATCAAATAAAACATGTAAGTCCCAGCATTGTTGAGTAAGGTTAAAATACATAAATATGTCTCACGATCAAGGTAATTATTCATGAACTGTGAGACAAGGGTTCTATGATTTGTAATTTCTCCAATGTTATCGGTGCTTTAAACTACAGTTACACGAAAATTCAAAGGTGTGGTGAAATGTTCAGAAGCAGGAGAACTTACTTTACTACTAATTAATTACTTTTCTATTGAAGTCCAAGCAGACTGCATTCTGAGGACATAGCTCCACGTTGCTAACTTTCGTTCTTCAATTTGTAACTGCGTTTGTAACTTTATTTTATACTATTCTAAAGTAAGAACAAATTAGAAACTAAAAACTTCACTTATCTTAGTATTATTTGCTGACCCTGGGTTTCAAGCTGTGTCCAGCTTTGAGAATGAGCTGGACACAGCTTGAAACCCAGGGTCAGCAAATAATACTAAGATAAGTGAAGTTTTTAGTTTCTAATTTGTTCTTACTTTAGAAACTTGTTGCTTCACTGTTAATAGCTTCAATTTTTCCTTATTTAATTTATTTTATACTATTCTTATTTTCTGAAATTAATGTTGACAGTATGTTGTTCCTCAGAGGAAAGCTTACGCCTATTCCTTTGTTCTACTTTTTGGCTTGCAGAAAACATGAAATGACTTTGTCAACAAAATCAGAAGCGTAATCCTGGACATGTGGCACTTGTCTCTTTCAGTGACATCATACGTCTGACAAGATGGCTTTGTATGCTGACTACATCGGATTGCTGTTTCTTGTTAAAGAACAAAATAGTTAACCAATGGTAAAATGTCCATCTTGCAACTCCCTGAAGTTTAGAGACTTCCTTAGTTTACCCAGTCATTAACTAAGGAAGGGAGTAGCCATTTACAAGGGAGTTTTCTTGCAATCCAGCATAAGAGTGCTTCTAGCTCATGGTTAAAGCAATGTTTTCACACACATTGCACTCCAGCATTAACTTGATCATATAGTTCTCATCGTGTTTTTTATTTATTAATCAATTCTTCACTTTTAATTAATTTCGGCATTTATATATACCTAAGGGTAGTGTTGCATAATACAGGCTTCTTGATGCGCAATGTCGCTAAATAATGCCAACTTGACATGAAGAAATATGCTATTGTACAAAGAGGGTTGGCAACTATGAATCAGAGAGGAACATGGGTAATGGAATGGAAACAATCTAAAACTGAAACAATGGAATACAAGTGCAAACTATATAGTGGAATAGTGTAAATAAAGGAGACATAACAATAGCAAAAGTGTTGCAAAGTGAAGTTTTCCATTTTCCTCTTTCCCTTTAGCTGTTATTACTAATGGAAGTTCACATTTCAAATAACATAATCACCAGTCATTTGCAACAATTATTTTCAGTAAAATCCAATGCTTAAATCATACTGTTTGTCAATTATCGGTCACATGTAACTCTTATAAAACTTTGTATTTGTTTCATAAATGCACATTATGAAATATATTCATTTGTACAGGTTTATGTACTGTAGCTTATGCACAATTGCATAAGATTATGATTTCATAGTTATTTAAGGTTATCTGATTTATGTCTCCAAAACGCAACTTTGTATTTCTTTCATAAGTGTATATTTACAGAATATATTCCAATTTAAGCTTATCTACCGACTGTATAACTGCATGAGCTCATGATCTCATAGTTATTTCAACTCATACAGCTTGTCTCCAAAATGCAACTTTGTATTTCTTTCATAAAAGTATATTTACCAAATATATTTACATTTAAGGTTATATATCTACTGAACAACCGCATAAGCTTATGATCTCATAGTTATTTCAGGTATGAATTAAAGTGTTTGATTGTAATATGAAGGGATCCTCATTTATTTTGTAATTGTGGTGTTCATTATTACATTTGGGAGATCTTTTGGGTTGAATTGGGGAATATGTGTGTGAGTAAAATAGAGTTCTCCCCTACTAGTTGCTGAAACTCATTATTATGAATGAGAATAGAATTTCTTGCCTTCCTGGTATCTGTGTCACCTATATGCAAGCATTGCTGGAAGTTATCTCCATTCTCATTTTTGTGCATTCTCATCTATACAGTTCCAATGTCATTTAAACAATGTTTTACTACCGCTTGCCACTTTCATTTCTAATATGTTGGCGTCCTGTGTTAGGCAGTCCCTAAGGCTGTTTTCGGTAACATTATCTTAAGTGAGACCACCCTGTAGCATAGTGATTGTGCACTTAACTCTGGCTCTGGTGCCAGAGTTCTGGGTTTGATCTAAGGTAACATGGGAATATTTCCCTTATGGGAGGTCTGGTCCTCAGTGCACTCCATCTTGTAATGCCAAATGAATAGTTATCCTAATAGAAAGGCAGCATCCCTGAAAGGTCAAGCAATGACCTTACAGTTGGGGGACTCGGCACGTTGACATCTGCCATCCATTATCAAGTTTGGTTCTAAGGCTAGACTGTACATACAAACCGCTCTTTTTTACTGTTTTGTATGTGGAACTGTAAGAAATACCAATCCACAGTGGATCTGATTGAGGTATTTCCATAATTAACATTTGAATCTGCTTTATCTTTGGTCATCAGACTAAATGCTCTTAGGCATAGCCTCTCAAACATTGTTTAGCTCAGGTATCATGAATACTTCTCAGAAAGCTTGAAAGAAAATCATCCCTCCCATCGTTACTTGCACTAGCTGATAATAAACGCACAGGTAGGTAGCAAAACCAGTTTACAAGCACTGGCCTAGTTTGGACTTCCACACATGTTAGGGTGGCTGCATGTGTACATGAAGCAGAAGCTGCATTAGTATACAAAACATTCACCTCTTCAGGCTGCTGTGTGCAGATAATGTGTTCAGTAATTTTCAATTGTCTCCTTTACATTTCACCATAGATGACGTTATTGGACATTTTTATTTCACATATTTGAATCTACCATCATGTGAAATTTGTGCACTCTACCCCTAACAGCCTGTATATTTACAAAATTAATATATAGAACTTTCTTTGCTACAGGTGTATCGTGGGTGGATATGCACAAGTTGGCCAACAGGACAATGCTACAAGAGCTTAAAGACAAGGGACTTCTCAAGGGGAACATAGATGAGATGATGGAGGTATGAATTTTGTTGTGTGAATGTGAAGCATTGAATTAAAAAGATAAAAAAATGGGGAAAAAAAGACACATTATCCTCCTCCTCCCCCTTATCTAAGATTGGACCTAAGGCCCTCTCAGTTCTCGCTATCTCTTCATCTGTCTCATGTTTCGTTTGGCTAATTGATTGCATATTCTTCTGTTTGTTTAGGGTTTCTTTGTGATGTTATAAAGAGTAGGTGTTTTTTCAAATTTATTTTAGATCATCCCTATTTCAGCTCCTTTTTCTTATTTGTTCATTTCTTATTTTATCATTTTTTTTGTTCCTTGACTGACCTGACTAACCTGAGATTTTACCGCAAATACATGTTTTGATATCCCTTGAAACCAAAGAAAGCACATTTAGAAAACAGTCTGCGCGGGTAGATGCATCTGTAGTGCCTGTGAACAGGAATGGCGGTGCCGTGGCCGAGCGGTTAGTGCACTCGCCTACCACCTAGGCAGCCTGGGTTCGATCCCAGGCACCCACATGTGGTATTCGTGGTGGATGAAGTGGCGTCAGGGCGGGTTTTCTCCGGGTGCTCCAGTTTCCCCCGCCATCTCATTCCACCGGTGCTCCATCTTCATTCAATGTGTCATCAGTCTCACTGCCTGCGGTGCCGTAGTAGTAAAAGCGGGCATTAAACACTACAACAACAATGTGAACAGGAAAACTCTAAAGCAGGGCTGGGGCACTGATGTTCTCTGAGTGCGTCCTGCTCACGGCCTTGCATTGATAGTCATATGTTTAGCAGGAAAAAAATGAAGATCGCTCAATTCTATGAATTGCCCAGGCTTGCTCCAAAACAAGGTGTTTGATAAACGTCAACGTTAGCATCTTGCAGCATGAAGGTTTTTCAGAAAATGAGCCCACTACAAATCAACTTTTATATGGAAAAATTCTTTATGCTTCTTATTTTCTCAAAAATGTCTATAACAATTAATTTGATTAAAGTACAACATAGATGTATAAAATACAAACATTTAGAGAAATTAGCAGTTGCCACCCATTTTAGGAAAGAAAATCACGACATTAATCCGGATCCAAAATTATTAAAACACACATCAGGAAACCAAGAATAATTGTCAACGTGGGAACAGATCTCCATCTGGAAAAACAAAGACCAAGAGGTAGAACTGGAACTTAAAAATTCATTGCCACAGCTGGGATTTGAACACACAGTAGCTTAATGGTTAGAGCACCCGCCTAGCGGAGGGTCTATGGTTCAAATCCCAGCTGTGGCATTGAATTTTTAAGTTCCAGTTCTACCTCTCAAACATTGCCCACACACGGCTTGTGTGTTTAAAAACACCAACAGTATGTTTGTTGGCATAAATAAATAATAACAAAGACCGAGTTTTTAATTTTGATATACCACAAGGCAATCTGTTATACAAGTCCTTAAAACCACCACCAGAGCAGTCTACAGGAGACATCAGCCCTAGGAACCAACCTCTACAGTTCAGTCGATGTCTGGTTGATAATGGGGGAAAGAAAACCTCTGAAACATGTACTGGGAAATTTTAAAAGTGAGTGTTGTTTAGTGTTATTAATCGACTCAAAATCCATATATAATGTGATTCCAACAACACTGTCATCAACTTCCAGTATTTATTATTAAGTTAATGCTTGCCCAAAGTTATGCAAAAGTGATACAAGTGACACCCTGCTTCTTAACTCAAAATGTTGTTAGCTAATGCTGGATTTCTGACAATGAAGTCATTAATCCTCTTGCTCTCCAATATTTTTCACTGATGATATTGAAGAGAGTAATAGCAGTAATAGTAACCGCTTTTTAGAGAGCACCATATTTTTATGTTTTGGTGGTCACATCGCTCTCTCACAACCACCAGAATGTCTGGAGGACCACACCTGTCATTGGTTTACGGGTCTCACCAACCTGACCGGGAGAGTTATCAAAATAAATTCACCGACCATATCCTCTAATTACCAATCAGAGGACGTATTACATGCCATGACAGGTCAGCATGTTAGGGGTTAAGCTTTTATAGAGAACTTAGAGAAATGGAGAGGTTGGAAAAATAAAGACTCCCTAGCCCTCGGGAACCCTAATAGCATCGGGGTTGGAAGAGAACAAGAGATGACCCAGGTAAGGTCAGATAGAAAAGTTACAGTGAGGAGCAAAACACCAGTAAGTGGAAGTAATGTTCTGCTCAGCTTGGGTACCTTGTGGTCGCTATTCACATATCCCCTAGATGGAGACCCCTGAGTCTTAACTCAAAATGTAACTCATACTTACATCCACTTTCCTCTGGTGCTGTCTGCAGTTGTTCTGCACTGTTTTTGGTAGTGTTTTCTAGGTGTGTTTATTTATTTTTTGTTCTTTATAGTGTTCCCTAAGAGTTTTAATTAACCCTTTGTTTAACTGTATTGAATAATAATTTTTAACTGTTTCTAAAAAGTGCAAGAATATTGGGCAAGTGCAACCTAAGTTTAAAAGTTGTAGAGATAAATTGTCAAACCATGGGCAATGCAGGGTATTTCAGTTAGTTTTGAATGAAGTTTGATTCCCTTTTTAAAAATGCTGATTTTCATATTTTTAGGGGTTGAAGGGGCATGTGAACATTCCTGCACGATGTTTAATGAGAACAAATTTTGAATTTAAAAAAAACATAATTTTAAAATATTATTCTTATAATATTTGAACTCCCATCAGTGGGAAGTCTCATTAGAACATTACAGAGTGAGATGGCTCCAAAGTAACATGTTAGGCTCACATTTGGGAGGTCACAGGTTTGATTCCTGTTAACTGCCCACTTTGACTTTGGTTTTTCGTGTTTTTTGATAGGCGAATGTTGGGGTGGGTTTTTATTTTCATCATTTCCACTTCATTCTATTTCCTTTTCATGTTCCAGGTATCTTTTTGGGTTTTGTGGTGTGAGGCAGTGCCAGACTGATAATTCAGATGCTTGCTTAGAGGAAAGAGTATTCCCCATGGATGCTAAAGGGCTGCTTGGTTTTTAGTTGTTCATCACCCACTCTCAGTAACAGGGCGGCCTTCAGGTCAGGAACTGTTAGGGACTTCTGCAAGTCTTTGTGGCATGTCTGTGTCCTTCACTTCATCCCATTGTGTTGGGGAGTGGTAGTTGCAATAGATCTCCCATAGGTTGCAGTTTTCAAGTTGTCCTGCTCCATTATACCCTCAGTAGAATAGGTGGAATGCTGTAGAATGCTGATAGATGGAATGAAGCTTAGCTCTACAGTTACTTCCAAAACTTACTAAGGATTCACACCGATTAATAATAGAATAACAGTTAAAACATGTGTCAAATTCATAATAAGTAATAGCCTTACTTATTAAAATTAATATAGATATTCGTATTATGCAGGCTAATTTGGGAGCAGTTTTTCAACCTCATGGTTTGGGTCACCTGATGGGCTTGGATGTACATGATGTTGCTGGTTACCTCGAGGGAACACCTCCACGCCCCACTGAACCTGGTTTGAGTGCACTACGTACTGCACGTGATTTGGAAGCTGGTATGATCCTTACAATTGAACCAGGATGCTACTTCATTGACCAGGTAATCTTAATTCAACAGTCCCAGATTAAATTAATTTTTATTTTCTCTACCATACAGAGGAAATATTATATTTGGTTAAAAAATCTGTGTTACAGTTTCATCAGGAATTTGTGACATAATGCAATTAACTGTATGAGTACTTTGCTTTGTCCTGCATGATATATTGGTGTAACAGTACATTGATATTACAACACCTTAGATATATACAGACAATGATGAATTCAATTTAATTTAAAAGGTGAGTCAATTAATAACACTAAACAACACTTACATTTATTAATTGACTCACCTTTTAAATTAAATGGATTATAACAGCACTGTTTTCAAACTTCTAAGAAACGAAGATAAGGATGAATTTCTTTATTACCATGGAGTGTTGAATAAGCCGTAGAAGAGAACGGACGTATTTGGTGTAAGCTCTGGAAGTGAGAGGAAGAGTGATGCAAGTAGCCATGGGAGTGGATCTGCCAATGTATAGGAGGAGTGGAGTTGAACCTGGGACTGGACAACATCCAGGCATTGTTGGAAAAGCTCATGGAAAAAATAGGATCAATGGACGGAATGGAGCAATGGATAAGCGAGAGCTTAAACAAAGTGGCCAGGGAAATAAAAGAGGATGTGAGAGAAGAAATCAAAGGAATCAGAAGAAAGGTGAATGCAGTCAAATTTGAAATGGGAAGATTGGACGAGAGGAGGCGAAAGTTTAACTGTTCTTTATAGGTAAATACTTATAGGAAATGCCATTTACATATGTGCTGGCCTATCACAGCACAACAGCGTCCCTCAGAGGCACATGAGGGAAAGGTCGGTGGATCTAAATACCACCTATTTAGTCCTCCCGGCTAGGTCCGATCGACCCATTGACCAACGATAGGTGTGGTCCCCCTTGCAAAATGGGGGTTTAAGTCGGGTGATGTAACTGCCACATTGTAAAACTGGTGCCCGTTAAGAAAACAGTTACATGAAAGCCACATACATGAGTATGAGTCCTAAAGATAAACATTCCGGAGTTAAAACTGTCCCCCAATCGGATCTCCGGGTGGGGACATCTTTAGGCATATTTCATCACAATTCCAATACTTTAAGAATTCTACAATGGAATGCAGGAGGCATGTCCCAGCCTAAAAACAAGAGCTAATGAAAATATTAAAAGACCAAGATATAGATGTCTTAACAATACAGAAGACCACTTGAAGACCTGTGAAGCATTAAGATCAGAAGAAACTACAGTTCAAAAGTATTGGAAAGCACGAATGCTAATGGCTTCATTGCCAGATGCAAGGCACTAGAAAACAACAACAACAACAACAACAACATTTTTAGTTGAAGAGAAAAAATCTTGAAATTCTATATTTGCTTTTTTTTTTGGTTTTCAATGCATTGTTATCATAGAAAATTAACAGCTTTATAGCCACTTAGTACACAGAAAAATTATATGACAATGATAGGTATTTATTTAGATCTTTAAACAAGCATAAACATTTTCAAAACGATTGTATGAAAAAATAATATTGTGTAAAACATTTTGAATACACAGAAATGCTGAAAAAAAAGTGCCTTAAAATTGCATTTTAAAACCATAAACAACTTGCAGCGAAGTGTGCAAGGTCATTTGAATACCTTCCTTATGATCCTGAAACATCCGTTAGGTCAAAAATAAAGTTGGATTCAGAAGCTATTAAAAATGGACAGCTATTAAAAATGGAGAATTTTGTAGGAGCATAATATTTTTTGACATTTTTTGACATTTTGGGCAAATTTTACTTGTGCATTCCCCTAAAACTTTTATCACAAGCTAAGCGAAATCAAACTTAGTGACGCTACAGGCAATAGATAATTTTGTTTCCATTTTAAAATAATTTTGTATGATACACTTAAAAGTTTTAAATAATGAACATGTTTTTATAGAGCTCAAAATTTTGGGGTGAGGGGAGAGGAGATAGTTGACACTGAAACTAATTTCGTTAAATATTTAAATTTACCTCTTTATAAAGTTTGCCAAGGTAGCCTTTCCTTATTGTTGATTCATCAGGAACTTTTCATCCAGAATACTTCTCCAGGAACGCCCAAAATTCTATGTTATTTAACTTATGCAAAGGTATGTCAGCTGAAACCAATGCTCTGCAGATATCTTTCGAAAAATGATCATTGCCATTATTTCCACTTCCGCTTGCAGCAAATGCTACTGGTAAAGTTGTTTGTTTCTTGGAAATATTTTTATTAACAGTATTTTTATGAGCAGCTGTTTGTAAATGTTGTGTAATCTGGAATTGTTTGTCGCAGGGCACCTATAACAATGGTACAAGATAATGTGAGTTTTTAAATTAAACAGAAACAATCACTAACTCAAAAAACACATTGAGTTTTAAAATATCGTGAAAATACAAAAATAAAACTTACTTTTCTCATACTTGGCAGAGTACTACATATATTCCCATCTGTTGTTAGAGTAGGATCTCCTTTAGTCCACTGCCGAAGCAAATATGCTTTGCTCATCTTCTCCTCCGGCATTGTAATTATATTATTATGTCTCCTTCTCACACTTTTGAAATAACACACAGTAGTTACAAATCAAAAAACTACCTTTTAATTCTTGGAAATGTTATCATTGTCAGCAGACGGCTTCATTTGTAACATAATACAAGCAGTATTGAGTTGTTATGCTGTGACGGCCACACTGGACTTGAAAGATTCGTGGCATGATTGTTGAATGGTATTTAGCTTAAGCTGTTGATCAGCAAATTTTATATTGTACTAAGAACCGCTGATTGTTGATAGGTTCTCATTTTTCGGCACCCTTTTATGGATAGATTACAGTCCTACACAAACAGAACAATAAAAGAGACATTTTATTTGCTTGTGTCTTTCTTTTCTTATTAAAGTAGAAGTATTTCAAGAATTATTGCTGAAAAGTAAAATATATGCACAAATGTGCAAAAATTAGTCAAATATGCACTAACCCCTTATATATGCATTTATATGCACTATAGAACTTCCATAATTAATTCCTTACAACATGGAACAAATTTATTCTATATGTGCATATGTTTAACTATCAAGGAATAAAACATGCAAGTATGCAAAAATCTGGACTCTAGTCATTAATTACAAAGGCCTGCAAAGTTTTTGTGGTACGGAATATTTTATATCATAAGGATCAAATTGGATGCTCCGATTTTTAAAATAATAGTTTTTGCATATTGCATATAGATTTTGAAAAATTCTGTTTCGACACAAAATTGAAAGTTCAGTACACTATATTAACTTCACTGCATACCTGACTTACAGTATGGGGTTGATTAAAATATGTAAATATGCTAAATCACATGACATGTTGTACCACTGCGTATCTCTGTTTACAGGTAATATTGAACCTACTTCACAAACATTTATTGCCTAATATAACAACAGAACTTATCTTAGAATCCTTAATACAGTTTTAAACTTTCTTCCCAGCGGGTCTCTTTTGGAGCCTTATTGTGTTATGATTTTATTTGTGGAAAACAATGATGTTTGAGTCGTATTTCTAGGAGGAGCTTTGTGAACAATCTGAACGATTTCTGTTATGTGATAAAGCAGCAGAAAAGAAACATTGGGTGGTATAAATAAAAGCAAGCACTAGCTTTTTCTCACTAATTTGGAGCAAGAGGTTGGTTTTGTATAAATAAAAACCTTCTGCTCCATCTCCTTGCAAGCTAAAGCTTCCCGATCTTGGCCACGGAGCTATTGCTCGCGAAATGGTACAAATAAAAACCTGCTTTCCTCGCTCCTACAGAGCTTTTGCTGGCTATTTTCTGAGGTAGCTATGTAGCTTGCTCAATCAGTTAGTACCATGGCCAGGATTTCCTGCTTCCACTGTTTTAAAACAACTGACTTATTGCCAATTAGTTTCAAATCACTTTTGGACTTAATTCTTGTTGATTAGGACTTCTCGGGTTACCAGCCATGTGATGTTGATGAAGTTGCTCGAGCTTTCGGCCATCTTATCTCTGTGGCCTTCATCAGGAAGTGAAGTAACTTCAACTTCAACTTATTTTATTGACTAATATATTTGCCTGGTGCCGGTACAAAGGGGCCCAGCTTACAGGCTCAAATTTACATTATATACAGTTAACAGTTTTAAATGGGCACTCTGGTTTTCTTTTTTCACAACAAAAACCCATACGGTGAGCAGCCGTAGCTCACCGAGAACAGTTTTAGACTGTATTTTCAGTCTTTATGTTTGTCCTTTTTGTTTTAGATAGTTTTTATTTTTATTTTTAATGTACACTGATCCATACGCTCACTCGCTCCTGGGCATACCACACATATGAGTGAAGTAAAGTCAAAGACGGGCAGGTATATATACTGTCCATGCAGTGGGTGGGGCTACATGGCACAGCCAATGGGAGTGCTGTGTCTTGTGATTGGTCCGACGGACTATGTGGCGCGGGCCAATGGGAGCGCTGTGTCTTGTGATTGATCCGACGGAGAGATGGAAGGTCTATTGTTTTTTATTGTCCCAGTCCATGCAGAGCTGAGCCATAGGCCATTGTCTCTATTAAGATTATTTGGTTCCAATTTGATCTCAATCGCCTCTTTTACCAGTCTGTCATAAAAATGGTTACTACGGTGCAAAACCGTGATCTCGTCAAACAAAATTCTATGATCATAATCAAGGCTGTGCTGAGCCACCGCTGATTTCTCAGGTTGAAGCAGTCTCAGATTATGCTTGTGTTCCGCGCATCTCTCTTCTACCGTATGGCCTGTTTGTCCTATATAAACTTTCCCGCATTGGTATGGGATTTTGTATACGCCGGGGGTTTTTAACTCCAGGTTGTCCTTCACGGGCCTCATATATTGCCTCAATTTCTTGGTGGCAAAAATATCGTCTTAATGTGATGTCTTTTAAGAATACGTGCAATTTTGTTTGATACCGTACTATAAAATGGAATAAAAGCCTTCCCTTTGGGTTTTTCTTCTGTGTTGTTTCTGTCCTTGGTGTGGTCCCTATGGTTCTTAACTTTCCGGTGTGCCTGGTGAATCTCCCTGCTTGTGTACCCATTCTTTTTAAACGTGTTTATTAGGTTCTCGCTCTCGTTCTCCATTCAGAAAGGCTCAGAAGGTATATTTCTGCTTTAATCTCGATATCAAATTATTGGGCGGAATGCAATAATTACTCTACTATACATTTAGTGGTTGAGGAACTAAAAAATTACACAATATGTAGGGACTTGGATGCAGATATAAACAATTATAATCACATTTAAAGAGAAAATGTAGACTTGCTTCTGCAGCAAGTGCTTCCAGAGGGAAATGAAACACGAAGGGGAGCTTTTAACAATCTGTATACATCCTAAGGTGTTGCTATCTTGCCTGCTTACGATAATGCTAAACATAATGTGAATGAGGTAATTGTGATCCGCTCTCATTACCAACGATAATGTAATCAAAGCGATACACAGAGTAGAACGTTGTGCAAATCAAAACCTGGGTTATAACTGAAGACTTTCATATAAAACCGACTCTAAACTGAAATTTCCACAAAATGAAACTTCTTCATCCGGTATAGCTTTAATTTATGATATAATCTTGGAATTAGTCCCCACACACTCACTCTTGAAATTAGTTATTGATATTTTATATGTATAGATGTAAAGGATATCAGTATAACGGTGCAAACACACGAGTACGAATTGTCTACTTCCATAGTAGACAATTCTGCTGGATTTTTGACAATGAAGTCATTAATCCTCTTGCTCTCCAATATTTTTCACTGATGGATGGGGCACTAGAAGTGGCCGGGCATATTTGAAGGTGGTCTCGATCCATTTCCTCTTGCAGATCACATAGAGGACAGAGTGGTGAAGAATATATCCCAATTCTATTGAAGAGAGCAATAGCAGTAATAGTAACTGTTTTTTAGAGAGCACCATATTTTTATGTTTTGGCAGTCACATTGCTCTCTCACAACCCCCAGAATGCCTGGAGGACCACACCTGTCGTTGGTTTACGGGTCTCACTGACCTGACCGGGAGAATTATCAAAATAAATTCACCGACCATATCCTCTGATTACCAATCAGAAGACATATTACATGCCACGACAGGTCATCATGTTAGGGGTTAAGGTTTTATAGAGAAATTAGAGAAATGGAGAGGTTGGAAAAATAAAGACTCCCTAGCCCTCAGGAACCCTAATAGCATCGGGATCGGAAGAGAACAAGAGATGGCCAAGGTAAGGTCAGATAGAAAAGTTACAGTGAGGAGCAAAACACCAGTAAGTGGAAGTAATGTTGTGCTCAGCTTGGGTACCTTGTGGTTGCCATTCACATATCCCCATGACGGAGACCCCTGAGTATCAGTTTGGATATATAATGCCTGTCTTGTTTTTCCTATTGAATCCAGGTGTATTACACAGACAAAAATAACAGTCATTAAAATGATTTTCTTGTTCATGCCAATTTTTCACAGAGTTAGCCAGTTTGAAAAGCTGCCTAGTTACGCTGGTGCAAAATTCTACAATAGACTGCCAGCAGAAATTAAAAGATGTGAAAACTACACTAAATTCAAATCTGATGTACAAACTTATTTAGTTAATAATGGGTTCTATTCACTAGAGGAATTTTTAAATAGGTTAAAAGTTCAGTAATGAAAAAGTCAATGTTAAGTATGTATTTTGTAATCTGTTAATAGTTCATTGTGTATAGTCTCTACTACTTGGTTAATCAGTTCTTTGTATATTATTATTGTATTTATTATTATTATTAATGTTTTGTTATTTTGTCTTTTGCTACTTATATGTACTTTACCTTTGACTGAATTCAATCGTGTATTACACCATATTGAATTGCAATAAAATTAAAAAAAAAAGATACCAAAGGACCTAAAAGGCATAGATGAACAAACTTCATTAAGCCACTGTCTTAGATTTTCTACACAACTTTTATGTATGATATGACGAGCAAAATTCTTGTCTTGATCTCCTAATTTAAAAATACACCAGATACAAACTTTTGATACATGCAGTAATGGGTGGTATAAATAAAAACTAGCTAGTGCTTGTGAGCTGAAGCTGGTAAGCAAGTTGAGAATAAGCAAAAGGTCGTGATTTGGTATAAATAAAAACTTCCCCTCTTCCTCCAGCTCTTGGTTTCAACACAAAGCTTTAGCTCCGTGACCTTCACCACGCGACGTAATCAAACACGCATTTTTCATGTCTAGAGGGGATTTAAATATTTGCTGCATTTAAATATCCATATACTTCATGTTAAACCTGATAGATATACTGATTTTAAAGAATGAAAATGTAAGTAAAGATTTGGCAAATTAAATAGAAATTAAGATTCGCCTGGCGTTCCACCGCTAACTTTCATACACAACAACAACATATATCCAAACTTAACATCAGCAGTTAGGCCTGTGCGTCATGGACCTGATGTTCCTGTTCCATCGCTACTTATTACCAGAGAGTAGTATTGACACTTTGAATGTAGAAGATTTAAATTTACCCTGCTTCTGAAGATGACAACCCAAATCCAGTCAGTCAAAATTAAGATATTTGGTATGTGATTTAGATCAAAGAAACAATTGACCTTTTAGTTCAAGACTGAAAGAAAACAAGTCTTTTAGGATCTGGAATAATTTTCTACTGGTACAGACATTGAGAAGAAGAGTTCAAGAAATATTTTATAAAGAAAGGGGAACTAGTGATTGTGATATCCTTAACTTGATAGTTCGTCCTGGAACAGATTATGAAGTGAAAGATAAGTGTCTATTGTCTCAAGCAAGAGAAGTCTGAAGGGTGTTATGCTACACAGCAGGATTATGTACAGTGATCTTTAATAGTACATCCCTTAAATAAACATATCAACATATGTGTACTCTCCTAGGAGAAATTAAATATAATGAACACAAGCGGTAAATGTTCTGTGGTCTTAAAGTGTGCAGTATTTTATTGGGCCTACAAGCATGTCATACAAAATTCCCAAGCTTTTTGTGTGATTGGGACTCTAGAGCCAGGGAAAGGCACTGGGATGAAACTAATTAGCCAAAAAGAAAAGATTTAGTTCTAGACAGAAATGTAATAAATTTGAGAGGTAGAACCGGAACTTAAAAATTCAATAGTAAGTCACCATTGGGGTAATTTGTCTCTGATGTGAGACTCCCTTTGTGGTTTACCAGGAGAAATACGAACTGGTTTGAGAATTTAATACTATTCTGGCAGTTTGTCACAATGGCTCAGTGGTTAGAGCAGCTGCCCGGTAAGCGGAAGGTTTGTGGTTCAAATCCCAGTTGTGGCATTGAATTTTTAAGTTCCGGTTCTACCTCTCAAACTTTGCCCACACACGGCTTATGTGTTTAAAAACACCAACAGTTAGTTTGTTGGCATAAATAAATAATAATGTAATAAATTGCCTGCTGATTGACTCACAAACTATTTTGCTACCCTGTTACATATCAGATTAGGGATAATAGAGCAATTTGTCAAAGCTTTGGACAAATGTGGTCTTTGTTTCCAATATCGTATTCAGAAATTTCTAAAGTTGTTTGAATCAACAGTGAAAGAGGGCATTTTTGACGGCCCACAGATTTGCAAACTCATTAAGGATGTTCATTATAGAAATATCATGACAGATATATGTAAAACTTCAAGCTTGAGACTTATTTAATGAAGTTATAGACAAGTTTTTGGGTAATGTTAAAGATCATCAATATGAGCATATTGTTAACCTTTTCACTGTTGAGATATTTTCCACTTTCTTTTTATGCTAACCTAAATAAATTGAATTCAAGTATTTGCAGTCGTTTCCTGTTGTAAAAATATTAAATTAAGATATTTTCATGCCCTGCCTTGGAAAGGTGTGCGACTGGGCGTAACATGAGAGCGTAGCTGGGTAGTTAGAGTTAGGTAGAGCAACTCATAGTTCCAACACAGGTTATAAAAATAGACTTTTAATATAATTAAATAGAATAAGAAATTACAAGAGGAGCAAGCAAGCCGTTTGGTGAAAATATAAGTCCTAAGGTTACCTTGAGCAAATGTGAGCTGCACGTACAAGTTAGGAACAATGTGCAGACGAACCCATGACACCCCCAGTCTGTCCTGCTGACCTTTCAAACATCACAGCGATGTGGATTTGCATAGCACATGAAAACAATTTGGGGTTGAAATACATCCTCACTTACCAGGAAGCTTAGCCAATACATCTTCAACAATATGTCAGCAGTGACTGCAGGTGAAAGACCTAGATAAGTACATGATCTAGCTATGCAAGTGATCTTGCAAGAAATTACCTTAAGAATAACCTGGCTCATACATTACAATATTAAATTTTTGCAATAAAACTATAAAATTTTTTTACTTTCTTTACTATGTAAAGTGGAGGAAGTATTTATTCCACCCAAACATTTGATGTTGAGATTTCACCGGAAATATATGTTTTGAGGCCCCCTGAATCCAAAAAAAAGCATTTTTAGAAAAAGGCTTGTGCGTGCGTGCATGTGTGTGTCTCTGTGAACAGAATAACTCAAAAATGAAAAGTCAGTTGAAAACCAAAGTTGGTATTTCAGGTTAATGTGACACCAAGATTTTGAAGAAAATTGCTTCACCCCAAACTACCCTTTACATGGAACATTTTTAGAAAATTTTGATCTTCTTGAAAATGGCTCTAACAATTTTGATTAAAATGACACATTTTTGAGATATTTTTATGACAAGTGAAATGTATATCTTGAATTTTCTGGCTATAGCCCCTGTAGTCGTATTTACTCTGGACGACTTTTGCATAACTGGTAAACCATTAGAGATAGACCAAATCTTACTATACAAAATCTGTAGAACTTGCTAAAATACATCATTTATGTCTAAATACATTTTTTTGTAGAGTGAACCATTTCGGAGATATTCCTTGCAAAGAGAACAGAATTTGAAAACTTTAGAACATTTTAATATCGCTCAAAGCCTACTGTATCCCCATATTCTCCTTCCACCTACAAGGAAATAAGAATATTTCTGCAAATGTTTATCTCATCTGACACAAAGCAGATACAGGGATAAGAGTTGGTAGTAATGGTTAGTGCAAGAATAGAGCAAGTCATGTGAATGCAACACATCAGATTTTTTAAATATATGTTTGGAACGATATTCAAACTCACAAGAATATAAAAAATATGAAGCTTATACAAGCAATATGATATCCATTCGTTTAAAACCACAGAGAGAGATATAGCCAAGTATATTTTGTTTCCCATAGTCACATGGATGGTAACTATGTAGAAAAGATGATGTTATGCATTGTAGTTTCATCCTTTGTTTAGATCAGTCACACATCCAAGCTTCTCTTCATATTACTTAACTAAACAAAAGTTCCAGATGTATAGTAAATAATTAAAAATCAATCAATTATCAGTGTGTTATACTGTTATATTTCAATTACTTATGCAGCCCTAGCCGGATTAAACTGAACATCACAACTATATTGGGAAGCAAGACGGAGAATGGAGTTTATGGGCGTTAAAATAAAATGTATATTTAATTGGAATTATTAATTTTGAAACTTGCGTTCATGGTTGCATCAGGAGCTTATCACTAAAACATTGTGTCTTGTAAATAACCATCCCACAATAAATAAAGCTTCATCTTTAATGGTCTTTTGCATTTTAAATAAAGGGCATTTGCTATTCAGAACATCAAATTGAATGAGTTGATCAGTATTACTTTATTCCTCTTTTACTTTAAGTTTTGCATTATTCCAGCAATTTACACTTTTTTCATATGTACCCAAAATGTGTAAGAAAGGGTTTTAGTATAATTGCTTTTCTGGCTGTAATACTGAGTAGTAAAATCAATCTCATTATAAATATCTTTGAATGAGTATGGATAAGGTCAACTTGGTATCATTCTCTAATGAATTATTCAGTTTAAAAACTAAACTTTTAAGCAATGTTTGAGAACAGGAACTTAAAAATTCAATGCCAAAGCTGGGATTTGAACCACAGACCTTCCGCTTACCAGGCAGCTGCTCTAACCATTGAGCTACTGTGACAAACTGCCAGAATGGCATTGAATTCTCAAACCAGTTCGTATTTTTCCTGGTAAACCACAAAGGCAGTCTCACATCAGAGACAACTACCCCAATGGTGACCTACTATTGCAAGTACTTTATGTCCCAGGATTAAATAACCTTCAGATGGTAATTATTATTTATTTATGGAAAAATACGAACTAGTTTGAGAATTCAATGCCATTCTGGCAGTTTGTCACAGTAGCTCAATGGTTAGAGCAGCCTCCTGGTAAGCGGAAGGTCTGTGGTTCAAATTCCAGCTGTGGCATTGAATTTTTAAGTTCCAGTTCTACCTCTCAAACATTGCCCACACACGGCTTGTGTGTTTAAAAATACCAACAGTAAGTTTGTTGGCATAAATAAATAATAATTTTAAGCAATGTATTTTACCTTTTCTTCTTTTTTGCTTGTTTTCTTGTATATAATTGCTGTGTAAAACAAGTAAAATTTTTCTGTGATGCTTTACTTGCACAGATTTAAATAAAATATTATTTTGGTTTTTGGTTTTAGCTTTTGGATGAAGCTCTAGCTGATCCAAAGAGAGCAAAATTCATGGTTCCGGAGGTAATTGAGCGTTTTCGTAAATTTGGAGGAGTGCGCATTGAGGACGATGTGCTTATCACTGAGGATGGAACAGAAAATCTAACCAAAGTACCACGCACGTAAGTATGAAATATTTTGTACCATTGTTTTATGTTAGGGTGAGTGCCACACAGATAGCAAATATCCTAAAGCATCCCCAACCGATTTGTATGTCATACTGGCAAGTTACCATGGTAACTCAATGATTAGAGCAGCCATGTGTGAAGCGGAAGATCTGTAGTTCAAACCCCGGCTATGTCATTGAATTTTTCAGTCCTGATTCTACCTGTCAAACATTGCCCACACATAGCTTGTGAGTTTAAAAACTATCATTAAGTTGATTGGCATAAAATAACGCTTTCTTCTGCTTGTTTATTTTTACAGTTGCTAAATTATTTTCATATTTTTATTTTTTCAAGTTCATTTGCCTCAACTGTTTTAAATCTCGTAAATATGCTCCTGCTGATGATTTCCATTTGTTATACAGTTTTTATATGATCCCTGAGTGTTTCATAAATTGCACAGCATAGTTTTGTCCTCTCCTAATGTTTCCAAATCCTTTTTATTTGGATCAGAAATAAGTAAAAACTGTGTAAATTGACAAAATTCTAATACAGAGTGATTTAAATAGAACTAACACTTTTTTCTTACTTCACATACTGTATTTCATTGCAATCGTCACATTAATATATCAGGTGTTAACTATTGAGAAATATTGAAAATTAATCTGCCACCACTATAATGTTACCATTAGTCCTGCTAGGTTCATGGATTAATTTAGAGGGTATGCAGTGTATTCCAGTGCTCAATGTTGCTGAGGCTCCATTCCTGTTCCTAAGATAATCAATGACATTGAAGATATCTCTATGCCATATTTCTCCATGTACATGCCATCGACTTGCTGAGATGGTGGGTAACCCATCGTTGAATCTGATTGCTTCATGTATCTAAAGCATGGGAATTAGCAGATGTGACTAAGTAGTAAGCGAATGAACAGGGCTAAGTTTGGGCTGTAAAATGAATGGGGTACTGTGGAGATTTATTTTCTTGTCAGGAACTCGGTAACTGCAGTAGCAACATGAAGTCTGGTGTTCTATGGAGCATTCGTATTCTGACAAGGTTCTCCCTCTTTTTGGGCATGTGATCCTTCATCAGTTGGTGCAGAAGATCTTGCACTCTGAAGTGACTGTTGTTTAATGCCAGGCCATTGGCACTGAAGGCATTAGCCCTCAGGCTTTCCAATATTTTTTGTCAATGGAACTGATGGTGGGTAGTTTGTCGCAAGTCATGAGGTGTTCTTCTGTCATTTCCTCTTCTTTATTGTACAGTGGACAGTTGGGATTTTCGAGAATGGGGAACGGCTGGTGATCTACCAATCTCCAAGCTAGGCTCGATGAGCAATAGGTGAGGTTCTACAACAAAATGGGGATGGACTGCAGATAAAGTAACCGCTTACCCATAAAAACAGCTGCCTGCATGTAAAACATTACATTTAGTCAAAATGAAATTGCTTTCTGTGGTGACTATAATGTGTAAGAACCATGTAAGTGTAAACCATTCCATGATAATTGAAAAGAGTGATGGCCATGGCCTTGTTTGCTGACTGTGATACATATGCCTTTTTTGAGCCTGGTTTACCACATTCCATCCACTCATTGTTGCTCTGCTTAGTTAAGGATCATAACAAAATACCCATGTTTCATATATGAGGGTTGTCCATAAAATAAGGTCCCCAATTTCTTTTTCACAGCGAAAAACATATTTATTGACATTGAATAATACATTTTGGAAAGCTTAGACTTTTCCTATTTTTTGGCATAATTGCCATTCTGATAAATGCATTTTTGCATGTGGTGTTCCATCTTTTGTATGTCTGCATTGTAGAACTCTCCCGCCGCATGGCAAAGATAGCTTGAAACAGTTTCTTTCAGTTCCACTCCGGTTCTGAATGCACCCCACGAGTTGTTTCTTTAAGTGGGGGAAGAGATGGTAGTCACTTGGGCCTAGGTCTGGGGTATAAGGAGGGTGTGTGATGGTATTCCATCCAAATTTGTTGATGAGATTGGTTGTCACATGGGCAATGTGTGGACGAGCGTTGTCCTGATGGAAATGCACTCCCTTTGTGAGCATGCCTCCACCCACCTTGGTATACCCTAAATGATCTGTCAAAATTTTGTGAATGTAGGTGTTGCTGACATCAGCAATCATCTCGCAGGTCTCCTGAAATGTCACACTTCAATCTTACAGCATTACTTCCTCCACTTTCACAATTGTTTCATCCGAAACCGATGGGAGTCCTGGACATTTGTACGTCCCTCTTTGAATTCTCTACACCATTTGCACACGAGTTATACGCTCATACACTGCTCTCCATACACTTTACACAGTTGGGAATGAATGTCCACCAGTGCAGGCTTTTTGCACACAAAAAACGCATCACAAAGCGTATTTCGCACCCTGTTGAAGAAGCGAGTGGAAGCCGCATTTCTAACAGCTGCCAAGCCAAGAATGAGCATTGCAGACAGCTTGCAGGGCGGGGGACTGAGAGAGGGAGAACCAAGCTACATGCCAGTGTTGCCGGATCTCCTGTAACAGCATCCCTCGCAACTGCAGAAATTTGGGAACCTCATTTTACGGACAACCCTCATATGATAATGATATTAAGCCACCAAACATCACCTTAGTTTTCATTTTCCAGTAGTAACTCGAATTAACATGGACTTAAATTCTGCAAAGTAGCAAGCAATTTCAGTATTCAATATAGATACGTACGCTACATATGCATATGCTCAGTTAAGTGCTTGTGACTGCAAGGATGTGTGTAGGTTACCTAACAGAAGATATGGGTCAGTACAAGTAATGACAGCCCTAGTGTTGACTGTTTTCTCTGATAAGCATGTGTCAGCTGCTCCTTCTCCTTCCAGTAGTTCAGACTTCCTTTGCTATCTTTGAATGTTATACTACCAGAGATTACAGAATACCTATAAGCTTTGTTTGAGTTTTCATATGTTGCCAAAACATTTTCTCCAAGCAAACACAAAACTTAATTGCAGAACACACTTCGTGGAAATCAGCTATGGTAGATGTTTAAAGGCAACTAAGATAGACACTTGCTTTCAACGACTACCATAGCTCAACTGACAGAGGTATAGTCTTAATTGTGTTGCATAGCTATATTATGGGGAATTGTGTACCCTCCACTGTGTTTTTCTAACTGTTAGGTTCTCCCTTAACCCTTTAACGCCGAAATAATATTAATTTTTTTATTCACTTTCATTTTTTTATCAGCAACTCATACAGTTTTGTGGAACTCTAATACAAAATAATGAGTCATTATAGTGAACCATTTTGTCACAATGGGCCGTGTCCATATGATCACGCTAGCATTTTACGCCTAGGTGGCCATACTTCACAACAAATGCCAAAGTTACAGTGCCAATTATATATTACAATGAAGTGCACTTTAAAGGTGAATTATAAATATTAAATGCATGCAGACATATAACATATGATCACATGAGCACAAAATTATGTCGCAAGTCCAAGAGTCAAGTCTTTTATAGGGTGTGAAATTCGACAAAACATGGGATACAGAGTCCAACGTTGCATTTTATACACTCTGTGCGAACAGTGCTGGTGCATTCTTTGCCAGCGCAGTGTCGTCGATTGCAGGGAGCTTCCTATCAAGATGAATATCATCACTAACACTACAATGTTGAATGCTGTATCTAGAGGTGGCGGGTCGGCCTCTTCCTATTGGTGCAGTTTTGTACTTTTCCAGGTATGTCTGCACAACGTACCGGCGAAAGTTGAGATGAGATATGTTATTTCCAGATTTTCTTAGAAGTAACCAGGAATTGTGAACCACTACATCTACCAACCAAGTAAACAGGGACCACCACCACTTCTTTCCCCGGATCCCAATTCTGTAGTATGAGACTTTTTGGTCCATTCTATCAGTTCCGCCCATTCTTGCATTGTAAGCCTGAAATACAGCAGGTCGACTGACTCGTACTTTCTGCTTTTGTGCCTGAGAATATCTGGATACTGAAGCAGTTGGCTCAACTCCGTGACATGTAGAAGCTATAGTAACTACAGAGTTGTCTCTCTAACGTACGATACCTATACCATTAGAGCTTTTTGCCATGTCGTATGTACCTTGTACCTGATTCTTAATTTCTTTTGAAGAGACGATAGGACAGTTTTTCGGGATTCTATTTTCCCTAATTGTCCCTGTAGCGCCATATCCACACACTTTCAAATGAGCCAGTAGTTCCATCCCAGTAAAAAGGTTGTCAAAATACAAACAGAATGGCAAGTGAACCATATTATTTGGTAGTTCATTGAGCATCTCAACCATCGGTGCAGCACACTTTCCAAAGCGTTCCTCATATTCTGCATTGCCGTTAGGATTTTTTCCTTGATAAATATAAAAATTTATCAAGTAACCAGAGGGGATGTTTAGACACCAGACCTTATAGCTGAAACGAATGGGTTTTCCACGAATAAACTGTTTGCAGCTATGTCTTCCAAAATACTCCACCATACACTCATCAAAATTCATATTCTGCTCTGGTCTGAAGTGGGAGATGAATCTTTTCTTCAGCATATTCATAAGTGGTCGCAGTTTCCACATCTTGTCGTTCATGTTAGGTTGAGTATTGTCTGCACAGTGAATAGATTGACAAAGCGATCTCTTCTAATGGCATTTGCAACAAGCATATTCCGCAGATCTTCTGATGCTTCCCAATATGACCTTTTACTAGGGACATTATTGTAGCCAGATAAAATAAGTAGAGCGAGGAACATTTTAAATTCCTCTGCTGTTATTTTAGGATCATCATAATTGTTGAATATTGCATATTTCCTGGATTCTTCCATCATAAATTTAATTATTTCATCGTCAAACATGAGTTCAAAACATTCCACGGGTGTTTTGTTGGATAATGATGAATAATTAGCTTCTAGGAATATACCAACCAAACCTCTATTATCTTCCTTAGTCCACACGAAGCTTTTCTTCCTATGTTTGCTCTTCTTCTGTGGTGGAACACTGGCATTTTCTGAAGTGACATCATCAACTGCACCACCTACATGCTCATTGTTGGGGAGGACAATTTCTGCTTGGCTAGAAAGCTGGCGACCTGTAAGATTATCAATCTCACCACCACCATCCTCTTCACCAGAATCTTCGTCGGAGTAGATGTTAGCATCTGGAGGTTCTATAAAAATGCTGTCAACATCTCCTATTGGTTCATCTGATTCTAAAATATCCAAGGCTTCCTGGAGAGTTATCTCCCTGTTAAAAACACATGGAAAGTTATATTCTGTATACCAAGTTTATAGTTTCCTAAATAATAACTTTTCTTATGGCAACACAACGTCTAAGCTACACAGCAACACAACCGTGAAAATGGACTAAGTCATATGCTGGATATATATGCGCCTAGCGTGTTCATATGATCACGCTTCACTTTAGAAGGGTCTAGACCAAATATATGCAGTAACCTAGTGTTCTGTTTCATAATAACAGGAACACTAATCATGCCGAAGACCTTTAAAAGTTTTTATCTCATGATCAAAGTCTAATTGTAAACAAAATAGGAAACTCACTTGAAGCGCACCGACATCTTGCAGTTGTGCAACGACAATGTTTGTTTACAGAAGCCGACAATATGAGTAGACAGGGATATCACACCATTCTGTAGCTGATATAAATCACCAGCGATACTCTACAGAAGCAGACGATGCATTGGAACGTTAAATGTAAAGCGGTAAATTGTGATCATACGAACACGCACAGCATTAAAGGGTTAATTTTTCCTCCTCTTAATGTGATGCTAATCAATCGATACAAAGCCTGTGCTATACAGAGGTTGATATTTGTGAGACCACATGTTATAGTATGTTAATGCTGGATCAATGCCCAAAGCCTGCATGAGTGAGTGGGTGGGTGATAGTGAGTGAGCGACTGAGTGAGTGAGAATGAGTGAGTGGGGTTTAAGGGCCCATCAACAACAGGGTCATTTGGGCCTGAAGCCTCTATTTTAGCATAAAGAATCTTAAAGTATGATTTCTGTGCGACAAACTCTTATAGAGAATTGGGACAACAATTTACAGATAGATTCCCTGTTTGTGCACCTCACAGAGAAATGGTTTGTGACCTTTATCTTCTTCATCTGATTACCCTCCCCATAAAGAGAACTTACACCCCTTAGGACTTACAAGCCTGTGCCTAGACTCAGTTGCCTTTCGGGGAGCAGACAAACCTCTGGACCAGAGTGAAGACCTGGAAGCAAGTTGTTGTTGTAGTGTTTAACGCCCGCTTTTACTACTACGGCACCGCAGGCGGTGACACTGATGATACATGAAGATGGAGCACCGGTGGAATGAGATGGCGGGGGAAACCGGAGTACCCGGAGAAAACCCACCCTGACGCCGCTTCGTCCACCACGAATACCACATGCGGGTCCCTGGGATCGAATCCGGGCCGCCTAGGTGGTAGGCAAGTGCACTAACCGCTCGGCCACGGCGCCGCCTGGAAGCAAGTGATCAGCCCAGTGCCAGGTATATGAGTGAGGAAGAGGATGATATGAAATGCAGGCGAAATGGATGAAGAGAAAGGTGATGATGGAGCAGTTGGTGGAATGAGTGGTGGGGGAAACTGGAGACCTGGAGAAAACCCGCTCAAATGCTGCTTCGTCCACCACAAATACAGCATGGAGGTCTCTGGGATTGAACTTGGGCCACTTGTGATAGGCAAATGGTGTAAGCGCTCAGCCATGGCATGGTTTGTATTCTTGTGAATAGACTTATGGAAACAAGATCTATTATTGATAAGACACTAAAATTAACTTGCTGTTTTCTGACAGAGGAAAAACTTGATTGCTTGAGAAAAATTAGAATGAAGTACAAAACTATCTTTGAGTGAGCGTGTCATTCACTGTGGTATAGGGGTAATATGATAGCCTCTGGTTCCTAAGGTCATGGGTTCAAATCTGGCAGAAGGCATTGGATTGTTTTGGGTGTTAGTATATGTTTCTTTGGAAGGGGAAGAATCGTGGTAGTCTCATGTCATATATTTGTAACTCACAAAAGAACCCTAAGCTTGATAAAGGGGCCTCTGAGCAAAATTAAGCAATCTTTCATGACCAGTTTAGAACGGGATGCTGAGAAACAAGCAGTGAAAGAGTTCCATGAATAAAACCTCAATTTCTGAGAAAGCTTGCACAGAGATCACCTTGGCATAGAATAGTACTAGCGTTTTAAAGTTAAAACTGTTTAAGATAACTACAGGGTGGAAGGGAAGTCATTACATTCCTTCTAATATGTGCTTCATAGAAGCATTACAAACAAAAACGTCTTATGGCATTTTGTTCTTTGATCAGCCGAAAAAATAAATGGTTTTTGTTCCAAATTGGATGTGTAATTCCACAAGAATGTACGAAGATAACAGTTTTTGTTACTTGTAAGATGGGTAGAGTAACTTATTTTTGACATTGCTTTGGTAGTAAGTATGTGACATCACACAGGGTTTCGAAATACTTAATCACTTAAAAGGTGTGAAGGAATTCTCCGAACACCCTTTTCAGATGCGAGGTAAGTCAACAATGTTGTGTTGAGGTTGGTCAGGGAATTGACCTGGTTTCCGGACGTAAACACTTTCTCTTTTGTCTGATGTTTTGGCAGATATGGTTGTGATTGGCCTACACATGGAAGGAGACCTTCACGAGACGCTTGGTAGTGACGCCTGTTTGTTTATGTACAGAACCAGTGAAAGTGGCACACAATCTGTACTGTCGCCAGCTTCTTTTTGACAAAATGATCTCCGTAGGAAATGGTCAGAGACAAAAACATAAGATACAAAGTGTGTTCCAAATACCGAGATCTACCACGGGTTTAAATGTAATGACTTTCCTTCCACCCGGTATGAATGCTCTGGATTTTTTCTTCTGGGGAGACGTGAAAAGTAAGATCTACAAAACAGCAACTATTGCTCTTGAATCTTAGAGAGAATGCATTTAACTGGCTGCAGAAGAAAAACGTAACAATGAGGGTGTTTTTGTTAGAGTGCGATTTAATTGGTTAAAAAGGTGTGAGGTTTGCAGGTGCGCAAATGGTGGACATTTTGAACAATACTTGTGAAGTGGGTGAATCATTTGGTTCATTACTTATTCTTTTGCTGTCACCTTAAAAATATCATTTGGTACACTTTGTAAGAGCCTACAAATGTACACTTGTGTTTATAATTTGGAGAGATGGTTTGGTTTATTAAATTATAGCAGTATCAGCTACGAAACAATTTAAGTTTGATGTTGAAGGACAATATCTTCACAATATCCTTAGATTGTGAGTTTGGATTACAGTATGCATTACTGGAAAATTCAGATGTACTTATTTATTAGCAGACGTAGCAGACACAGCATGGTTGTCTTTATGTTTACACTCACGAGCTGCACGGCTCTGTGACATGTGTTTGTTTATGCACTGACCTAGTAAAAGTGAAACCTGCAGTGTTGCCAGCTTGTTTTTGATAAAACTAAAATATCTCCATAGGAAATGGTCAGAGACAAAACGTAAGAAACAAAATGTGTTCCAAATACCAAATGTGTTCCAAATACCAAATGTGTTCAAATTAATGTAATGAGTTCCCTTCCACCCTGTATAGTTCAGAAATTGCAACTACATGATAATGTGAGGAGAATTAATTTCTGCATTTGGGTGTGGGACATGATGATTGCTCTGTTGATATGCGTTTAACCTTTTTTATGGTCAAAGTATGGTTTTATTTATATGTCATGAAATGTTAATGCATTTTCTTAAAATTTGAGAGATGTATGGTGGCAAAAGGACATCATTTACACATCTTTTATGATGAAAGTATGTAGTTATTATAGTTGTAACTTACATGAAGGGTTTCTGTGTGAGAGTTTAAGGAGCTATGAATAAATGGCAGCATGCTTGGTTCCTGTTTCCAAAACAATTCCCATTGTGATGGCCATGCATTCAAACAAAGACTATTATTATAAAACTGCTGTATATGTAGATTACAGTGATTGCGGAGATTCTTATGTTGGACAAAGTGGTGGATCCATTCTAATTTGCAGAAACAAGCATATTAGATCCATAAACAAATATTTCCAGGCAGAAATTCTGCACTTGCAGAACACATGATTAAAATGGGACACTATAGATTTTGATGACATTAAGATTCTGGCAATATGCAAGCTTTATACACACAGAATATTATGGGAAAATATTGTAATTTTTCAAGAAAATAGCGAACTTAGCAGTGAAGAAGGTTAACCATTAAATTCGGTCTGGAAGAGAATTACTGACAGAGCGTGGTATAACTGACCACCAATAGCCAATGGGAGAGGAGACAAGTCCCACCAGTGTATAAATATTGACGGTAATGTTGCTGAATACGGGCTTGTTGATGCACAATATTGCTGCACCATGCTAACTTGACATGAACTGCATATAGTGGCTAGTGGGAATCATGGTGGACTCTAAAAATATTAGGGTGGTTTTATGAAAAATGATTCAAAATTACTTGATTCATTCAACATAGAGCAAACAGCATTCTAGTACCTCTTAAATTTCTAACACCTTAACATTTTGATTTATAATAGACAGTCTTTTGGCTTCTTTCCTGTATTGTTGTGCTTACTTATGGAATGGAATGACTTAGAAATCAGTGACAATAAATGTCTTTGACTGCTTGGTTTGTTATTGCTCATTGCTGGTTTGAGTATCTCGGACAGCTGAGGCAGCAAAGCTTGTGTTCCGGAATACATATAAACATGTGACATCACCGTTATGTTATGTGCTCATATTTATTAAGCTGAAGGCAGGCAATTGTGATCCTAATGTGCATGCTCTTAAATATTTGAAAATGCTTATTGTCGTATATCGACATATTGAGTAGTTGAATAAAAGATAATAGCATGTGCTCTGGCAATGTATATTGTATACCTGTGGTTCATACAGTTCCAAGCTAATGTGAAAAACCTTGGTATGGGTGTAATGGCAGCACTGTAAAATCCCTAGGTGCCTACCTTTACCCCATGGACATTAAAATGGCAGTAACAATGGAGACTCCACCTGTTTCTACCACCAACTGCGATGTTCGCACTGTAATCCCTTTTTTGACAGCAAAAAATAAATGTGCAGCTGAAATTAATCACGAGTTGAGCAGTGTGTATGGTAAAGACATTAGGTCAAGACAAATGGTTTCTCGTTGGCATCAATTGTTCATTGAAGGTGTGGAAACGAAAGGATGAGCCAACACCAAAAAATGCAAACATTGTTGTATTGGCTGGCAAGGTCATGGCAAAAACATTCTGGAATTCGAAAGGAGTACTGTTGATCGACTACCTGCCCCATGAGGCCACAATGACAGCTGCTTGCTATTGTGAGGTGCTGAGAAAATGCAGAAGGGCAATTCAAAACAAACAGAGGGGAAAGCTGAGTGAAATAGTTTTTCTGTTCCATGATAACACTTGCCTGCAAGGTACTTGTGAAACTCAGGCTCTTTTTGAACATTTTCGATGGGATGTTTTTGGTCATCCATCTTACTCAGCTGACCTTGTACCAAGTGATTAACAGATTTTTCCACAGCTGCAGCAACATCTCAGGGGAAGACGCTCCATAAATAATGATGAGTTAAAACAAGAAATGCAAAGATGGCCAGCTAGTTTGGCAGGAGAGTGGTTTGACACTGGATTAAAAAAACTTACCACCTTACCAAAAATGTATTGAGATTAAAGGAGATTATGTAAAAAAGTAGCTACTGAATGTAGCTTTCAAAATATACAATCTTTAAAATATTTAAAAGTTCTAAAGTAAGAAATTAGAAACTAAAAACTTCACTTATCTTAGTAATGCTGTTATTTTCTGCTGACCCTGGGTTTCAAGTTGTGTCGAATTCATTCTCAAAGCCATATAAACAAATTCGTTACCAAGCTACAATCTTTTATTTTTTTCTGAAAAACAAATACTGATATTCAATTTTTATTTACCAATCTCTGAAAACAAAAATTTATAAATACAATCTATAGATGGTAATTCAAAGTTCATGACACGGTTCCTGTTTTTTTTTCATGTCATGAACTTCGAATTACCATCTATAGATTGTATTTATAAATTTTTGTTTTCAGAGATTGGTAAATAAAAATTGAATATCAGTATTTGTTTTTCAGAAAAAAATAAAAGATTGTAGCTTGGTAACGAATTTGTTTATATGGCTTTGAGAATGAGTTGGACACAACTTGAAACCCAGGGTCAGCAAAAAATAACAGCATTACTAAGATAAGTGAAGTTTTTAGTTTCTAATTTGTTCCTACTTTAGAATCTTGTTGCTTCACTGTTAATAGCTTCAATTTTTCCTTATTTAAAAGTTTTTTATTTTTTACAACAACAGTGTAACTTACTTTTGAGACACAACATTCAAACAGTAATTCCTGAGTATCCTCGAAAAACGGCAGTTGCAACCTTCAGGTTGATTACAGGACATGATTGGCAAAACATTTAAACAGAATTGGGATATACCACTCTGTCCTCTATGTGATCTGCAAGAGGAAATGGACCGAGACCACCTTCAAATATGCCCGGCCACTTCTAGTGCCCCATCCATCAGTGAAAGATATTGGAGAGCAAGAGGATTAATGACTTCATTGTCAGAAATCCAGCATTAGCTAACAATAACTTTTGAGACAACCCGTGCACTTAAGTCCTGAGCTTCATAATTGAATCAATATAAGGTTGATCGCAAGCAGTTAGCTATAATGTCAATCAATGGAAATTAATGTGGTTCAAATCCTGGCTATGGCATTGAATTTTTCAATCTGGTGCTACCCTTTCCAGTTTTGTCCTACACATGGCTAGTATGAAAGAAATTATTAATTTCCAACCTTTGTGTTTGTTTCAGAATTGAAGAGATAGAGAAGGTGATGGCATGTAAAATTGAAATGGAACCTCCAGCTCCGATTTGTAAGACAGCTTGAAAAATACCAAAGAACTGCAAAACACTTTCCTGATAAAACTGTTAATGGTGATTTTCTGCTGATGTTTGCTCATATACTATATACATATTATAAGGCTTAATGGTCTCTTAGATAACACTTTAGAAATTAAATATGCACCAGGTTATTGAAAATCTCTTTGTTAAAGAGTAGGTGGTGGGAAAAGTCGTGCAAAAGGCAAACCATTAACCTATGTTAAAGAATAGGTGGTGGAAAAAATTTCTGTAAAAGGCATTCTGATAAGGTTTGTTAATGATTTGAAGTGTGGTCCTTAGATGAAATGGCTGTCATCCTTCATTTTGCTGGTAATAAAATTTAAGTATTAAACTGTTTAAACTGTTACTTGTATTCCAATTCTCCTTTGTTGTTTTTTCTCTTTATAGTAGACAGTGACAGTGTTTTTTTAATCAAATTTAATGCATAGCAATTGTGAATATTAGAATTATACTTAATCTTTAAATACACAATGTTGCACATCTTTAGCAAAGTTTCCAAGATTAATTTCAGTGCTTTTGAAGGCAACAATTAACTGTGTAGTTTGTGTATTATATAATGGTTTCAGCAAAATTTCAACTGAATCACACAGACTGGGAGTCTGAAACAGCAGTAATCACATGATAAAAAAGTGTAGTTTGAGATGGCAGACAAAGGTGACTATACAACTAAGGACATCTAATAGAAACTTACTAGTGCAGATGGTATGGAAAAGAGATTTGTAGCTATCGCAAATGTGACAATAAACAAGCAATAAAGGGGGTGATTAATTATAACTAAAGCAGTTTATTAATGGGATAAGTACAAACAATATCTCAGTTTTTTCAGTATTTAAATGACAAGAGCTTGTGTATCACATCAGAATATCCAAGAAAATAGATTCAGTAAACCAAATGAAAATCACCATTATTATGTAATGGATATCAGTGGTTATGGTCACATATATAATCTATTTTTATACTCCGGTTTTTCCAAAATGTACTTTTGGGAAGGATATTAAATGGATAAAAGGCTAATGAAAGGCAGTACCTTTATATTGACATTGTATGCAATGAATAAAGATTATAAAGAAGCTTATGTTTTAGGCTATGGCCTGAGTGTAGTGTGCAGTTTGCAGTATGCCTGAATGTGCTCGTCTTGTGAATGAGCAGTTTAAGATAAATGGGTGGATTATCACCGTACTCATAACAGTGTACTGCAGAGAGTAGTTATGTAAATTACAAGTTAGTTTTTATTGTCAGTGTGCTGATTTTGTCATTTCAGTACGTTATTTGAGAAAATTAATTCAGATGCAGCAATTTGAAATACTATTTTGCCATATTAGCACATAAAATTAAATGGTTTAATCTTCTCTAACATGTAATCAAATACAAATACGGGTGTTCTTTTGTGTTCTAGACATTTTATAAGATAAAACTTAAACGTTGTATAATGTGCAAAATTTTTGTAAGGGTATCTTTGTTCAGCAGCACTATTTGGATATTATATTGAGTAATTCAACCTTAAGAAAAGTGTTTTGTTTCAAAATTGTGTAAAACATTTCCATTTGAATCCGCTGTATACACCTAATTAATTTCCCTGCTGCATTATAATATTGTTCACGACAGATGCTTCAGCTGTACTAAAGGCACACCAAAGACTTTAATGTTGCAGCATGACAGCGCTTAATGCCTTGTGAAATGCCCTCCTGCACTCAGGCTGTATCCTTAAAGAGTTCTCATTATTCAACAATGGTTTATCCAAAATTCTATGCAGTGATTAAATAGAGAACAGATAAATTAAATTCAGAGGTAAGCCTATTAATAACTCTAAATATCACTTACTCTAGAATTTCCTGGAAGATGTTTCAGCGGCCCATTTTCCTGCATTATCAACCAGACATCAATAATGGAGGAAGATGGACCTCCGAAGCATGTTCTGGGAAATTCTAAACTAAGTGTTGTTTATTGTTGTTAGTCAACTTACCTATGAATTTGATTACAACAACACTGTTTTCAGCACCTCCAAGAAAGAAGATAGAGAGCACATAACCAGTCAGTGATACTAATATATTGCTGTGCTTCAATTTCTTTTTAATTAGGATTTGTTTTGGGAGTTGATGAGTGACTGACACATGATTCAGAAATACCTCTTTAAGCTACTAGTTTTAAAGTAGATACACATAATTTGAGGGATGTGGCAATGAATTGATGCAATGATGCTGAGGGCATCAAAATTTATAGATTGTTCCTTATTCTTCAGGATTGTGTTTCTTCTCCCGTGTCACTTCAGATGTTGATAGGTTTAAGAAGTTAGATGACAACTTTTACTCTGTAATTGAAAAACTGAATGGTTACGGCTAATTGTTTAAACTTAGTATACAAATTTGCTTTACAAGTTCTTTATTAGTTTTGTGCATATCCAATGACAATTTGAACTGTTGATTAGGTATGTACCTGAGTTACCTTGTGAAAAGATTATGGAACTGTAACATATTGCAATCACCAGTTATCTAGTTATCTGGTGTGTTAATTAAAATTAAATTAAGTTAAAATGATTAGATTTAGATTAGAAGGGGTAGAATATTACTGAAAAATTCAATGCCATATTCAGGATTTGAACTGCAGATCTTCTGGTTCAAACCCCGGCAATGGCTTTGAATTTTTCAGTCTGATTTTATCCTTTCTAGCCTTATCCTACACATGGCTAGGGTAAAAAAATAATTAATTGTCAGATTTAAGTTAGACTACATTGTAGCATACTGTAAGTTTGAATATAAAGCAACAAACAAGAAACATAAGTTGACCTAAAGGTTGATGGAATTAAAAACTATGTTGTCACGACAGGTGAATGCACATACTGCATGTGCTATATAACTAGAATATTTAACAAGGAAGATTTTATCCTGTGCTTGGCCATATTATTCGACTACCTAGTCTATTTTACGACTGCTTCTGTAGCACAGTTGGTAGTGTGCCTGCCTCTGGCATGGAGGACCCAGTACCAGCCTGGGGATTTTATCCCCTCTGGGAGGTCTGGCATGGGTGCACTCAGCCTTGTTAGTCCTGGGGGGACCACTTGAGGAGCTACTTGATGAAAAAGTAGCGGCTCCAGGTCGTGAAGACCACATAACTGGCTGGGAGGGATTGGGACACTGACCACGTACCACCCTCCAGTACTGCATCCCACCAGTGATGCCTGTAGTGGGCCAAGGTAGGGGATGCACATATTACTATATACAGGATGGAAGGGGAATCATTACATTCCTTCTAACATGTGCTTCACAGAAGCATTACAAACAAACAAAAAAGTCGAATGGCATTTTATTCTTTGATCAGCCAATTTCGAAAAAATAAATAGTTTTTTATCCCAATTGGATGCGTAATTCCACAAGAATGTATAAAGATAACAGTTGGTTACTTGTAAGATGTGTAGAGTAACTGATTTCTGACATAGCTTCGGTAGTAATTATGGGACATCACACCGGATTACAAAATAATTACTAAAAAAAAGATGTGAAGGAATACTCCAAGCTGCTCTATCACATGTTAGGTACGTCAACAGCGTTGTGTTGAGGCTGGTCAGGGAATTGACCTAGTTTGTGAATGTAATGGGCACTTTCACTTTCGTTGGTAGCTAACGCTTGTGATTGGCCCCTACACTCCAAAGTAAACACGGAAGGACAAGGCAGGGTATGAGTTTGTTTTTAAGATGCACTGTTACGCTGCTGGTTTATGTACTGAGCTAGGGTAAGTGACCACCCACACACTCTGCAGTGTTGCCAGGTTGTTTTCGATAAAACTAAAATATCTCCGTAAGAAATGGTCAGAGACATAAACGTAAGATACAAAATATGTTCCAAATACCAGGATCTACCACTGGTTTAAATTAATGTAATGACTTCCCTTCCACCTGGTATAAATATATTCCGAGCATCTTGGAAATGGCTCTAATGATTTTGATAAAATTTTGTATTCAGATAGGGTTTTGTTTTTAAGTGTATCTATATAGGTGTCATTCCTGAAA
This sequence comes from Tenodera sinensis, assembly GCA_030765045.1. NCBI lineage: Eukaryota > Metazoa > Arthropoda > Insecta > Mantodea > Mantidae > Tenodera > Tenodera sinensis. The sequence continues at coordinate 93,125,623 of CM060963.1, forward strand.
AAACATGATTTTACATAAAAAATTGCATTTTTTATTCCTTCTTATACAGAGTAATTCTTGCATATATTATGTGTCTCTCGGAAACGGTTCTATAGATTTTGATCAAATTTTGTGTTCAGATAAGGTTTTGCTTTTTAAGTTAATTTACATTGGTGTCTTGCCTGAAAAAACGTGATTTTATGTTAAAAACATGCTTTTATTCCCTCTTCTGCAAATTAAACAATTTTCTGTATGTCTGAAATAGAAAACCTACGTATTAAGTTTACATTGTTTTCTCACTCAAATTCAGGTAATACATTGACATCTCTTTCTCTATTCACTCTTCTATAAACAATTTTCCATAAAAAATGTGATTTTACACAAAAAAAATCTGATGTGTTGCACTCACATGACTTTCTCTACTCTTGTACTAACCATTCTTACAAACTCTTATTCCTATATCTTCTTCGTGTTAGTTAAAATAAACATTTGTACAAATTATCGTATTGCTTATTTCCTTGTAGGTGCAAGGGGAATATTGGAATACAGTAGGCTTTGTGCGATAGTCAAATCTTTTAAACCTTTGAGATTCCGTTCTCTTTGTACACGTAACATATAAAAAAATGAACAACGATGACCCATTTCATGAAAGTTCCAAGTTTTCCAAAACTCACACACATAACAAGGTATATCTCTGAAATGGTTCACCCTACAAGAAAATTTATTGAGACATAAATTGTGTATTTTAGCAAGATCTACATTTTTTGTATAGTATAATTTGGTCTATCTCTAACGGTTTACCAGTTATGCAAAAGTCGTCCAGAGTAAATACGACTACAGGGGCTATAGCCAGAAAATTCAAGATATACATTTCGTTTGTCATAAAAATATCTCAAACATATGACATTTTAATCAAAATCGTTAGAGCCATTTTTAAGAAAATCAAAATTTTCGAAAAATTTTCCATGTAAAGGGTAGTTTAGGGTGAGGCTATTTTCTCCAAAATCTTCGTGTCACATCCTTGAACGACATTAAACTTAAATACCAACTTTTGTTTTTAACCGACTTTTCGTTTTTGAGCTATGCTGTCCACAGACTGACAGACACACAGACAGACCTTTTTCTAAAAATGCTTTTTTTGGATTCAGGGGGCCTCAAAACATGTATTTCTGGTGAAATCTCGACTTCGAATTTTTGGGTGGAATACAATACTTCCCCTACTTACCAGTAGAGAAAGTAAAAATTTTCATCTCCTCTTTTCAAATAAGTCATACAATTTTACGCATGTTTGAAATAGAAATGCTACATATTACATTCACACTATTTTCTTTACTTACTTTTAGGTAACACACTCATATCTGTTTCTTTGCTCTCTCTTCTAGAAATAACGTATACAATTTTCTGTATGTTTGAAATAGAAATGCTACAGATTACATTCACAGTGTTTTCTCTACTCACTTTTAGGTAACACATTCACTTCTCTTTCTCTGCTCACTCTTTTACAGACAATTCAAATCATCTGTATATACAAAATGGATGCTTGTATATATGTAATTGTTAATCTGTTAAACTGCTTCACCAGTCACTGCGAAATTTGGCATGTATATGTATTTTTCATAGAGGAAGTTTTTATAGTGACCATTTTACTATGCAGTATATTACTTTCAAATGGTTTTCTACTCTCTTTTCTTCTATGCAGCACATTCATATATCCTCTGTTTGCCCTTCAACATACAATTCATACAATTTTCTATGATCTAAATATAAATGCAATGTGTTACATTCACACGATTTCCTCTACTAATTTTTCCTTTACGAGACACAATCACTCTTCTTTCTCTACTTGACCTTCAAGATACAATTCATACAATTTTCTCTATTCATTTTTGTTTTATGTAACAATTCACACGTTATTCTCTATTGTTTATCAACTTCATACATACCAATGCCTATGCATATTGTTTGTTGAAGAGTGAGGGAACTCCAAAACTGGTCGACCGATTGCCATGAAAATTGGCATATCTAAGTGTTTTTTCATGGCAAAGTTTTTATGCAATCCATTTTACCTCGCAACATATTACATTCACATAGTTTTCTCTACTCCCTTTTGTTTTACGTAACACACTACTTCCTCTTCTACAAACAATCCATACATTTTTCCGTACATTTGAAATGTAAGTGCAATGTATAACATTCACATGGTTTTTCTACTTATTCTTCTTGTATTAAACACATTTCTTTCATAACTCCCTCTTTGAAGAGAATTCAGTTTTCTATATAATAGAAACAGAAATGAGTATTACAGAAATGCTTATTACATTCACATGGCTTTATCAACTAGCTTTTCTTCCTGTAGTATTTATTATTGTTCAACATTGCTTTTGCTTAGTGTATTTTCGGTGTTTGAATAAAAAAAAAGTAGCTAAAAAGTAAAGTTGTCACAATTGTTGTCAGGAGTGCAATGAAAAGCACAATATGGAATAGTTGTAGTTAGAATCGACTGCAGCACCAAAGAACTGAACTACAAATTGGAACAAATGCTCGACAAAAACCTCAAAGTAGGCGGATATCTGTGGGGGAGGCCTGCATTCAGCAGTAGGCATTTTACAGCTGAAATGTTGGTGCTTATGAAATATTTATATGTATCTCTATATCTCTTGTACCTCGGAGATGACTCTTAACAATTGAGACAAACCTTTTTATTTAACATTTTGCTTTTCAAGCTTATCTAAATATCTTCTCTCAAAAAACAAGATTTCACAAAAAGGGAGGAAGTGCCGAGTGACCCAGGTACTTAATATTGAAGTCATAAACAATGACTGATATCATTGTTTATGCCAATGTTTAATAGAATATACATATAGATAAGCTGGAATAAATGAAAATGTATGAGATGGCAAGCTTGTTGAACATGTACTGAACAAAATCACATCTGCAAAATGCAACAAGGATTTTGTATATGGCTGTGAGCTCCCCTGGACTGTAGTTGTCTCTGTAGTTAAAAAATGCATAGCGGAGATTGTGGATGGTGACAAGTTTGTCAGTTGCAAGTATTGTCAAACCTCAGTGACTGGAGCAAGAAAAGAAAGTGCTTGTAGGTAAATACTGCCCTTAGAGCAGTCATTCCTGTTCCATTTGATGCCCACAACTCTAATAGCTTTGTTTGTCCTTTTTGTAAACAATGAAAAATAGCACTCGTAATAGAGCCATTATTTCAAATACAGAAGTATTTTTGCAATCTCTATCCCGTGTGTAATTCAAAGATGATCTCTTGTTATGTATCTGTTCCTGTTTGCCAAAAGAGAAACAGTTATCTTGGGATCAAGACATGTGAGAGAACTTTCAATGTCAGCTTTAATTTCTCTAGTATTCTGTTTCGGCCCAGGCAGAACCTTGAATATATTCTTGCGTTTTGTTTTCGTTGGGACTGCTAACAAATGATGCACCCATAAAGTTTCCTGGTCCTTACCAATATAAGAATGGCAGTCATCATTTGGTATTTCTTTCACTTCATTCTCATCACACGATTGCTCAGATTTACTGAAATTATCTTGATTATTTCTGCTTCATCACT